>OZ021721.1:5341548-5417548 GCA_963978545.1 Linyphia triangularis | reverse complement strand
ACATGAATTCTGATATTATCATTTAAATCTTCACGCAAGCCAATCGTCAACCACCCCAGATAGCATGCAAGCTTACGAAAACCTTGTCATATGCTTGTCATTAGACTTGCAGTTCTAAGCTTGCCGAGTAACCCTCTAATAAAAGGGTTTGAAAAGGGCAGCCGTGAAAAGCTTGGAAAGTAACACCTTTCGAAAAGGATATGTAAAGGGTCGAATTCCAGGGCATCAGCAACCCCCCCTTTTCGAAAGGGTAGGTAAAGAGTCGAATTCCAAAGGCTGCAGTCTTTCCCCTCTAATAAAAGGGTTTGAACTGGGCAGCCGTGAAAAGCTTGGAAAGTAACACCTTTCGAAAAGGATATGTAAAGGGTCGAATTCCAGGGCATCAGCAATCCCCCCTTTTCGAAAGGGTAGGTAAAGGGTCGAATTCCAAAGGCTGCAGTCTTTCCCCTCCCCTTACCGCAGATCAGATAAGATCTCCCCCGTAAAACGTGTGTGACTCGACGTATCTTGCAACCGGTTTTGAGTTTGGCATTCGAATGTTGGTTAAAGAGCTTGACGGACACGGAAGATGAAATACTTTCATCTTTAATTCCCGCTGTAAAAACCGGTACGTACGTTGTTTTATATTTATAATTAATTAATTTTTTATCAATCTGCAATAATATTATTAAAACGGAAGCGTTGGAACGTTTATCAAATTCTTAAAGAAATAGGCTTAATTAGTTGTTGACACATAGTAACGCAGCCTAGAAAACATTAACAATTTTTTCATAGACAAGTAACTTTTTTGTTTCTTCGAAAAGTTTTATGGGCCGAAAAAAAATCAGCTATTTTTGTGGCGAAAAGTTATTGAATTGCGTTGGGGTAGAATTTTTTAAATAGTACATGCTTTGTTATAAACAATAGCTTAATTTCATAATTCACTCTGAGCGTAATTTTTACCTCGTAACACGTTTTTACGATACTACAATTTATAAATCTGTACTTAAGATAAACTACCAGGAGTGCAATGTTAAACACTAAATTGCATTTATGGGATCCCGCATTTTATGATAGTTTACTTCTGAGGTACAGAAATGTTCCTTATGTGCTGTAAGTTTAACATAATGAAATAAAATTTAGCCGTGTTTCACCAACATTCCCTTAAATACAGACAGGGCAGCCGACAGGATTTTCGGCCCCTATGCAAATGTAACTCGGGCCCAATTACCCTCCCTCGCCCATATACACATATTAGCGTCGATACTAAAAAGATAATATCTCCACAGTTATTATAACCACATGCATTCAGGACATTTAACCTAAGAATAAGATGAAGCAATAAATGATTATACATTTTTTCATTGTTTGGGTAAACAAATACTAAACTTGTTGCGTATTCTCAAACCAGAAATATAGAGAAAACGTGAAAAAACAAAGATAAATTAGAGGAGTAATAGCACTGTTCTCAAATACCAACTTAAAGTTAGCGGCCCCCTGGTACCTTCCCAGTCAAAATACAGAGCAATCAGAATGCGCTATATGAGTGCGCCCATGATGCGTCACAATTCCAATTGCATCGAGCTTTTGTTGACGTTCGTTGTTCTCTTGTCTCCGACTGAGGTAGACGGCAAATTTTGCTGTAAAATTTTACACATGCGCGTGTTGCTAAAACGACCTTTGCCTTTTATACACTTGATTGGAAAAACCCGAGTTCGATTTCATCCAAAACGAAGAAAAAAATTGATGTGAAAAATCGAGAATTTAAAAAAGAATGAACTAAATTGTATGCGTTAATTAACACCAAATTTGGACAGCTGACTTGTCTCATTCAGGCCCGTAGCCAGCCAAAGTTTGTAGGACGGGCAAAAATTTTCCCAGGAAGGGCAGAAATATAAATTACTTAATTGGTTTTCAATTAATTTTTACAATTGAAATTTTTACAATTATTACAAATTTATACAATTTTTACAATTCGTAAAAGAGTATTTATCAGAGCACTTTGTGAAGTACATATACAAAAAAATATTTAAAAAAAGAAACATTGTTAATGTATTTTTGATGTAATTTTATTTTTATTAATTCTTTTAAAGATTCTACACCAGAAATTTTTTTGATAAAAATAAAACTTTCTATTAAAAAATTTTTAAAGTATATTTAATACAATTCTATTCCTTTAAAATATTCTATGCTTGTCCATCTCTTAATTTTTCACACATTTCAACTTAAGAATATCTACTTTAAAAATAATTACAAATATAAAAATTAGTAAAAGTTACTTTTACATAAAAAGTTTTTTTAACATAAAAAGTTTTTTTAACATAAAAAGTTTTTTCGAAGTTCTGTTCTTACATTTCTATTTAAAAATATATATTGTTAAACAAATTACATTTTTCTATCATTGGTCTTGTGGAACTGCTACATAACTCTTTAACAAACTTTTCATTTAAGAAATTCTTTCAGCAATAAAAAGTTATTTAAATTTTTATATAAAAACTATATCTTTAATATATATACATATATATATATATATATATATATATATATATATATATATATATATATATATATATATATATATATATATATATATATATATATATATATATATATATATACATTAATAATAGAATTGCATTTTCCTTTATTTTCTCCTATCATTTTCAATACTCTGAAAAATTTATCAGATACTATTATAATATAAAAACCCTTTTTCTATTTATTTGCATATTTTATTAATTATAATATAAAATAATAGAAATTCATTTTTCTATTCTTGGTCTTATATTAAACATTTTGAAACTTTTTAAAATACATAGCGTAACAAAAAAATCTAAAATAAAATGATAAATGTTAGTATAATAGCAATTTCCTATCTTTACACCATGTTAAACAATTTCAAAACTCTTATCTCTACTTCAAATGCCCAAAACACTAGATTTGCCATCCTTTCGTGGCCCATTGACATTCTTTAGGGACAATTTATGGCCGTCAAAGTGGAAAAGGTAGATTCGCAAGTTGCTGTGCTACAACCGAAGGTATCAACAGCAGCAAAATGTTCGTTTCAATTCAATCATAGATATAAAGGTTTACAAATGATTGGGATAAAATTTTCCAGGACAGGCGAAGATTTTTCCAGGTCTTGCCCCACTCTGGCTACAGGCCTGGTCTCATCTGCCATGATTTTTATACTATAAAAATGTTCGTTGTTAAAAACTCGTATTTCCGCTCTTTAAATGTACTGCGATTCTGATGATTATTGAATGTTTGGCTCTTTGCACAGAAACGTCTGCCGAACCCTGGTAAATGTAAAAAAGGTTTTGGTAATAGAAATAGTACACCAGCGTTAATTGGGTGCTCTCATGATATGTTTTGGCTTTATAAAATACTGTAATACAGCCTCTAAAAAAAATTATCTCAATAATATTCATTTCTAAACATTAAAATACAAGAATTAAAATAAATTATTGTTTTAATTTTTTCGTTTCAATAAAAGTTAAAATGTCCTTATGTGTACTGATTTTTAAGAAAATAGTTTGTTAAAACATCTTGTGAAATGCATATCGGCTTCCATTTATTTATTCCTAGTAAGAGGTTATATTTTTCGAAAGCTATTTTATTGGCTTATTTAGGTAGAAAAATGAAGAGGCCCATACGCTAGAAAATATTTCCAACTGGTAGTTTTTGTAAGAAAGAAAAGCAACGAACAGACATTTTGGAAACTTTCGAAAACAGCATTTTAGATTATGTGACCTTTATTTAAACGGTTTAAGGTCTCAATTAAATTCATTTCATGGTATTCGAGGTTATTGCATATTCAACATAATAGGCCAAGAAATACATATAAACTTATAAATCAGCATACTAAAATATCGTATTTTCTAGACAAACTAGAAAGGATAGGACAAAAACAATATAAAGATTTTTTTTTTAAAGTTTTAAATTTTAAAATAAAATTTCAATTATAAAAGTTTGCTGTCGATTAATCGAGTACTACAATTTTACAGAATTTTCTGATATTTTAGAAAAACTTATTAAATAACTAATGATTATTAGATAATTTTTATCTCAAGGCAAAATTTTCAAACAGATCAATGTATTGGATTTCAAAACAATTACGTATTTACCATTTTAACAATTTTACGGACATTTTTAAAAAAAGCAGTATATAAAAAAAAAAAGATTTTTTTTTCTTTCTTTCTCCCCCCCCCCCCCCCCCATAGTATTACTTAAGGGTAAAATAATATCATAAGGGCCTAACATTTTACAAAACGTTGCCTGCAAATTGAACCAGGTAGTTCTCAAATATTAAAAAATTTCTACATAAATTACAAACACAATGAATTAATAATCATTTTAGATATGCATTAATTTCTGGTGATACGTTCTTACATAAGTAATGAATTTATCATTTCCTTATTGCTTGGTTGTTTTCAGATTATCTGGCGCCTTCAGCAACACGAGGGCTATAATGCGCCGAAACATTCGTCATTAGACAAGCCAACATACATTTACCAACACCCATGCCTAACACGGGACTCAAACAAGCAACCTCGCGGTCTATAAGCTTGCACTCTAAACACTATACCGTTTGGTCAGCCATTTCCTTTTTAAATCAATGAATAATATAAATACCATTTACCCAAATAACAAATGCTTTTGAGAATGTAAACTTGGTATTTTGAAAAATAATTATTTAAACTTTAAATAAATAAATCTTTAAACAAATTACTTTTATTGGTATCGATAGCTAGCTTTTGAAATTAGTTTTAAAACAATTCAATTTTAAATGTATAAATTCTAAATCTTGACACACATACTAAAATTAAATGTTACTCTGAACTCATACATTCTTATCAATCGTATATTGCAAGCCCACTTTAAGGACACTCCGGTGCATCCCCAAGGCATGTCTGGTCTTTTGTCAAAGAGCAGACATGCAGCATGTGTGGACAATTAACCAATTTCCCAAGGCTATAACGCTGTTGTATGGTATTGACAGATACACCGAGCCCAACTGCTTCTTGGTTTGCGGGGCGGGGGTTAGAAATAGAGGAGGTGCTTTTCTCCATCTGAAGTTAAAAAAAAAAAAAAATTCGGTACCTTTTGTCTTTTCGTTTTGTTGTATGGATCCAATAAATTTTAAAATTTTTTAGTAAAACAAGATATCGCGGGTTCTTCTTGACAAGCCCTTCTTTGTTTTTATTTAAATTTTATTTTAGTTACTGTGTTTTTAATTTTGGCGAATTTTCTAATCGCCAAATGTCCTATATGCTACATCTGTTCCAATGTTTCTTTCAAACTCTGTTTAAAATACATTTTCCAATATTTCTCAGAAAATTTGCGTTCCACAACTCAAAAGATCTGACTGCAAAATGCTGAAACCCAACTCAAAGCTATCTCCTGAAGTTTGAGGTAAGCTTTTTTTTTTTAACTTTTGTAATTTTTAATCAAATGTGCGTAGTGTTAAAAACAATGAATTCTTCTGCTAGTCGCTTTTCTGGTAACCTTGTTGACCAGCTCTTCAAGAACTACTTCATTATTTTCTGTTGTTTATTTTATTACTTTTTCATATTTTTTTAGTATTATGGAGTGAAATTATAATTTTTCTAATGTTTATTTTTATTTAGTCACCATTTTTTTTAGTGTGTTTATAGGCTATTTTCTTGTAGAGCAGTCTCAATCTTTAAAATTTTATTTTATTATTTCATTTGATTATTAATTTTTTGCAGTCACATTTTAGAATTGGAGGATCAGTACTTCTACTACACTTTTTTAGTAGTATTATAGTTACTCACTATTTAGTTTTTTTCTTTGGTTTTCTGAAAGAAAAAAAAGACTTTTGTCTGCTCTTGCCATATTCATGTAACGCCTTAAAAACTGAACATTTGATCATAATAGGAAAGAGGGTTGGGCAGCTAATATTAAAAAATAATAAAACTAGTTATAAATTAAAATTACTCACTTTTTAACATAATGAAAGGAAATTTAAAACTGCAGTGTTTCACAACTATTCTGTTAAGGTATTGAAAAACATATAATTTTACAATTCTACATTATAACGAAAAGAACATTTAATAAACATTAGTGCCGTTTCTAAAACACAACTTAAGCATGTGTTATTAAAAAAACGTAAGCATGAATGTTATAAATAAAATCAATGTAAACACATAATACAAGCAACGCAAGAAGTAACATGTTAAAAAGTCAACGCTGGTGTATACAGTGAAATTTATTAAATGTTAAATATTGTTATGATATAATGTAAACACTGTTTATTGGTGTATTCTAAATCCCCTAAACAAGGCAATTTCATTGGCTACCGAAACCAAATTTTTATGTTGTTGTGAATTGACAAAAAGTGCCAGTCTGTTCAACCTTGTTTTGCTCATAGAATTTCTTAATATGATGTTAATGATCACAAAGTTGAAAGCTCAGAAGTTTTAATTGAAACTGGTAAAATACATTTTTTTTTTTAATAAGGGACGTATATTCGGAAATATGTCTACAGAACATTCTGCGAAAGCATCAAGAAAACCTTTCTACAGGGTTACTACAAAAGAATCATTCATTTTCAAAACAAGATTTATTCAAAAGTATTATACTTTTGAATAAATCGGGTAAACTTGAGCACCACCTGGAGCATAAAACTTAAATATTTTGCGGTTGTTTTCTTGTACCAATCGTATTTGTAAGTATAATACTTTTGAATAAGTCGGGTTTTGAAAATGAATGATTCTTTTCTAGTAACCCTGTATTTTGTTTTCCATATTTCCTAATCTGCTTCGATGATGTTTTGAAAACCAAGAAAACCTCTTTCATAAAATTTTACCAGATTTTCTATGGCAGATTTGTATTATTGGTATCAGGAGGGAGAAGTCTTGTGTCTACGCATGCTCTTTCAGGGAATCAGTAAGTTTTCTCTGCTCTGACCATCTGAAGGACGTCATGACCCCAGCATATAGAAATGAGAAAGAAATGTAAAATCGGAAGAGTTTGAAATGAAATAGATGTGCTTGTATTTTTGTGTTCATTTCTCGTTGTTATAATTATTTTGAAAAAATGACTGACTCGAAAAGTTAGTTAAATGAGGATATTAAGTATTAACTATTTACAAAAATTGTTACATTACACTTGGAAATATAATTTTTCTCAATTTTCAGGGAGCTGTAGCCCTATCAGCCTCCTCCCTGTATACGCCACGGACTTCATATGGCTAAGCAATCCTACGTAAGTAGAATCCTTTATTTGTTCTGATCTTCAATACCAAATTATTAATCGTGGTGAAACAGGGAGTGTTAAATTTTTATCGAGCGAGGGGAGTACTTTCATTTCACCTAAAATTATAAAATAGCATCTAAGAAAAATCGAATATTTCAATAACGTACGTATTAGAGGCATTAAAGTTTCAATAAAGGATGTATTTTGAATTCTTTAAATTAACTTCGATTTTATGTGAGTGTCGATAGAGTGCAAGTCTGCGGATGCTTAATTAACCCACCTTGCCGTCATCCAAGCGGGCTGAAAGTTGGTAGATAGATTCGATGTCGATGGTAATACATTCTTTCACATTTTGGGGCTGTTATTGTCACTAAAAAGTTGCTTATACGGAATACTAATAAACTAACTTGCCTTCATCCAATCGCGCTAAAATAGCAGTAAGCCGATCATTGTTGAAACTCTTTGATATTGCCAAATTTTTTTTAAATAAATAAATAATAAAATTGTTTTAATCAAAATAAAAAAAAAAAAAGATGTTTGGATGTGAATGCATAAATGCACGTTCATTTCTAATAAATACATTTTGAAACGTAGTTTGCAACACATTTTGCTGATATAAATGTGTTTGATATTTAAAATTAGATACAAGCACCAAGCACACGCTGTTAACAGAATCGGCGATGTATATAAAGGATTAATATTTAAAACTTTGTTTTCATGGGTTATTTATGTCTCGCGAAAAAAAAAAAGAATAACGTCATTTGAAAATGAGTCAAAAATTCACAAATATTTGAGTTCGCAGTTGTATGCGACTAAAACAATTTATAGAGGGATCTGTCTTGACGAAATAATTAATTTCTTCAAGAAGTTTAGCTAAATATTATAATTTTATTTAACAATATCAATAGCATGGTTTATTTCATATGTATTTAAAGTTTTGCGAACCAAAACGCAAATTATTTTGTAAAACTTGGCAATTCTCTAGTAAAAGTTCCCGCGCGGAAAGAGTTTCTACTAAATGTCCCATGCAAAAGAAAGAAAAAAAAATTCGCCACAAGACTCTGCTTCTCGGAGTTGACAGGAGTGAACTGCCCCCTATAAATCAACACCACAGGAGGTGAGGAAGCTGACCCGACCCCCCAAACCTCGAAGATCGCAAAACGCCCAAATCCGCCCGAGAATCCTCTGCAGAACAAATAGTTCTCTGGCTCTGTAGGTTTCAGGGGGTTAAGATTATTTTAACACATATTTGTGGAAAGCAAAATTAGAAAGCCAAAACTATTTATGTTGAAACTTTCAAAGCTCTAGGCCTATTAGAAGTCGCTTTTTGTTAAAAAAAAAAAATAATAATTCAAAGAATCAATCGAAAATCAAATAAAAATTTTAACATTCTGTTTGTCAATAGTCCAATTAGAATGCTAAAACTACTTGTATTGAAAATTTCAGAACTGTAGCCCAAATAGAAATCGTTTTGTAAAATATTTTTTAATTAATTAAAAAAGAACTAAATAAAAATGTAAAATTATGTTTTTCAAACGTCCAATTAGGAGGGCACAACTACTTATGTTGAAAATTTCAGAGCTGCAGCTCTATTAGATATCGTTTTGTTAAATATATATTAATAAATTAAAAAAAAAAATAATAATTAAAAAGGAACTAAATAAAAATTTGAAACTCTGTTTTTCAAAAAAAGGCCAAATAAAAGACAAAACTACTTATGTTGAAAATTTCAGAGCTGTAGGAATATTGGATATCATTTTGTAGAATAGTTATTAATTAATTAAAAAGAACTAAATAAAAATTTAAAATTCCGTTTTTTAAAAGTCCAATTAGAAGGCTAAATCTACTTATGTTGAAAATTTCAGAGCTGTAGCTCTATTAGAAACCGTTTTGTAAAATATTTATTAATTAATTAAAGAAAAAACTAACAACAAATTTAAAATTCTTTTTTTCAATAGTTCAATAAGAAGGCCAAAATTACTTATGTTGAAAATTTCAGAGCTGTATCTCTATTTGAAGTCACTTTGTAAAATAAAAGTTAGTTAAAATATTAATTAAAAAAGAACTAATTAAAATTTTACATTCTGTTTGACATTCATAAATTAGAAGGTCAAAACTTCTTGTGTTGAAAATTTCAGAGCTCTACTCCAATTTTAAGTAGGTTTCTATAACAGATCCACAAACAGACAGACACACAGCTTGTTTTATTATTATAGATTTTAAATTTGTTTATTTTTTTCAGATAGAAATGAATGGGATTCCCTTTAGTTTTCCTCAAGAATCTTCCAGAAACTTCTTGTCAGATGCAGCAAATAAATGAAGAAATATTTGTAGTATATATTTAAAATCATGTTTAAATTATATTCTTTGTATAAAATGAAAAAGCAACTCATTTGTGTTTGTTTACTTCAAAATAAAGAATTATCTAAAAAAGAATTATCAGTAAAAATGCATTTTTAGTTGTATATGTTTCTAATAATAAAACTATAAGTAGCTTGGATTAACCCTTTAAAACAAATTTTAATGCAATTTAAATTGTCTAACGCAACCTACTAAGATCTCAATGCATTTTTTTAATAATATATACATAATTTTTTATTGAATTTTGAATCTTTATTTTTTTTTTTAAATTCTTTACAAAAAAAAGTAAATTATGTTTATTATTCTAGTAAGTTCTACCTAGCAAATAAATTAAAATTTATCAATAAATTGGGTTATGATTGATACCATTAAAGGCAAATTGTAATTAAATTCCTATAGAATAAATATTAATTTTTCATTAGCCACTAAATTTAAAGCATTTTCCGACAATATTGGAACTCTCCCAATTAAGTGCTTCTTTTTGAACACAAAAGATAAATGATACTTTATAAAGGAAAGTTTTTGCAACCTTTCCTATATCTACAGGGTGGGAACCTCAGAGTGAAAAGGTTTACACACCCTTTACAGTGAAAACCTTTTGGCAAGCCTATTATGAAAAGGCTTATACAACCCTTACGGCAAAAACCGTGTGGCAGGCTTATCACGAAAAGGTTTACACACCCTTTACGGCGAAAACCTTGTGGCAAGCTCATCCCGAAAAGGTTTACATACCCTTTACGGCGAAAGCCTTGTGGCAAGGGGGGTCATGAAATGGTTACCAAAAGCTTGACGTCTGGAGACTAGGACCCTTCCTTCAAGGTTTTATGATGGTTACTCCCTTGTCATCTGAACCTTACTCCCTTTTCGCTTGAGAGGTTTAGACAAGGGTTTTAAAAGGATAAAATGCTATCTGGGACGTCTTCTCCCATCTCTCGTCTCTGGAAATAAATTTTTGCTTAACTTAACCACGACTTGCTTACTATGACGGTCAGCAGGGGCGTAGCCAGGATTTTTTTTCCGGGGGGGCTGAGAAATTATAAATGTCAACTTCGGAAACAATGATTATCATTCAATAATTTACAAATCAAAATTAATCAAACTAAAAAACAAATAAACACTTTTTGGGATTGTAATACTTTTAGCACATATAGCATAATTAGTTACTGGAATTTTAAAACTATATGGTAATCAATTTAGGTAAACATATTTCAATAAAAATATATTAATTATTAAAATATTATAATTAAATCAATTTATTATTGGATTTATAATGTTATTGCCAACAATAACCATTAACATTTGATTAACAAAGTCCCAATCTAACGCTTTAACGTCCCAATCCGCATGCCCAGCGAAATAGGTCAATAGTTTTAAAAAAAAGCTTTATGATCATAACCATTTATATAAAATAATTTATTTGAATAGTGAAAAATTGCACTTACCTTGAATGGGGTAGAAATAAGAAATTTCTCATATAGAGAATTCTGAAGTGTTTAACAAAGTGGGATCCGAGCAATGTTGAATATGTATACAATGCTGCTCTTGGAGGTTGGAGATGTCTGCTAAGAAAGAGCCGGTTTGTTGCTTTCTGGAACCCCTTGTCACCTATTGTACTAGTGAACCAGAGTCCCTGGGGGGGGGGGGGGAGATCATGGACTAGACAAGTACAAGATCCCCCCTCCCTCCCATCCCCAGGACTCTGAAAGCCTTTTGTCGGACGAAAGTCCGCACCAACGAGACTAGACATCGCGTATCACGTCGACTAGTCATCACACCTGAAGTCTGGAGTGCTACATTCAGGGCAGATTCAACTTAATTCGATTCGTTAATAATTCCAGTGCTTTGACTGTCCAATTTCAAAAAATTAGAAAATAACGAAAACTTGTGTTAATTTCAAATTTTAATTATCCAAGCATAAATAGATCTATTTCTGACTTTCGAGGTTTGAAAATTTCGGAGGGGGCTGCAGCCCCATCAGCCACCCCCTGGCTACGCGCATGACGGTCAGCACCCAATACACCGTTATATATGTTTTTTTTATAGATAGGTGATAGCCAAAGAGGCGGTCCAAACCGGGTAAAGCTAGACGAGACCAAATTAAAGTCGTTTCTTGCTAACTTCGGAAAACTATCTAAAGTATTTAAGCCAAAATTGAAAGTTCCAAAGGAAATACATGTAGTTTTACCAAAGTACAATTTCAAACATACGATTTTTCCATTGAAAGAAATTGTCATGTTTGTTTTCTTATTTGAAGTTTTGTGTGAAATATATTATCATATCAATTTTATCTACACATTTTATTGTTTATTGTAGCTGGGAACTGGAAAAACAACTGGGAATTTTTAAGTGGTACATATAGCTATAATTTTTATAGAAATCAGCTTGAAGGAACAAATAACAATATAGTTTGAAGTTGATTTTAGTGTTAATAATTGCAATTTTTATCAATGATTATGTTACGTATTGTTTGTAACTTGCTGCAAAAATGTAAAAAATGATTTCAAACATAAAAGTATTATTTAATCAAAGCAAATAATATAAAAATTTAACCAAAATATTTTTTAAAAGATATATTACAGTAAGTTATTTTAGGTGAACAAAATTCAGATATCGCAATGTAAATAGTAATTTATACCTAAAAATAGTTAAAATTTGTCAATAAAACCAAAATTAGGGGGTTGTATACTTTTATAAATTCATTAGAAACTTTACTATCAATATTTGGTTTAAAAAAATACACTTCTAAATTTTGGCCAGGTTTTCACTAATTCTGCCCCAATGTGCGCCTGCAGAATTTTTTGCAAGAGGGAGCAAGATTGCTAAAATTTTGTTTAAATCGTTACATTTTCAGGTTGATTGCAATTCTTAATAAAGTTCTTAAAAATGTTTCGATTGTTGTGACAAAAACAACAATTGAAAAAAAAAAATTCTTTGAAAACAATTTTTAAAAATCACGATATATATCAGATGAAACGGTCGTTTTGCCGCCAACCTTAAAATGGCAAAGAACGACAGTAAATATCTAACTTCCAACGAAAAGACTGAAATTGACTGTTTTCTAGCGTGCTTATGGATCTTCGCATAGTTATACAAAAAATACCATAGATTCGTCTCGGCGATATTTTTTAAAGAAAAAAAAAAATGAATACCTAGGATAAGAAATATCAAAGAAAAAAATAATGAAATTTCCAACGAAATAAAAAGTCGAGTTCTAGCCTTTTGATGTAAAAATTTAGACAAACGTCCAGACCTAAGCTATAGTTCTTTAAACAGATTAAATTATATGATGCGAAATGTTTCGACTTAAAATTCTACGCTGGTTCGAACTTCATTAAATAACTATTTATATTTTTAACTAACCACTTTCTTCATTTCAAAATTTGGCGATAGATAGAGGCGATCAGCTTATAATTGAAATTCATGTTAAATATGCCAAGTGGCCAAACAGGTTTGTCATCATTTCGGCATTAGTTTGGAAAGACATATTAGGGCTAAATAAGTTTGGTTGCTTTCAGATTATCTGGCTCCGTCAACAACACGAGGGCTATAATGCGCCGAAACATTCTTCATTAGACAAGACAACATACATTTACAAACACCCATGCCTAACACGGGACTCGAACCCGCAACCTCGCGGTAGGGCTAAATAAGAATTATCGTAATGTTACAGTATAGGCAGAATGAATCAGACTAATTATATTGCTTACAACATCTTAAAAATTGAAAAATTTTAATTTTTGAAGTGACAGAATTAAAGAGGAATATTTTTTCTACAAATTGGATGCGTTATTTGAACTGAATAACAATTTTGAGTACATTACTTTCAAAAACATTTTATTATCGGGAAATCTCCATTGAAAAATGAAGAAAGTGAATAATCTTATTCTGTTGCCAGATACTGGAATGAATACAAAGTATAAATGTGGAGTTTATAAGAGATGACGTCACAGTCAATTCATTACAGTGGAACTAAATGAAACACGCATTGCGATTGGCTAATTTAATTTGAAAAATTTGAATTCGTTTTTAAAGATGCATTGATTTGTTTAATTTCCGTTGTAAAATGAAATCGTAGAATCGTATATCATCAATTTATAACTTCATAGGTTTTTGATAAAATATCGAGAACAAAAAGTCAAAATGGATTGAAAAAAATTCTGAAGTGGTTTTCGACCATGTTATATATTGCATGTTATTTATGTTTGGCCTGAAGTAACTATTCTTTGAAATAAAAATTGCTAAAATATACTAACTATATAAGAATTTATGGCCAAAAACCCTATTTTTCTTTTTTACCTTTATTTATCATTTATTTTACACCATTTAAATTACTAACCACTCTTTGGAAAATTATGAAATTTGGTATTTAAACGCTTTTTTGGATTCTAAATCTAAATATAGTATAATATTATGGGGTTACCATTGAACTTTTTAAATTTGGGTTTAGTTTTAATAAGTAGATGACCCCTCTTGATAAAAAAAAAAAAATGTATGTACAACTAATAAAGACCTTCCACAATTTACAACCGTACTTGACTTTTGTTATTTTTTCAATTAGAATACATTATATAGCCATCATTCGGATTTTTTTTTTAGTACTGTATCACATCTGGTTTGTCAATTTTCAAGATAAATATTTCATGTTGGATGTCGCTGGACTTGTCTTGAGAAATTATGAATGTTTAAGGTACCAGGTATACCATATGTAGTACCACTTCCGGTTAGTCATTTTTCACGATAAATATGGCATGTTGGGTGTCGTTCGGCTTGTTTTAATGCAGCATTTCTCACCTTTTCAGTATTCGCTGCCGAGTTTTCAATCATAATTTTCATCTCACCCCCGCTTACAATAAAATGTATACAACAATAATGTATATTCAGGGCCTGATTTACCATTAGGACCACTAGGCCTGGGCCTAGGGGCCCCCAAATATGGGGGCCTCCAAATTTTGAAAGTTTTCTGAAAATTTTAAATATAATGGTCTTTTTATGGGAAGTACTGAACAAAAATAATAAAAAAATTTTAGTTACACATCCGCAAATTCCATATTTTTTATAGTCGCAAAGAGTTAAGTTAGATAGAGGAAATTAAGATCATACTAATTATAACAAAAAAAAAAATCGTGTGAAAGTAAACTATGAGTTTTAATTGTAAAAAGCTAGTTTTAACGAATGTAGCTTGATCTGGTGATATTGTGGCGTAAGGAAATAAATATTTGCTATTGGGGGCCCCTCTCTGAATGTTGGGCCTACAGTAAAAAAAATTCTAAATCGGGCCCTGTGTATATTGAGTATTTTGGATTCTGTTTTTAAATTATTCATAACTAACTGCCAAAACAAGTGTAAAAGCGAGCCAACGTTGGCGAGAAACCACATCTGGCATTTTGCAAAGCTGGCGGTGAACACGACTGATGTCGTCTCGAGCATGCGCAGAGCAAATGTTTTCTCATAGGAAGAAGGAAAATGCGATAACACAAGTTTCAATTCCAGCCAGTCTCATTCGAATCGATTCTTCTATCGCTATCGAATCTATCGTGAATGCATGGGTGCATGCAAGGGTGCAAGGAGGTGCACTTGCACCCCGCTGGGTCTTTAAAAAAAAATATAAAAAAAAATTGCGGGAAAAGATGTCGTGTTCCATCGTGTTTCATTCTGAATTTTTTTTTATTAAATCCTAAACTTGGAAGAAATAAAATGTTACTCTTCTGTATTTTTGCATCTTCGAGTTCCTCTATTCTAAACACTGTCTCTTGAATGCCGTGAGATCTAGTTGAATGATAAAAAATCTCGTTAAATATATATATTTTAATATTTTTACTATTTTGTATTTTTTTCTCTTTAACAGGGTTGCTCTTTCAAAAATATATACCAACTATTCTCAAAGAGTATAATTTATAATGCATAATTATTAATTAACATTTCTAAAAAAATTAATGATTTAGATAAAAATCTAGTCTTGCACCCCCTTGCAAATATTTCTGTTTGCGCCCATGCGTGAATGTGTATGTTATATATGTTTTCGTGTTAATTGCAATTCACCATATTAAATATTCAAGTCAGCAGATTTATGCAGACTCATGGTTACATTTTTAAGCGGAAGTAAGAGAGCATTAGATGATAGTCAAGCATCAACAAGTATACAGACAAGCGGGATTCCGAAAATAAAATTCAAGAATGAATTCTCAAGACTACTTAAATTTAGGGTTTACCAGTACTGAAATAAATGAAGAAGAATGGCCCCTGTGTATCATTTGCTCAATAATATTGGCCGCAGACAGCATGAAACCTAATAAACTTAAAAGACATTTGGAAACGCTTCACAGTGAGTACGTCAACAAACCCAGAGAATTCTTCGAATTAAAATTAAAATCATATAAAAAGCAAAACTCATTTTTTAAATAAACTTTGTCTGTGAATAAAAAAGCTTTAATTAATTGCATCTTACAAAGTTTCATATAAAATAGCCAGATGTAAAAAAACTCACACCATTGGTGAAGAGCTTATTTTGCCAGTAGCGATTGAGATTGTAGGAACTATGTTTGGAGATAATTTTTCAAAACAATTGCAGTCCATACCTCTTTCAAATGATATTGTTGCTCATTGAATTGGTGATATAGCTGAAGATGTACAGTGTCAGCTTTTCTCGAAGTTGCAGTTGCGCAGTCTCGGCCTGGCCCACCGGGATACCGGGACATATCCCGGTGCGCCCTCTCCAGAACCTTGGCACTGCGCCCTCCGAGAACAGTGGACAAAATTTCAAATAAATATCGATTTTAAATTTAAATAATTAAGTTTTTGATTCTCAAGTGAGTTTATCTGTATATTTGAAGATGGAATAACTTATACGATTTATTTATTTTAAACTACGCAAGCACTATTATTATGAAACCACAACTATATGTGTGTGAGCTGGGAGAGGAGTTAGATAGGCCACTAGGCAACACTTCCCGCAACCGTCCCGGGCAACGCAACCGTCCCGCCGTGGAAATGTACCTCCCCCCCCCCCTCCTCCTGGTTTTCGGAATTTTAAAATAATGTGGAGAAAAGTGGTATGATTAACAGGAAATAAAAGTGTGCTATAGGTTTTAAAATATTCAACGAAACAGAAATTTAATACAAAACGATTAATTAAAACTTCATTTAGACATCCAACTGAAAAATCAAAGTTAAGGCAAAAAAACTAAGGGGGGGTGGAACATCGCACAACTTTTAATTACATTATATTACTGATGTGGATTAGTATCATTAACAATTTGTATCATTTGGTGATTTTTTTTAAGATACCTCTTATATGCGTTTAAAAAAAAAAAAAAAAAAAAAATGGAAAAAAACCCCGCCAAATTGGGTATTTTGGCGATATTTATTTTGAGAATTCTTATGTTATTCTGTCTTATAAGTGAAACTGTGGAAGAGGAGAAAAAACGATCATCGATGAGCTATGCTCAAGGAAAGAAAACTTTGTGTTGAAGGCATTTGTTTTTCTACTTGTTACTCCGTTAAAGCCTTTTTACGAGAATTTCGGAGGTGGGGATGTTTAGAAGAACTTCAGAGGCATTACCACAGCGATTTTGAACAAAATCGATAGAGCCGTTTTTTATCAATCATCGAAAAACATGATTTTTTTTAATGGCGGCTACCTTATGCTCATGCGCGATTTTGACGAAAACCTTAATGGTAGGTCCTTGAACCAGCACCAACCATCACACCAAATTTGAACATCGTTGGTCAATTTGTTAGGGAGTTATGCTGACCACGTACACTCAGACAGACAATTTTCCTAGATCACTTTTTTGAGATCAGAATGTTCCAAAACGTGGAGAAATGAAAATTTTTTTTTTTTTTTTGACCGAATACTATATTTTCAGTACCCTATGTATTACGTATGGGTAATTGAAAGTAAAAAATAAAAAAATGACCACCTTGCATTCTCTTTGGAGGTAATTTACAACCCCGTGAAAATAATTCAGCCGGCACTCATGGCCTCGTGTCGCTAATGTATGTATGTATGTTGTGCAGTTCCAACAAGTGCTTCTACTACATAAATAGTGTGGTGTGGTGATCAATTTCCATAAATTCTCTAGAAAATGGGTAAATTTCGTTTAATTTCAAATCAGTGTATATTAATTAATTAAGTTTGACAAAAGACTGCCGTAAGTTTTTTAATTAATTTACTCAACTGCTAAGTACACCAAAACTCTTAGAAAAAAAAATAACTGACAATATTAACTTATTCTTCCAACCATTGGACAACTTTGATGCGTTACAGTTACAGGAAGTAATATGCTTTTAGTAAGTCAAGTAACATCTAAAAAATTATAACATACAAATTAAAGTCATTTACACAGAAAAAAAACTTGTCGCCTTCTCTTAAATCGTCATTCAGAGTATGAAATAAACCTTTTGAGGGCCTTATTGATAAGAAGGGACGTACTCCTAAGGTTCTATTCTTTCTTCTTTTTTTAATAAGATAAGCAAGCGCAATTCATCTTCCTCACTTGACGAAAACATTTTGAATACAGAAAGGGGAATGAAATCATAACAAATACGGAAGCTAGACCTGGCCATTGCAAAAGCGTGGATGCGCCACAGCAATCGCTAGCTCGGGCGTCTAACGCGTTCGACACTCGAGTGGCTCTGTATAATAAGGCCCTTAAATCAGGGCCTATTCTAACGGGCAGTCGTGGTCTATTTGGGCAGTCGTAAATCAGAAATTGGGCAGTCGTAAAAAACAGAAAACAAGGAAATTAAAAATATTGCATTTCAATTTTTAATCATCTACTTGAATTTGCTTATAGTAACATGTAAAATGACTTTTTTATTTGTTTATACAACTCTTCCTTCTCTGAAGTTTCAGCTTTGAATGTACCTATGTACCAGTCTTGAAACTTGGCTTTAGGAGTATCTTTTACTAGACATTTTGTATTCAGCCATACCAAGAGTGCATCTTTTGCCTCCATACAATGACGCCTCATTGTAGATGGGGAGAGGGGGGGGGGGGGGGGTCAAAAATGAAATTTCATCCGATTTTAACAATTACTCCCACATTTATTCCCTTTTGACCTATCTTGACAGTGTGCCAAATTTCACTCCGATAACCGCCCGTACCGCAACGATCCTGAAAATGTTAAAAAAGCTAACAAAAATTTAAATTTTTTGAAAAACAAAATTTCTTTGGATTTGATTACATACACCCGAAACTTTTACCTTTTGACTAATTTTGACAATGTATTAAATTTTATTATATAATAAGTTAATATTAACCTCTGCTACATTGATATTGAAAATACTAAAAGCGGACAGAATTGGCAAAAATGAAAGAAAATAGTCCAAAATGTTTATTTCCTTAAATAAGAAAGAAAGATGCAAAATATTGATACGATTTAACAAATAATGTCTATACAGCATAAATTTGGTGTTTTTAGAGATATTTTTGAGTACATTTGCATACTGTTTGCATCGACCATCCAAACACCACCTCTCTCTCTCTCTTTTTTCTTAAATATAAGAGTCCTTTGAATTTTTTTTTTATTAACTTTTGCCTTCTTTCTAGTGCAATTGACTACACGGGTATTTTTTTTTTTTTTTTAAATTTATGTTTGACATGTTTATAAGAAATGTTAGCTTTCTAGAAAAGTGGGGACGATACATTTAAAAATCCCATTACAGTTCCTTAAACAGATTCAAACTTTTGACTGATACAAACGACAATTTTCTAATCTAAAATAATAAATATATGAAAGATTAATCCTGTGAATTCGATTTTTATTATTTATAAAAATCTATTTCAGTATTTTATTTATATCAATATTAAAACTTACAAATTTGTGTTTCAATTTCAAATCATTTCCTTTATTACAGTTAAATGTCTTATTTTCAAAGCAATCGTAATGTGCATCACACATAATGTATTAAAATATTACAGATATAAAATAACGACCATCTCTCAGCACAATTGAGTTGGCTATGGTTTAGAAAAAAAAATATCTACTAAATACCATTATACAATAAGGTGATTCTAATCAGAGTTAACTCTCGGAAACATTTGGTGCATTCGAAAATTCACAAGTGACTATTTCTTTCATTTACCTTTAACTATCTGAAATTTGAAAGTGAACTGAATTATTTTTGATAGTGAGGGAAAATACCACATAGCATGTTTTCATTGTGGTTTTATTTTTGAGTTAACATTTCCCCCTAAAAATATTATGCAGAATCCGTTCCCAAAAATCCTTTTTAGAGTTATTTTGCTCTTGTTCTTACAACTTATACTCAAGTACTCACAATTTATGTAATGACTCTACAACGGAAATACAACACTTATTTTCCAGCCATTTGTTCCATTTGATCAGCTATTAGTCAGTAATAAATGCTATGGGGGCACCAAAATATTAAGCACTCTTGTGCAATTAATTCAAATAAGACTCACCGATTGTTAGCTTTATCTCTAGTTCGATGTACAGCAAGACTGACAAAAGTTGTTGATTTATATATAATTTGTAACCTGTTATCTAGTGATGAACTTTACTGATTAAAACTGTGTTACCTGTATTGCTTCTAAAACTACTCACCATATTTGAAACAAAGAATAACAACAACTTCAAATTGAAATTTACACTGAATTAAGTGTGGAATAGTCGAAGGATACTAGATTTTTGCCACTCTCCTTCAACTCACAGAAGTGTAAAAAAATTCATCCCCTTAATACTCCATTCTGAGTGCAGTTATTCCATTCTGCAATAATTTCTTAGTATTTGACAGTTGACCGTGTTTATGTAACGTACAAGCAAAATGGTCAGCGATACAGCGCAATACAGTAAAATGCGGCTTCAGGATGCGAACTTCAAGTTTGTTGCTGTCTGTGTAAACCACTTTGATTTTTTTTTAAAAAATGGACTTAATCATCTCTTTATAGTCAAATTAAAAAAAAATTAGGTGGTGAGAAAAAAGGAAATTGAAAAATAAAGGCCACCCTATTATAGATGAATTCGTTATTCCACAGTTTCTTGTAAGCATCCCCTGTGACCATCACCATTCAGGCCCTTCCAATTCTCATCTGCGAAGATAGTCATAATAGTGAAAAAAATATTGACTTGTAAGTGTAGAAAGAGGAGAAGAGGAAGGGAGGGATGGTGGGGAGAGAGAGTAGCGTGGTGAAGATGACTCCCGGAAATAGTCCTCTCCCTTTCCTTCAGCTGGACTTGGTTAATTGCACCCCTTCCACCACAGTTTGAAAAGAAATAGCCAAGGGAGGGCACCCCCTACCCCCTATCGTCTTTAGGGTCTTGGTCCCAGTCTTTAAAAGGGGTTGTTAGGTCAACAATGTTATCTTATACAGTTCTATTTTGAATTACTGGATTCCCACAACTGAGTGGAAACGATGTGGTTCTATTTTTTTGTTTTGTTTTTGCTCTTCCCTAGAGATCATAAAAAGAAATGTTAACAGGGGTGTCCTTGAATGTCAAACACAGCCCACCTCATGGTAACAAGTGGTTGGAGACAGTAGGCTTGTTCATAGATTGTTTTTACAATGCTAGAAGAGTATCTTCTGTATTGACGAGATTGAAAAGGTATGCCCAACTTTTTTTATGTAAAAATTATAGAATAAACCTAATGGTTTATGCATATTATAGAAAAAAAAAATAACTCTCATAGGAGTATAACGATGTATCAGAAATCTTGTTTATAATTTTACCATAATTAGATGAGAAGAAAAATTATCAAGTGATAGCTTAGTTTTTCAGAGTACTAGTTTTTTTTTATATAAAACCTATCGAATTTTGTATTTAGTGAAACTATTGTTTCACGTCGAATTTAAATACAATTTTAAATATCATCATTGATTCATTCATCTTTAAAAGGCATTCGACATTTACTGGTAAGGATAACACGAAGTTTGGATAAATTAAAAACAATTCTTATTCATAATTTTTCAAAGAGTTTTAGAAAAATTATTTTGCAAATATATAATATTATCGAGATATATTCGTATTCATAGAATCATAGAAATGCATAAATCAGCGTTCGCCACTACGCGGCTCGCGACATATTTTTCTGCGGCCCGCCGGCAACACAGAAGATTAAAAAAAAAAAAAAAAAAGCAAATATTAATTGAAGTTTAAAATATATATATATATATATATATATATATATATATATATATATATATATATATATATATATATATATATATATATATATATATATATATATATATATATATATATATATATATATATATATATATATATATATATATATATATATATATATATATATATATATATATATACATATATAAATTTGATTTTAGTTTTATAATAATAAACGATTCATATATTGGTGTATCCGGCCCGCGAAAAGCTCCATCATAAGTCTTATTGCCCGGCTCTAAAAGTTAGTGGCGAACGCTGACATAAATAATGGGTATGAAAATCTTATAGGAATACTCATAAACCTCAATCACAAATGTTACAGAACTGTGCTAGATACCAAATTAAAGGTTTCGGCAAGGTAATTAAATTAAAAAAAATTCTCTGAATGAACATGCTTAAAAATCTGTACCGAGGAAGTGTACAATATCTCTTTCAAGTTATATTTTAGGCATAAAATAATGCTTTTTTTTTACAAATAGCGAAATTGGATTTGGTAGGTAGGTTTTAGATTTAATTTTCTTTGGAGCAAGTAATATAAGGGGGCTATACTGCAGTCATTAGCAAAGAGCCCAAAATCTCAAAAAATTCAATTGCATATTTTGAAGTCAATTGCAAACTTTTGTGTTCGTCTTTTGAAATTACATTTCTTTTTAATCGTTGTATAGGTTTTTATGAACTAAAAACTTGAGCCATTTAAAATAAAAATATTATTTTCTATGGATTAATCGGAAAGTGTCAAAATATTTGCAATTAAATTGTTTTGGATTCACGGCTTTTTAACTTATGACGGCAGCATACTTCTCCGAATGCATGTTTCAAATACGTTTCAAAAGGAAATGCCTTTTCGAAAGGAAGCTAATCCACATTTGTGTCTCGAACTGAGGAAAACAAGAAAAACTTTCACCAGGCAACCCAATAATTGGCAGTGACTATCTGACGTAATCGAAACAATTTTAACTCCTTTTTGCAAACGAAGAACCTTTCCGGCGGTGAGTCGCTCACTTAACGCTTCGATTTTGGTAGAATTTTATGTTAAATAATTAGGTTTAAATTGTAAAAACTTATGGAGTTAAATTTAAAATCAGGATGACCTGAAATTATAAACGTATAAATGACTTATTGATAGACAGCGAGCAGGGGGCGATTCCATTCAGGAAGTGAAAATATCCTCATGAGGCTCTTTAATAAATCTATTTTTTTTCAATTTTTTTTTTCATTCTGTGTTTGGAGTAATAATGTGGAGGAAGGGGGGGGGGGGAGGAGGGATCGGACGTTTGGGCAGTCGTAAAATTTCCTTAGAATAGGCCTTGCCTTAAACCGTCATACAAAGTATGAAATAAACCTTTTGAGGGCCTTCTTGATAAGAAGGGACGCACTCCTAAAGCTCTATTCTTTCTTCGTTTCTTAATAAGATAACCCTATTGGAAAAAGTTCAAATTACCAGTATTAAATTGATACCGGAACCAGTAAAAATGATACCAGAACCAGTAAAACCATACTGGAAATTTTAAAACCGGTATAAAACCATACTGGAAATTTTAAAGCCGGTATGAAACTATACTGGAAATTTTAAAGCCGGTATGACACTATACCGGGAGATTTTAAACCGGTATGAAACTATACTGGAAATTTTAAAGCCAGTATGACACCATACTGGAAGATTTTAAACCGGTATGAAATTATACTGGAAATTTTAATACCGGATTTGAAACATACTGGAAATTTTGATACCAGGTTTGAAACATACTGGAAATGTTTGAAACCAGTATGGAACCATACTGGAAATATTGAAACTAGTATAGATTCATAGTGGAAGTATTTAAGACAATATACTGGCCTAAATATATTTACAAATGCATCCAAACCATATAGAGAATTTTCAATCTAAATATTAATTCGTTCCAAAAGCACAACATAGAATTGGGGGCCCTCATATAAAGCCAACGTTGATTGTAGTAAAAATAAAATTAAGTCGGCTATTTCACTTATGTAGAAAATCAGCAAAAAGTGTTACGAGCAAATAATTTTTTTATTATCTTGACCTACATGATTAATCCATTAACGAGGGTTGGCAAGAAAACTTGCCAAACAATGTTTTAGTTCTTTTCTCTGCTAATATAAAAATTTCCCAAAAAATTTGAAAAATTCAAAATATACCTTAAATGATCTAAATAAACAAAGTTAAAGTTAAAAACAATGATGAGTTTATCCATTTTAAAATTGTCTTTAATGGGTTAATGTAAATTGTTGGTAAAATGCTGCCAAATTTCGGTACTTACGTGTTGACGCCACCGCAGCTATAAATTTAGCGGTTTTTAAGTGCCGCCAATAAAGAGCAATCTTGTTGTTTGCACGCGCACACAGTTATCTTTTGGATTCCTTGTTGTTTGCTGATTTTTGACGCAGTTTTTTACATTGGCGGCACTTAAAAACCGCCAAATCTGTAGCTGCGGTGGCGTTAATACGCAAGTACCCAAATTTCTAGTATTGCAAAACTGAAAGAAAAATACTTTGATGTATAAAAAATATTTATTGTTAAAAAACACAAGAAAGTAGGCCCTGTCTGTGGCATTTCAAACTATCTTTTCAAGAATATTCTATTAAAATAAAGCAGATTCTCAGCATGTGTATTAATTTCGAGTTGTCATTTTGGTACTTTTCCGTTATAAGCACATTTTAAATCTTGGCGTTTTACAAATACAACACAACGTACTGGCGAATGAAATAACTTTTGATGTATTCTACTAGTGATCCTTGAATCAAAAGGTTTGCATATTTTAGTAATGCAATTTGCCAATCATTAGTATGATTATCATCTATTACTTTTCTCTCTCGTAACAGCGATTTTCTAAAACGTTCCCAAGTGGGGTGAAAAAAATTGTGGTGCTAAACGGAAAAGTACTATAATCTGAAACACTTGACAAATCTTGACTACAGTATTATCTGTTTTCCCAGCACGTGTATAAGCTTTGCTAAGATACATTATACAGTATATTATCATTTGGCTCTATTCTGAGATCATCACTTGAGGGATAACAGTAATAACATATGCGGTACAGATGTAGTATAGAACATTTCTTTGGCCTGATATTTTTTAAAGATAAATGCTGTTTCTGTCAACGGGTTTTACTTTAAGTTACATTTTAATTTAGTTTCTTATTTATATTTTATTTTAATTACTTTGTTTTTAATTTTGGCGAAATTTCTTAATGCCAAATAATAAAAAATTGCCTAATGTCCTATATTTCATCTGTTCCACATATGCTTGCTCTTCAGTTTCATCATAAGTCCTTAATAATTTCTGTTAGCCAAGCATATGAATGCCACTGCCTAGTCTTTCAATACATTATTTTTCCTCCTTTTGATGTGAAGTTGCTAAATGATTATTATCAAGCGATAAAAGACTTCTGAGAAAAGTTGTTTATTGATTTCTTGGGAACGAATTCGATTGTCTTCACTTCGTTTCTTAACGTCAATTTCTTCACCTTTCCCTGGCCAACATAAGTCATTACAGTGGCTTCACAACTCTTGTAAAAATAAATAAGGACATTTTCAGTCAATTTCATACAAAAATTTAATTTTCATTAACCATCACTTAAATAATAATAAATAAATTTCATTAAAAATATGCATATATTTGAGTTAGTTCAATTTTAACTAGACAAAGTAATGGCAAGTAAAAAGTTTCTTCGGCAGTGTTGGCAACAGCTTAATGTAAACAAATGAGCATTTTGAAATTCAAAACGTGTTTTTCATGCGTAATTCGATTTTTTAATGTGTTTAAAGTGCTTATTGAAAGAAAATCTTCATAAGGGAGGAATACAGCTGATTCTAAAATGCTAGTGAATGACTCTGGACAGTACAATAAAAGAAATTGCTGCCAGACTTACAACTCTGGAAAGATTCTCTGCCAAGACATTTTTAACGGAGGTTTCCGTAGTTTAATTTAGATAGAAATATTAAAGATATTTACAAGAAACAAATTAATTTAATTAATAATAATATATTTACAAATGACATTTACAACTTTGAAAGCTGAATGGCTAATGAACTGCATTTCCAGTTTTTTGAGATCCATCTAAAAAGATAAGAATTCGTTTTCCTTTTCTGTTCTATTCTCGTGCCGCCCAAGTCATGTTCAAAGTGCTTTTGAAAGACTATGAGCTCTACTATTGTGGCTTCATCACTTAACTGCCACAGTAGCCTCCCACCAGCGATAGCAAGACTTTAAGCATCTCTTGGATTAAACTGTACTCTTCTGCCTGATCGAGTTGTCTTGGTCTCGTGGGTAAGATTTGCTGTATCATGGTTGACCGTAGATGGAGCTTGAATCATTTCAGATGATGCTGATGAAATGGGCTTTTTCTCCAAGATGATTGATGAGGTTCTGGACAGTTCCTTCGCAATCTATACTAGCTTTAGAGAGTCGATATTGATGTTTGTGGCTTTTACCCCGTTTTGAATTTTGAAGCAATAAAAGGTCCCTCGTAAGGTGGTTGAAAGCCTTTCCTGAAGGTATCTGTTCGCAGAAATACATGGCTGCAAGTTGATAGATCTTTACTTACGAATACTGATTGGTGTCCATGAGGTTGTGGAAGTAACCGTTTCATTGCCTCTCTAAGCTTTCCGACACATGTGGCTGCATCAAAAACCTTTGAAGTTGGAGACATGAATTTGCTAGGTAAATGAATTGTTGAACCATAGACCATTTCTGCTGTCGTTACCTTTAGGTCATCTTTCCATGCCGCTCTGAAGCCCAAAAGAATTGTTGGCAGCACTGCAGACCATTGTGTGCTTCTATGTGCCATGATCTCAGCTTTCAATTGGCGATGAAAACTTTCCACCTGACCATTTGAAGCTGGGTGGCATACCGTTGTATGTTGGCGTGCTGTACCCAAGAATTTGGAGACGGCGTAATGAAGAGATGGCTCAAATTGTGTTCCCTGATCTGTGGTTAATCTGAGTAGTGTCCCGAAGCGAGTGATCCATCCAGAGTAGAAAGCTTTTACAACTGTATCAGCAGTGATATCTACATTGCTTCTGGACACTTGGAAAACTTATCCTCACAAGTGAGACAATACCTGTATCCTTCTGATGGAGGGAGTGAATCAACCAGATCAATGTGCACCTGCTCAAATTTAGCATTCGGTGGTACAAAACTGCCAATAGCATTTCTGGTGTGGCAAGATTCCTTGGACTTTTGGTGTTCCAGACATGTGCATGCCCAGGCCGCAACCTCCGCTTTTATGGCAGGCCAAACATGCCTCTCGTGGACTAACTTTACCGACGCTCTGGCAAGAGAATAAGAAAGATAATGCAGACTGTTGAAAACTTCTTGTTGATGAAAAGCATACACTATGTTCAAATTGCCCTTAAATATTATTTCAGACACTATAGCAGTTTGCAACATATCCAAACCGGGCAATGTTGCTAAGCTGTTGCAGCAACAACTTGCTCTTTAATAGTATGATATGAGGTTTCATCCAGTGTTAAAAAGCTTTTGTTCATAATAATAGTATTTAAGTGACTTAGCAATCATTTGCTCTAACTTGAAAATGATCTTTTTGATGTGCAAAACAGCTTCATTTCCGTTAAAAAGTTGGTTTTTGTGATATTACCTAAAATGTCGATTTAAAAAATATTTTGAATCCTGAAATCAGCTCTACACTTATCCGGCTGCCATCTCAGCTGCTTAAAAAAGCTATTTTGGCTCGGAGAAATGATAATGATGCCCTTAACAATTTAATGCTCAGAAAATAAGAAAATCATTGACTTATATATATGTATGGGGAACACTTTTTGTACTTGCATAAAAAAATTATATAGATTTAAAATTAACAATACTTGCAAATTATTCCATTTTCTAATTTTGACACCATTATCTGTCGCCAATATGCAGCTTAAGCGATAGTTAGGGATAACAGTGTGCTACAGCTTCTTTTTGCCAAAAGTTGAGGTTTTTTCGAAAATGATCCAAACCTTTTAAGAAGTACTATTTGCTGGTTTATACTGAATTCATTTACAGAGCAGGTACGAATATTGTTTTTGTTTTTATGGTTTTTATTTTGTAATAATTATTCAGAGTGGTCAGTGTAAAAGAGACCCCAGACTTAAAAAGTGCTAGCGTTTCAGATTGTTAAACGTAATTTCAATTCCAAACTTCTGTTTTGAAAATTATCTAACGGTTCTTCTATGCTGGTCACCTTATATTATAACTTGAATTATCTAAATCAATAACCTACACTGGTGTCCAAAAGTTAAGCATAATTGATAATTATGTGAATAAAAAAGGAACTGTACATCAGAATGGCGGGAAACGTGATATGCGAGTGTAAAATGGTTATAAAATAAAGAAGCAAATCAAAAGAATGATAATAATTAATTTTATTATCCAAAGTAGCAGTTTGAAAGAAACTGGGAATAGCAAGGGTTCACACTTTAAAGAAAAAATGAAAGAAAACATTAAATAAAATGCTGATGCTGCAGTTTAATAAGGCGTGTGGTCACCTCTGACAGCTAGGCACGCTGCACAGCGATTTACCATACTTGCTATTAGATTATGAATGAGTTGTGGGCTCAAATGGTTCCCAGCTTCTTGGAGAGTTCTCTTCAGTTCTGTAACGGAGCTTCGTGGGTGCGAAAGGGCTGTAATTTGTCTCCTGAGCATATCCCATACATGCTCGATAGGATTTAAATCAGGGGAGTTGGCAGGCCACGACATGTGCTGGATGTTTTACGTTTCAAGGAAGTCATCAACCAGCACCTCTCGGTGACATGGCGCATTATCATCCATGAATATGAAGTTAGGACCGACAGCACCTCGAAACAAGCGAACATAAGGCTCAAGAACTTCGTCTCTGTATCTTTGACCAGTCACAGACCCCGTGTCAAAGAAATGGAGGTCTGTGCGGCCGTCCATCATGATGACTGCCCATACCATTACTCCCCTTGATGGAAAATGATGTCTTTCCGATATGTTTCTTGGTTCAAAACGTGTCCCACGTTCTCTCTATATCGTTACCCGACGAGAATCACTACTCAGACTAAACCGGGACTCGTCACTGAACATCACATTGGCCCACTCTCCCACACTCCAATGTTGATGTTTCAAACTCCAGTTCAAACGAGCGCGTTTCTGAGCAGACGTGAGGGGAATGCAAACTGCTGGTCTTCTGGCATACAGGCCAGCATGATTGAGTCTCCTGTAAACAGTTTGTCTCGAAATTCGTATTCCTGTGGCGACTGTGAGCGCCGAACCCAGTGACGTGGCAGTACTGCCTCTCTGACGTCGCGCACTTATTACCAGATATCGGTCTTGGCGAGGGGTTATGACTCTTGGACGACCTGATACTGGTCGTCGGGTAACATCTCCCGTTCTTTGAAACCTCTGACACAGTCTTGAGATCACAGACTGGTTCACATTCAGAATTCGAGACACTTCGGTTTGTGATCGTCCGGATTCCAGCATTCTAACGATTCTTACTTTAGCAAACATGTCCAATTGGCGTCTTTGTGCCATCATTCACCTTGTTTGATGGTTAACAACGCTCTTTCGCACAGCAGTTGCCCGAAAATTGTCTGAACTGCCTATGCTGCGTGAATCGGTTTCTCTGCGTTCCGTCATGCGCAGGTCTTTCACGCAGGACGTAGTCGACTGAAAAGTTTTGCATAAACCCAATGTTTCTTCTTCACCCAATTAATATCCTCAAGAAATTTGGAATAATTTTACGAATATTTACTCCATGTTTTTCGCATTTTACAATTTATGCTTAACTTTTGGACACCAGTGTATGTGCCTCAACGAGCACCCCACAACGCGGGTCTACTCAGCTAATTATTAATAAGTTAACTTTCTTATTCTTTCATTGATGTTTTACATTTGTAATTGATTGATGTAATTGTGTTGCTATGATAAATCCTGTGCTGCATAAATATCAATTCTGTAATCAATGTTCTATTATTATACTGGTTCTAATATGAAACTGGTACATGTTTTACACTAGGACCGATATATTATACTGAAACCGGCATTGTATCAGAATTCTTTCCGGTATAAAAAAATTTATACCGGTTTATGAAACACCGGTTAAGGTATGATACTGGATCCGGTATAATACCGGCTTATGAAACACCGGTTCCGGTATGATACTGGATCCGGTTTGGATACCGGTTTATGAAACACTGGTTCCGGTATGATACTGGATCCGGTATGATACCGGCTTATGAAACACCGGTTCCGGTATGATACTGGATCCGGTATGGATACCGGTTTATGAAACACTGGTTCCGGTATGATACTGGATCCGGTGTGATACCGGCTTATGAAACACCGGTTCCGGTATGATACTGGATCCGGTATGGATACCGGTTCCTGTATGATACTGGAACCGGTATCCATACCGGATCCAGTATCATACCGGAACCGGTGTTTCATAAGCCGGTATATTTTTTTTATACCGGATTTTTTTTTTTCCAATAGGGAAGCATGCGCAATTCATCCTCCTCACTTGACGAAAACATTTTGAATACAGAAAGGAGAACGAAATCATAACAAACACGGAAGCTAGACCTGGCCACTGCAAACGCGTGGATGCGCCACTGCAGTCGCTAGCTCGGGCGTCTAACGCGAACGCGCGCGTTAGCCACTCGAGTGGCTGTGTATAATTAGCCCCTTAGAGCTCGTTGCCATCCAGTGTGGCCTTGGCTCGAGTCAAATAATCTATCGAGTTCGGATAAAGTATTTTCGCACGTGTTGTGTTCACACATATAAAAATATTTTATAACGATTTTCTTATTTTCTATGTTTTTATCAACCAGTAGTTTTTGCGGTACTCAAAAGAGAGTGTTTCAAAGAAAGGAACCAGAAGATATAAAATACAAGAGTAACATTTAATGTATTCCTATTTATAATAATAATAAAAAAAAAATGTGGAATACAAAGGCAATATAGGAAATGCTTTTTAAAAATAAATCTCAATAAAGTCACTGGTGACTAATAATTAAAGAGTAAAACGCTTTCCAGGAATTGAGAAAGCAACATATAAATGATTTTGCAATAAAAGGAATAAACACTTCTTCCACATCCAGTCTCCAATAATACTAGGCCGACCAAACTGTATAGTGGTTAGCATACTAGCTTCTAGACTGCGAAGTTGCAGGCTCGAGTCCCGTGTAAGGCATGGGTATTTGTATCTGTATGTTGGCTCGACGAATGTTTCGGCGCATTATCAGTTGCCCTCGTGTTGCTGACGGCACCAGATAATCTGAAAACAACCAAGCAATAATACTAGACAACAAGCGGCTAAAAATCACAAGCAAGTGCAATATTCAACTATAAAATATTAAATAGAAAATAAACAGAAAACTTAAAATGATAACGATAAAAAAAGTCACATTGGGACATTGAACCATGGTTCTAAATAGCATTTGATTTATTTTCCCTTCGAATTTACACTATTCCCTCAATTTTTTTTAATTTTCAAATCCGGAAAGGGGGGGGGGGGGGTTACAAATGCACCTCCTTTCACCCTCTTGGCGGCGCCCATGTATATGAAGGCTGAAGGCATCTTAGTAGGCTAGTTAGTGAGGTTTTGAAAATATACCTAAAGGTATTCCCAAAATACTTGTATAATGTAGAGGTATTTTTAATAAACATAAAAGAATTTCTAAAAATACCTTGCAATATTTACAGGATTTTATAAACTCATTTCTTTTTGATAACTAATGGTTTTCAGACTTTTTTTTTTATAGAAACCTCAATGGGTTTCTTTAGAAAGCTATCAAACCTAAAGAAAACAATTATGTTTTAAAATTATTTAATCTTAATTCTAATAAACCAAAATATTTTTCTATATTTACTTTTCTCTCTCTCTATATATATATATATAAAAAAAAAAAAATGTAAGGAACCGATGCGTTGTCGTTTCCCTTTTCCTGGTGCAAGGAGAACAGTGAAAGAGAAAATCTGCTTGTACTAAAAGTACAAGCAGATTTTCTCTTTATCTCGCCATGTATTATCGCAAAATGGCGAAATTTTATTAGTTTTTTTAAATTGAATTTTAAAATTTGGTTGTAATGGTAATCCAAAAGGAAAAAGGTTTTCCTCTACGCTTCTATCTCAATAAATACATGAAATATTTACTTTTTTCAATTTAAAAAGAATATTGTTAGAACCTTTGAAATCTCTTCTTGCGCATGGCATTAAAAATTTCGTTGGATGATAAAAAATTAATTAAATACATCATTTTTAGTGAAAACTAGAACTTTTTTTTGCTTCTTCACTCGATCGACAACACTTCTCCTTTCAAAAAGGTAGAGAGTAGGTGAAGGGCGCGGGCAGGTACGTCATTTCGAAGAAATGTAATGCATAAAGCTTTAAGTGTGACGTCATTGAAGTTTAAAGTCTGATTATTGTTGTAATTGACTTTCTGTCAACTAATGAGCATCGGTTTTTACTTGGTTGAATTTTTAATTAGTTTTTTTTATTACAAACTTGAAAATTTTCAAAAATCTCCGGGAATCTACCATGGGTTCTGTTGTATTTTGCATTGGCAATGATTGCGAGCCAAACCATAAGTGCTTTTATTAGTTGTGTATTCCTTCTACATTTTAAATTTGTTCACGGGATTAAAAAATCCTCGATTATTACATTAATTGAACCACAACAATTTTAGTTTTTCCCTTTTCCAAATGAATTCGTTAGTGCTGTATTTGAGAAATCAACGAATTATTTGTTACTGGGATTTTTGAATCACTATTGTGAAGAAAAGTTAAATATGTATCGCTTTGATTTCGAGTTCATTCAGTGCGATTACGGAATGGAATCGTATGTTGGAGTGAGAATCTGGGTAAGTTTAAATCTTTTGAAATCTATTGTAGGTGTTCTAGTTAATTCGCTTTTCTTGTATATTAGGGTGGGCCAAAAATGTAGATTTTTTTTTTCTTTTTCGAAATGATTTTGGGAATAGTGCGGAAAAGTTGCCTAATAGGTCAATTAGAACACACACAAAATTTTGTCAATTTTGCTCAATATCTAGCCGCTTCAATTGGCACTGAAATTATAAAAAGTGACAAAAAAATTAACTTTTAAGCCGCTTTTTGGAATTTTCTTTTAAAAACCGGCTTTGGTATAGCATGGTATAGTTACCTAATGTATCAGTTGGAACACACACAAAATTTCGTTCATTTTGCTCAATATTTAGCCGCGCTCCTCTTGCTTTGAACAAAAATGTGCCTAAATGTCGCAAAATCGTAACAGATTCGACGTTAGGGGAGATAAAAAAAATGTTTTTTTGAAATAGGTCTTGGAATAGCTTGAAAAAGTTACCTAATGGGTCAGTTAAAACGCATAAAAAGTTTCGTCAATTTTGTTCAATTTCTAGCTGCGCCCCTCTGGCATTGAAAATGTCCAAAAACACACATAAAATGCACTTTTAAGCCATTTTTTTGAAATTTTGGAAATTATTTAAAAAAAATGGGATTGGCATAGCATAGAATAGTTGCCTAATTTGTCAGTTAGAACACACAAAAAATTTGTCCTGTTTTGCCCAATATTTAGCCGTGCTCCTCTTACTTTGAACAAAAATGTGCCTAAATGTCGCAAAATCGTAGCAGATTCGACGTTAGGGGAAATAAAAAATTGTTTTTTCGAAATCGGTCTTAGAATAGCGTGTAAAAGTTACCTAATTGGTCAGTTAAAACGCACAAACAGTTTCGTCAATTTTGCTCACTTTTTAGCAGTGCTCCTCTGGCATTGAACATGTCCAAAAACACACACAAAATTCACTTTTAAGCCATTTTTTTTTAAATTTTCGGAAATAATTAAAAAAAAATTGCATTGACATAGCATAGAATAGTTGCCTAATGTGTCAGAACACACACAAAATTTGGTTCGTTTTGCTCAATATTTAGCGGCGCAACTCTTGCTATAAGCAAAAAAGTGTCAAAATGTCAAAAAATCGTAAGATTGGACGTTAGGGTGGAGACATATTTTCTTTCTTTTGAAATAAATGTTGACATAGCGTGGAAAAGTTTCCTAACTGGTCGGTTTAAACACTCACAAAATTTCGTCAATTTTGTTCAATATCTAGCAGCGTCCCTCTGGCATTAAAAATGTCCATAACATACCAAATATGCACTTTTAAGCCAATTTTTGAGCGATTACTTAAATTTAAAAAAAACCCCAGCATTTACATAGCACGGAATGGTTACATAATGGTCATTTAGAATACACAAAAAGTTTCATCCATTTTGATCGGAATCTAGGGGCGCCCCTTTGAGTAAAAGTTTAAAAATAAGGATGAAAAGCAGCGTACTTTGAATGGGTCACTTAGAAACCACATAAGAGTGTCGTCAATGTTGCTCCATATCTAGCTACTCCTGGCATTTTGAAAATCACAAAAATAAATAATAAGCATATTAGAAATCAGAAGTTTATTTACTAGTATAATACTTGCCGACCAAATGGTATAAAGGTTAGCGTGCTAGCTTCTGGACCGCGAGGTTGCGGGTTCGAGTCCCGTGTTAGGCATGGGTGTTTGTAAATGTATGTTGGCTTGTCTAATGACGAATGTTTCAGCGCATTATAGCCCTCGTGTTGCTGATGGCGCCAGATAATCTGAAAACAACCAACCAACTAGTATAATACTTATTTATATTTAAAAACCGAGAAATTCAAATGTTATAAAGTAAAAAAGAGTTGGCATAAAATGCTTATAAAGTGTAGTTTTCAGAATATTACTGTCCCTTATTATCAAATGTTGGAAGTTCTCCTCTTGCTTGAATCTTAGCCCGTATATAACCGTCTTTTGCAGCATCACCATAAACTTTCTTTAAAGCTTCAAATATGATTTTAACACATCTCTCGACTGCTTGCGTGTGACATGGAAACTTCTCAAATGGTGAACCTGTTCTTGCCACATATCTTCCAATTCCTTATCTTCTCTATGCATTGTAAGCGGTGGTTCTGTTATGGTGTACTTTTGACCAGTCGATGAGATAGCTGTAAGCAAAGGCATTAAAGTTGAGTTCGGTAGGTTATGAAAAAGCGTACATATGTATAATATACATTGGTACCGAAAATCCCACTGATGAGCTTCGTATATAATCGTAAAGTTTGTGATTCTGGTTTATGCATAAATGTGGCTCGATATAAAATAAAACCACTTTTCATGGCGGGGCTAGACATACCTGAAAGATGATTTTTCTTTCAAGGAAGTTGCCTAACCATGCCAAGAAAATTACAGACAAGAATAATTTCAAACAATGCATATTTTGCCCATCCGGAAAATATGCTAGTTGCATTGCTAACGGATTCTCAATATCATATCTGGGAATTAGCAGTGAGGTGAATTCTGAACATCAGGAATAAGAAATCTGAAGACAGACGCTTTTTCAAACCTCCTGAACTCAAATTTAATGCCGTTGATTACATTGATCTCATCGACTGGTCGAAATACACTATAACACAACCACCGCTTACAATGCGTACAAAAGATGAAGAATTGGAATCTAGGGGCGCCATTAGATTCCGATCAAAATGGATGAAACTTTTTGGGTGTCCTAACTGACCCATTATGCAACCATTCTGTGCTCTACAAACGCTGGTTTTTTAAAAAAAATTAAGTAATCGTTCAAAAAATGGCTTAAAAGTGCATTTTTTTAATGTTATGGACATTTTTGATGCCAGAGGGACGCTGCTAGATATTTAACAAATTTGACGAAATTTTGTGTATGTTTTAACAGAGCCGTTAGGTAACTTTTTCATGCTATGTCAAGAACAATTTAAAAAAAAAAAAAAAAAAAAAAAAAAATTTAGTCCACCCTAACGTCCAATCTCACGATTTTTTGACATATAGACACTTTTTTGCTTATAACAAGAGGGGCGTGGCTAAATATTGAGCAAAACGGACCAAATTTTGTGTGTGTTCTAACTTAGTACATTTGGCAACTATTCTAAGCTATGCCAATGAAATTTTTTAAAAATTATTTCCGAAAATTTCAAAAAAATTACTTAAAAGTGAATTTTGTGTGTGTTTTTGGACATGTTCAATGCCAGAGAGGCGCAACTAGAAAGTGAACAAAATTGACGAAACTGTTTCTGCGTTTTAACTGACCCATTAGGTAACTTTTTCACGCTATTCTAAGACCGATTTCGAAAAAACAATTTTTTATTTCTCTTAACGTCGAATCTGTTACGATTTTGCGTCATTTTGTCACATTTTTGTTCAAAGCAAGAGTGGCGCGGCTAAATATTGAGCAAAATGGACGAAATTTTGTGTGTGTTCTAACTGACACATTAGGCAACTATTCCATACTATGCCAATGCCATTTTTTAAAAATTATTTCCAAAAATTTCAAAAAAATATCTTAAAAGTGCATTTTTTGTGTGTTTTTGAAAATTTTCAATGCCAGAGGACCGCGGCTAGAATTTGAACAAAATTGACGAAATTTTTTGTGCGTTTTAACTGACCCATTAGGTAACTTTTTCACGCTATTCCAAGACCGATTTCGAATTTTTTTATTATCTCCCCTAATGTCGAATCTGTTACGATTTTGCGACATTTAGGCACATTTTTGTTCAAAGCAAGAGGGGCGCGGCTAAATATTGAGCAAAATGAACGAAATTTTGTGTGTTCCAACTGTTACATTAGGCAACTATACCATGCTATACCAAAGCCGGTTTTTAAAAGAAAATTCCAAAATTTTCCCAAAAACGCCCTAAAAATGAATTATTTTGTCACTTTTTACATATTCAGTGCCAGAGGGGCGCGGCTAGATATTGAACAAAATTGACGTAATTTTGTGTGTGTTCTAATTGACCCCTTAGGCAACTTTTCCGCACTATTCCCAAATCGATTTCGAAAAAAAGTTTTTTCGGCCCACCTTATTGTATATTTCATACGTGTGTTCGCTAAAATTTGATTTGTATTGTGGGTTAAAATGCGTTATTGATTGCATTATATGCGATTTTCAAACTTTTAACTCTTAAAACATGTAAACAATGCTCCGATGTTAAAGCTAACTTAAAACGGCGAAAAACACTTTGATTCCGAATTAACTGGGAAGACATCAATACGTTATCAGAAGCGAATGTGTTAAAATTCTATGGATTTTATCCCGAGTAAAATTTATTAAGTAACAAAAGATTTTATACGGGAGCAGTTCAACACAAGTAATGTCATATTTTAAAAGAACCGTCATTACTAAAAATCTAGGCCTTAACACATGTTTTTTGTATTCCCACTAAAAATTATCCATACATAATTTAAATTTATGACGTAACCAAAATAAAACCAATCGTTCTTCGGGTGATTTTAGCTTTCGACAAATGATAAACACTGAAATCAAGAGAGAACCATAAATCACTTAGTTTGCCATATTTGTAACTATATCAATCGGCACCAAATGAAATTCAGCATTTTTTGGTGAAAAGAGAATATATTTGGCGGTTAATCCACATGTACGAGTTGATCACTTTATAAATACTTTAATTCTTTTAATGCGATTCGTTTATGTGAAAATCAATTTGTGAATAATACTTTAATTCTCTTACGTTAAAATGCGTTATATGCCCCCACCTTTTTTTTGGGGGGGGGGGTGGGCGAAGGGGAGGGCGCCTATATATTTCCATTACAACTTGGCATTCAGGAGTAGTGTCAATTTAATTTGATGGCATTTTGTAAGGTCGCCAGGGAAGTGGGGAGGACAGGAGAGGAAAGGGGGGGGGGGGGGACGGCGGCGGCGAATAGCGCATTTTTACCTTTTCTTTTCAATCTTTTAATTGCACAATCAAAAAGGTGTTCGTTATTAATATTATTACATCCGATTTTTACTTTGAAACTTGAAAAGGTTTCCGATTCACCCCGTTTTACAATATTCGGCCGATTATTTTAATCGTTAATAATTTTATGTTTTTTTAATTATTGTAACAGTGAAAGTGATTAGTTCTTTTGGGATTTTGCCAATGTGGGGGCCCTGGCGAGCATTAGCGAGCAGGGGGCGGAACCCCATTATAAGTGAAATGTAATTTTTTTTTTATAAAAATCTTAAAATATTTCTTTAGAAATCCAACAAGAGAACATATTTACATTTTAAAACTATTGAGCCAGTCATTTTTGAGCATTTATTGGAATGTTTAAATCTTTGAAATCTACATTTAGTTCCAAATAAATCAACTTGGTTTATGTACCTAATTTTTAAAACAAGATGTACTACATACAAATTTTATGTTTCTTTCCTTTGGAATTTTAAGTAAAGAAAGTAACATAATTTAAAAAAATACATATTTACTATTCTTAATATATTGTACGTGCTTATCTTGAAATTTCTATTACGACTTCATTTAAGCAAAATAAGTTTTTACAATTTATACAGTGTAACTGCATTTTCTGATGAAGAGTCATTATAAGAGGGCATATATGCAATCTTTTCACAACAAATGCCTGAACGTGTACATGTGATTGGACAAGCAAAAAATTAAATGAAATTATTTTTCGTCATTTTACAGCGTAATACGCAAAAACTTATAGAGCACAAAACTCAATGCAAATCTTAGTTAAATTTTGGATCTGAGATTGATTTCAATTATTAACTCGATAATACCCATGTCTTAATGTGATTGCCACGCACACAATAATAAAGAAAACTGTGCTCAAGTATTAATCATAACTGGAAAATTTAACTTGAATTAAATGCTTTTGTACACATTCAGAAATTATAATACAGGGTGCCCAGTAAAATTTCTGATAAAAATTCAAGCATATTTCAAGGCTCACCAAAAAACTTTCAAGGGCCCCTCTTGTGACCAATTATTACCATATTTTCCAAAGTATACCCCACATAGTAGTGTGCTGAGCTAGTTTTAGAAATTTGAAAAATTTATGAAATCAAAAGCGGCTTATCATCATACAAGAAGTTGGTTGTAATTTTGAAAATAGGAAGAGAGGATTTTTTAGAGGCTCTTTCTAGAAGGTGAGAAAAAAAAAAGTATAACATTGTTTACTAAGTATAAATATGAATGTCTAAATCTAAGCAGACAAAAAGCATAGGAAATGAACCAAAGTGTACAATTTAATAGCTTGCGCTAATCATCAGCCATATTGGAACAAGCAGCTTCATTTTGAGCATAAGATTCAGATGTGGAAGGATTGTTTGAGACCTAGGATTTTTTTTTCAGAAGAAAATTTATCTGTTATTTAGCAGCTTTTGCAGTTTTTTCTTTTAGTTTCCTTTGGCGCTAGTTTTTTCTTTGAAAACAACTGCTTGTCACTAACTTTTCTCTTGAACTTGCACAAATAAAAAAGCTTCATGTTTTCACACACACAGTTGCACACAAGGCAATTGTAAAGAATTATATTGAAAAATGCTTTAACTTTTTAACTATCATTAATATCTCTAGTTAAAATTTAAAGTTGTTTTTCATGATAAAATACATTATTTTACGTATAATAGCAGTTAAAATTACAATTTAAAATAAGAATATACAGTAAAATTTTACAATTGGGACTAATTTCTTGCACAAAATTAAATTTAAATCCTAGTCATTCTGCATCGATTAAAATTAACCGGCAAAATCGATCTTCACACGAACACTAATCATGGGCATAGATGCTATCACATCAGCTGAAACCTAGTTGATATTTACAAATGCAAATAAAAATTTAAGACCAACAACAGGCTCAAGGCCCAACAGGGTTGGTTACTATTACTATTAAAGCAACAATCTTTGAAAAAAAAAAAAAAAGTGATCAAGAATATCAGCGTTAGTGTCCAATATATAGTTGGAAATGTTTGGAATCGTGGCGATTATATAGCTTTAACACTCTTCAAAATTGTCAAAATATATAGAGAGAGATAGGAGCGACAACTTTCGATAGGGATTAGTGGCTATTAAATCAGCACAACACTCATGATGAACACTCAAAATAAACACCACAACAAGATAAATCTCGACGATCGCGCTCGCCATAGCAGCGCAAATTTTGAAAATGGCGGACCTCAAGTCAGCGTAATGCTCAGCGAAACTAAGTACCACACATCAACGTAAATACCTTCGATAGAGACTGGTAATCTGCTGGAAAATTGGCCATTGCATCGGAGGTTTATAGAAGTCTAAATGCACATAGGATCACTGGCTGTTAACAAGCAAAGCTGTTGCAAGCTCGTTAACATTGTAATGCAGATTTGTATCGATCTCAAGAATAATCGTAATTTCAATAAAGAAAGAGTGGAAATCCGCATTTCAGCTGAAGTGTACCACGACTGACAAGTACAAATCTTTCCAATACAGTGACTATTTTATCGGCGGAACATCCGGTAAAAATGATCATCATGCAACAACGTATATAATTCTCGGCGATAGCGTCCTCCATAATCACGGTAAAACTGCCATTTCATCATTGTAATGTTCAGCAAAATGTCCATCGCATATCAACGTAAATAACGCAGATAGAGGCTATTGTATTAAAGAAAAATGCTGGGAAAAAGCATTCATTCCATTGGTGGTTTGACGAAGTTTGAAGTGTTCGGTTTTGTGATTGTCAAGAAATTTCACAGAGAATTCCCATCGATCTCCTGCATTATCGAAATTTCGGTCAAAAATCCTCGGAATAGAGCCATGTTTAAAGTAAAAGAAAATTTCTGGGGAAGGAGAAATTACTCTTTATCCGCGAAATCAATGGGAAAATTGTAGAAAAACGCTGATTTTCTTTGAAATTTGCAAAAAAAAGAAGGAAAATTAAAAAAAGGGGAGGGGAAATTCACCGATCAGCGAAGAAATAACATCCTTGGAAACAGTTTCTAATTTTTAAACATCCATAAGAAGATTTTTTCTGATAATAAAGAGGAGAGAAAATTTTCCGATTCAAACAGAAAAATCCAGCATTAAATACGAATTTCAAGCATAATTCGCGACTTTTCCGAGACGCAAAAGTATATTTCCCGACTGCTGGACACCCTGTAAAAATAGTTAAATATAGTAAAAGTCCGATTATCTGGCATTCAATCCACTGAATTTTTTTGAAAATCAAGTTTAGCGAGAAAATCGGTGCTATTTCGCCAAAAAACGGCAAATAATTGACGAATTTTATTTATTTTTTAAATTTAATTTAAAATTTCGAAGTTGATTGGGATTTTTATTAGACACATTATGGAATAAGAGACAAAAGCAAACTTTTCAATACGATTTCCGAAAAAAAATTGAAAACTTATCTATTTTCAATATTGACGGGTTTTTCAGGGGATGATAGATAATTTTGATGAAATTCACGGAAAAATCACATGTATGGTTATGTCGCAGGTACAAGTGTAGAGAACAGCTTTTCGTTGTCGAAAAAAATCTCTCTTGGAAATGGGTTGTTGTCGCAAGCAAAAAGCGAAATTTTGAAATGAGAAATAAACATTACATTCTAAGTAGTACGGTATAATAATCATTTATACACAGCAGAAATTACCAACATTAATTATTGGTTCCTACCTAATTTAACGCTTTGTGGTTGCCTTTTTATCAAAAAACTTTTTTAAAGGCTAAAATTGAAAAAAAAAAATAATTTTGCTCTTCGACTAAAATCTTTAGGTACAAATTTTTCAAAATCAATGTTTTTTGTTAATTTAAGAATAATTTTCCAATTGATATTTGGTATAAAATAGCTTGATATTTACAATTTATAATGCATGTATAATATACAGTTTCTGGGTTATTTTAGATTAAACATAAAGGAGTGATGGATCTTGTTACCATTTTAGCATTGTAGTAAAAAGAAAATTTTGACTACTTAAGTAAAGAAATTTTGTTCCCAAGCAAATCTGGCCTTGAATATGTTATTAATTTTAAAAAGAAACAACATTAACACAATCACTGTTAAGCAACATTAATTAAGTAATATGTTACATAAGGTCATTATAATTAAGAAAAAAAACTTCCAATATTGCCTTCATTTACATTTAAATTCTGAAGCGATTTTTGGATTCTTATGCCAGATGCACTAAAGTGCAATATTTTGCCAAAACATTTAGATAAATAGACCTGTATTATCTAAAGAATAATATGAATGATTGGAAGAAAGCATTGAGTGAGGGGTTAGAGGGGTAACTACATAGCATTTGTACAGTAATTTAGAAAAATTCTTTCTATGCCACGCAATAGGAGAATATTTACCACAATTGCTGTTACACAATTGTTGTTTTAAATCGCTGCCTACTACTTTCGAAACTTGATGCAATTAAAATTGTAGCCGTTACCAGGGGTGTAGCGGTGGAGGATCGGCTTTACTAGAAACTTCACTTAGCCGTATCTATCAACACATAATTCATACCCTATCCCTGTTCCTCGCCCAACTGATAAGGGTTTGTGGATAATTATAAGTCACCCAAAGCTTAAACCAATGACCTTTATTTGTATAACATTTTAGAAAAACAAAAATTGTATTCTAGCACTTTCAGTTCTTTCTCTTTTGCTTGTAACTTTTATAACACCAATTGAAAGGATATTGATTGTGAACCTCTCGCCTTACTAAGAAAGGAATGAGTATAGAATGAGTATCGATTCCGATAAAAAAATTGGCTGGTGCTGGGACTCTCCACGATTTTGGGGGTAAGGACGTTGATTTTTGTAACGGCTGTTTTAAGTTGCTTGAAGATCACCATTTTATTTTTACATTTATATAGGCTTGCCAGTTGCCAGATATTGAAAAGCCAAACTAAAACATGACCTATTTGAACTTGACAAAATATATTCAAAGCAGCATTGCTTTTTCAATTCAATCAGTATAAATAATAAGCACGGATGGCCGTCGAAGACGTATAAAGGAAGTAAGCATACGTCTCCTCCCGCTCCCCATCTATTAAAAAAAATTAAAAACAGGAGAAAAGCTTCAAAATTCCACTGGATATAAGAAACTTGATGCCTTTTTAATACAGTGGATTTTAAATTGGTTATTGTGTGAACAGAAAAATATTTTGGAAAATTAAAGATTTCAATAAAAACTCTCTCTGCCTTGTATATGCGTGCTCTCCACTGGAATATAATACTTTTTCTTTTAAATAAGTCTTAGAGTATGAACTCCTTTGGGATTATTATTAGTGGGGTATAAGACAACATAAGTTTTTTTTTTCTTTTCTAAATTTAGTTTTTTTAAATGTTGATTAGATTTCCTAATGAAATATTAATTAACAGTTATTTATTAATTTTATATCCTGATAAATAGTTTAAAACCATTTAAAGAGGCACGTGGATCCTTTTTAACACGCTTTTATTAGCTTCAGACGTATGTTAGTATGTAACGGAATCTTTGAACATGATTTTGACCCCCTTCAAAACGTCGGATTAACTCGAAATTTGGCCTACTTATTAAGGACCGATGACAATACAATAATTCAATAAGTTTGTCACTTTATCACAAGGATTAGCTCGTGTTGCCTTTGCGCCGTTAAATTCCAACCAACCAACCTTCTCCGGAATCGAACCCTGGTGTGTCGTTACAATCCCATCAATCACAGAACCTATCATCGACAATTGATAAGGCAGACATTTGAAAGATTTGTCGTGAGAATGACGATTATACAAAGCGTGTTTTTTTTAGTTGCATTATCCTTACCAGGATCTTCAGGATTAGTGATTTTTCATATTCAGAGACAAGGTAGTGTTTTGTGCCTAGTCATACGGCGTATACTAAGGCATACACATGACTTAAATTTGAGACAAGCATGTGACTATTGGCAGAAACAACTGGAGAGTTTTGTAGACTAACTAAAAAAAAATCATAGTTTACAGAAAAAATAATTAATAGTTTAAAAACTAAAAAAACACGCTTTAATAGAAAACCAAACTAAAAAGTAGAAAATAATTAATAGTTTAAAAAACTAAAAAACACGCTTTAATAGAAAAGTGAACTAAAAAGTAGAAAATAATTTTAAATAAGTTTGAAATAAGAATAGAGTGATTAACAAGAAATATTTATTTTATCGTAAAAAAGCGTGGGGTGCTTGATGTCAATTGTTGTATATATATTGGTAAAAGTAGAGCCATTATGAAAATATCTTAAAAAGCACCCCACGCTTTTTTACGATAAAATAAATATTTTTCTTAATCACTCTATTCTTATTTCAAACTTATTTAAAATTATTTTCTACTTTTTAGTTCACTTTTCTATTAAAGCGTGTTTTTTAGTTTTTTAAACTATTAATTATTTGTAGATTTAGATTCTAGGTTACACTCATTTTATTAAGAAAATATATATTGTTAAAATCATTTAGGATTTTACACACGGTCATAGAATTTCATGGTTCTATGCTCAGAAAAATATGTATATTTTATCTATTTCAAATGCAGAAATGATCTCTTTATAAAATTATATTTAACGAACCGTAGACTGAGTAAACTATCATTAACATATTGTCGCGTAGAATACGCTATCGAAGGAAATGAATGATCAATCCGCAAATTAACTCAAGACTTTATTCTCTGAACTCTGGGAGCATCAACTTATAAACATCTTAAGGATCTTCCAAACAGGAAGTATAAGAATCAGAACAATGGAATTTGCATATATACGATGGACGAACTTCCTAGATTCCTTCTAGAAAGTTCTAGAAACAATATATAAATAAAGGAAATGAACTTGAGATTTCGGCGCAGTGGGTTTCTATCGCGCTACCTTCTGCTTTGCTTTCCGATGCTCTACCAACCGAGCCATGAAGGCTCGATAGAATGAGCTTCACTACATTTCTTTTTTTGTTTTGTTTTTGTCGTCTGCTTTTCTCTTCCATGCTCTCTGCTTCGTATGTTAAGTCAGATATTCGTCGTGTTATTCGATAGGGACCGAAGTAACGTCGGAGAAGCTTTTCTAACAGTCCAACCTTTCGCACTGGGGTAAAGACCCAAACTAGGTCTCCTCTATTATAGCTGACTGATCGATGTCTCTTGTCATACCGACGTTTATCATTTGCTTGAACGTCGAGGATATGGATTTTTGAAAGCTGTCTAGCTTCTTCGGCCCTTGTAATAAGATGTTGCACGTAATTATCATTGGGATTTTCTGTATTGTGTGAAAAATCACGTCAAGGGGAGTTTCGATTTCTCTACCATGCACGAGAAAGAATGGACTAAATCCCGTAATGTCTTGTTTCGACGAGTTGTAAGCGAAAGTTACAGAGAGTAAGATGGTATCCCAATTTCGTTGCTCGACTTCTACGTGCATGGACAGTATGTCTGCCAGTGCTTTGTTAAATCGCTCTGTCAAACCATTGTTTTGTGGATGGTAGGCAGTGGTTAGAAGATGAGATGTCTGACACAAACGATTAGTATCCTTTACAATATTGGATAAGAAAGAACGTTCTCGGTCACTAATCATTTCCTTGGGAGCACCGTGCTTCAGTATTACTTCCTCCACTATGAATTTAGCTATTTAAATGGCCTCAGCTATTGGTAATGCTTTAGTGACAGTGAATCGCGTCATGTAATCTGTGCAAACAATAATCCACCGGTTTCCATTCCGAGTGATTGGGAAGCGTCCAAGTAGACCTATTCCAATCATGGTAAATGGTACGTCAGGTGGAGTTATTGGGTGAAGTTGCCCAAGTGGACGTTGAGGTGGAGATTTCCGCCTTTGACATTCTCGACAATGTGACACATACCCGCGTGTATTCCTGTATAGGCCTGGTCAGTAGTATTTCCTAATTATTCGGTCAAAAGTTTTCGCGAATCCGAGATGACCGGAGGTTGGCACATCATGATGACTCTTTAGAATATCGATTCGTTGTTGTTTTGTTACCACAAAGAGCCATTGCTGTCCCATAGGGTCATAATTCTTCTTGTACAGCACACCCTTCTCCATTTAATAACTTTGGCATCCGTCACCTCTCTGGAGAATTTTGATTAAAGCTCTTTTTTTGTGCTTATTTTTTAGCTGCGCTTTTCGATAATCTGTGACAGATGCAAGGAAAGGAGTTTCATCACTGTCTTCAACAGCTACATCTAAAATAGGTTTTCTTGATAATGAATCAGCATTGGAATGTTTGCCGCCACTCTTGTAGACGATGTTAATTTCATATTCTAAGGAAAATTCCCCTCACCCCAATTCCAAACTTTGCTAGTTCAAACACAGAATGATTAAAAATACAAAATTTTTCAGGCTCATCAACGAATCTTATTTTACTTCCCATAGGGAATTGTGTTTTAACACGTTATTTATCAAGAAGTGACTTACAATTTCAAGTCATCCTAATTTTTAAAAAATTTATACCTAATTACATGTCTTAAAACCAATTCTATTGGCCATGGAAGTGAATCGCCGCTTTGGAACAAAACATTTTCAAAAATAAGTTGACATGGCAGATTCTCGGGTTGATTCATTTTTATTTTCTCCAACTCGAGACGCAAATGATAGGCAGCCTCTTATCGAAAGGTGTCATAATGATATTTCGGAACAGCCCTCGTATATCTTCTTCGGTGAGAAAAATTAAAATCCATCATACCCACCAAATCCAATTTCTCCATTTGAAGCCAGCAATATAATTTATAATAGAGACATTTTAGAAACACTTCTTCGGTACAGATTTTTGAGCATTTTCATTTAGAAAACAATTTATTCACTTTACTATCTTGTTGAAACCTTTACTTTAGCATATATCACAGGTCTATATATCGATAATATCTATTTTCAAGATATTTTCCCCAAACTCTCAATCTTTGAAGTCTGAAATTCTGAATCAGCTTAGGAGGCTTTTTAAAGATGAGTAATTGAATATGAAAAAATGTGTCTGATGATGTTATTAATTATGTTTCAATTTGGCGTGAATAAGTAGTTTCACTATATACAAAACTAGATAGTTTTTTTTTGTAATTATCAACTGTACATTTTAGTACAGCGGCGAACTATATCACTTGAAATTTTTTATTCTAATCTAATTACTGTACATTTAGAAAATGATTTCAGATACATGAGACGCAAAAGGCTTTTCAACTTCGTCAGGTGAGAAATGTCACTATTCCTTCGGCATTCAACGACGTTTGTCTTTATGAGGCAAAAAAACAAAAAACACTTACACTTTCTGTCCTTTATACATAGAGTTGGGCAGAAGTTCCACACTATCATTATCCATGGTTAAACAATATAGTAGAAAACTATGCCGATACGAGATGTAAATGTTAGTGCATTAGAATAGCTTGCTTCTTTTATTTTATTTAGATATGCCAGAGTCAAATGTGGTTTGTGTGCCATTTATTTAATAATAGATTTTATACTTGTCATTGTGAGAGTTAATAGAATTTTGAAAAAAAAAATTATGGCAACATATTCTACAAATAATGCTGCCGGCACCCGCGCTAATGATTCTGTCCTTTTCCAAAAAGTGAAGGTATTCACATTTGTTGATGTAATATAGTTCCAGAGGCAGCTTAAGACGCGTGTGATCGCACACATGCGATTTTAAGAGGATAGCCGAAAATGAGAATATACAAAAATAATACCTCAAAAATTAAAAATTTTATGTTATTTTGAATGCAAATTAGCCATTTGAATATGTTTAGTTCAACAGATAAAATGTTGCTTGAAAATACAGTAAATAGGGACTGGCTTCAAGCGCTCCGCTACGTTGTTTTGACAGAACTGAACAGTTGTTAACTTTGTTTCATTTTGACTTGGCAGTACTAATAATGCTACCATTTGTCGAATTGCAGTCCTTCCCGTGGGGGTTGCGAAGGGGAACTAGGGGTTGCGCTAAAAGCAAAGGACAACTAAAAAAAATAATAATAATAATAATAATACGTTGCAAAAATCAGTAATTTTAATAACAGGTATTTTATTAACAGGTATTAAATTAATTTTATTGCACATTTTATATTTAAATTTTATTTTATCCGAGTGTTCCTTAAAAAAAAAAAAAAACCTGACTTAAAATAATGTAATACATTGCAGAAAACTCTACGATTTTAATAACTTGCACCCATACCATATAAATAACCCATACCATTTTTGGAGGGTTTTCTAAACCCATTTTCATTGTAAGGGGCACCAAAACTTATTCACTGTTATGCCGGTCCTGTATATTTCATTTTCCTTAATATAAAACTACTAATGTTTTTGTAAATGGGCTGTAAAATAGTAGGAAAGCATTTCAAATGCACTTTAAAATACAAAATTAAATTGCTTTTCAGTTTGAGAGTGGGAAAGTTTTTACATTTACAGTTATTTCAGAGTTTATTCTAAAAATGTAATAGCAGTTGTTTAAAAAAAATCTCTCCTCCCCCCCCCCCCCCAAGTTTAAAAAAAAAAACAAAAAAAAAAAAAAAAAACAGTGGCGGTGATAAGGGGAGGAAATTTCCCCCAATCTTTTTAAAATCTAGTGATTTTGATGGCAATATCATATACATTTTGGCAGTTTGCTTTCTCCTCCGATTCATACCCACTTTTGACGATTATTGTCACCTGATCGTCAACACTGTCAAAATAACAAAACCGAACTGGATAAGATTAAAAAACCAGGAATGTTCCAAGCAAATCTATGAGTCTGGCAAGTGATGAGTCTACATTTGAATATCCCTCTTGAAAGTAGAGAGATTGGGATGGTACACAAATTAATATTTTGTCAAGACATTTAAAATCGACTGATGGATTTTAACTTTCCAATTGATATTCTTCTAGTTGTGAATTTCATTTTATTAATGGAACAAATTTTGAAAACGAAAGGAAGGGTCTTTCAAGCAAGAGGAACTTCTCTACATTTTCTTCTCGAGAAGGAGAAAAGCCATAATGCCCACCGACGTCTGCAACAATCACAATCTTTTTAATTCATTTTGAAATCAGATTTCTGGGAGCTACAGAATATGATCATCTGTAAGGCTTCTCTGAAATTTTGGAAAATTGCTGTACAAAATCTGTTCAAAAATATGCGTCAATAATATGCAAATTGCTTAAAAATCCCTATAACTTAATAGTTTTAAAAAATTATTTAAATAAAAGAAGTCTAAAGACACAATTTTTTTTCTTTTAATTTATAGAGGGGCTCATTAACTGTTTTGAAATTATTAAAGTAATATTAACCCTTTAACGACGATTGACAAGTCGATCGACTATGCCAATATTGATTTTTAAAAATATTTCAAGTAATTGCTAAAAAAAAAAGGCCTAAAAGTGCTTTGGGCAATTTCAATGCCAGAGGGACATATTGAGCAAAATGGACGAAATTTTGTGTGTGTTCTGACAGATACATTAGGCAACTATTCCATGCAGTCAAAATTACTAGTCTGGTAAATATAGTGTTAAATCATTTAATTCAGTTATATGTTTTTAATGATTACTAGAATGTTCCAAACTCAGTTAGCCTGAAATTAGATACGTGGCTATCTTACTCTGTCATGTTCACTCATTTGTAACTTTTACAACACTAATGCGATGAGAAGCTAATGCAAATTCTTCATCTGTTCGTCTGTTTGAGGTCACACCCAACTTCAAATGCTACAGACACCTGTGATACGTCAATTGAAAGAACTCTTTGATACGAGTTTCCATTCTAATTGAAATTACGATCATAAATGGCAACTGGAAGTCAATTTGCGATTGGAAAAGCTAACCTATAAATGCTACACAGATGTGTCATATATGTTTGAAGGTCTTGATAAGATATTTGAAAATTGACGAAATTTTGTGTGTGTTCTATTTGACCCATTCGGAAACTTTTCCGCCCTATTCTCAAACCAATTTTATATATATATAAAAAAATAATGTTTTGGTCATTTCCGGTCTACTCTATTTTATAATCAATTTAATAGGTTTGATTAAGAACATCGCCTTCATACAAATGTATGAATGGTCTTTTGTATGAACTTTCCACGATGTTAGTCTAAAAGCTAAAACTGAACAAAAAAATCGTTAAATAAGCTTCGCGTAAAGAAAAATATTCTTTAGCAACGGATAAACTACAATAGAAGTTTTATCATTTTATGCATATTGTTTTCACTATATTCAGCTTCACGACAAGCATTCATTATTTAATGAAACAAAAATATCGATTCCTGAGCTTCCATGCAATCAACCATCAAAATATTTGTTACTTTACTTTCTACTGTTCATGGATGAGAAAGTTAAATGTACGATATGCAATAATTTTTTAATTAAAAAAACGTTAGTATTTGGAAAAATATTCCCTTTAATGCTTCTTTCTCTGTAATGCAAATTAAATTTCATATTTTTTAAATTTTATTAAAAGATTTTCGTTTTATAAGATTTCGAAAATATAATTTGCAGATGAATAATATATTGTTCTTTCTTCTATTCAAAAATTTCATCATTAAGTTTTTCCCTCATACCCGTTTTTCATTCCTATTAGATGAAATTCATCCATTATAAAAAGCTTAATTTTCAGTGGATGAAAGCGTGTAAGTATATATACGGTATGCATTTGACAAAAAAATATTTAGTAGTCAAATCTAATTGCGTAAAAGCCTGTGTGGATTATTCTTAAAAAATGGTTTGGGATAGAAAATTAAAAAAAACCAAAAAACAATGAAATATTTATAAAATTTAAGAATCAACAGCTAATATTTTAACAAATAGTTGATCTAGGGATTTAGTAAGGATTTTTCTTTTGGTATGGATTTTGCTCTTTTCGAGATTATGGCTTGTCGGAATTTCTTTCTATTTGGAATTGTGGCTTGTTAGGATTTTGGCTGTCAGGAATTTATTCCAGATTCGTCCCAGACGGTGTTCCACCACCTAATGCTTTAAAAAATCTCATTTTTTTTTTTTTTTTTAAAACATTATTTTTTTCCTCATTTTTGTGTCTCTGTGGTTTCGGCTCAGAATGAGGTGTATTCCTTGCGAAATCCAATCCAATACATAAAGAAATGAAAGCTGATTTAAAAGCAATCTTTATTTCTCTTCGAAAAGCGAGAATTGCTCTATGTACAAGTATTTTCCGAAACCTTGTTGCAGAAAAATTCCCTGGTGCATAGAAATTTCGTCAGTTGATCATTATTTATCACTCATTATTTTACAATTCTATTATCCAGTTTTACATTCTTTACGTTACACTAATTATTGATAGTGTTACCTCTGTGTTGGCTACTGCCCTCGTTATTATTCTTTATAAATTTTATGTTATACTTGAAACAATCGTTTCTTGAAACATGAAAAACAAAACTATAAAAAATAAACCTATGCAAACAAAGTTTTTAATATAAATCCCTTATCATGAATTTCCACCTTTTATATATTAAGCTCGATTGGTTAATTAGTCCTCCGGAGGGACGATATAAATGTGTGTAGCCTTTAAGAATGCATTCTCATTGATAATAATTTTGTGAAATTTCATTTCGATTGGATAACGACAAAGTGGGTTAATTACCCCTCCTAAAAGTTTAGTAAAATCGGGCTTTTAGTGACAGACTTGATAGAATGCATTGTCATCAACAAAACCCCCCCATGAAGGATAAACACTCTTTTATCTCAAAAAAATACACGCTTGTTTTCCATTCAATTTTGTTCTTTGTTTCGATTTTGGATATTTTTTTCTCTGATGTTGATCCATTATCAGAGAAAATCTCGATATAATATTGCAATTAACAAGGAGACTTTATCTACTCATCCATTATCCTTTTCGGTTCCTATGAAGTCTCATATCGGTAAACACCGGATCGGCTTTTGATTCCCATACGCATAATGCATAGAGTAATGGCGACTCCGGTCACGACCTGTTCAAATCACAATGACGGGAACTAAAAGAGACATCTGCTATTTCGTGCGTGACATATTTGCTTTTGCGTATGTGGTTAAAGCCGTTAATTAAAGACAATGGACAGAGGATCTTCCCCGGCTTCTTTGTTAATATGGTAGTTAAGAAATATACCACGGATAGATATAACACATAGATCTAGATATGAGATATGTTCAACCAATCTTGCTTTCCGAGTGCTTTTCTAGTTGCTTTTATTAGGTTCACATGTGGGGGTTAGAAGAGTTTAATGTGATTAAAATAGCTCGATTCCTTCAAATGGATTCCCAGTAAGGTGTGATTGCGTGAGTTTATCCCAATCGATGAACTTCTATTCTTCCACTTCTCCTGTACCTATATCTATCCGTGGTACGTTTCCAGAGTGTGTTTCTCCAACTATACTTATATGTTAATATCGAAATAGGCCTGTTATTTTGTGGTACAAGTTGCAAGAAATTTTAATGTTTTTTTAAGGACTCTAGTAATTACAACGGGTGAGAAGACTACCATCGTAACAACTAGTGGCGAAAACTATTTAAATGAAAACATTCATTTTAAGCATGTGTTAATGCAGTTGTGTAAAATAATTATTAAGTACACTTGGCTTGCTTTAGCTTTGATGCATATATACGTTTTTACTGTTGTAAAATAACAAAGAAAAAGACGTTCGTACATTTAGAAACTATGGATTCGGTATGGATTGATTTATGAAATGTTCGGAATTTTTGGAATCAAATATTAAGGTAAGGTTATGTGAATTATTTTCTTTCTTTCAAAGTGCTATTGCAAGTTGTTGTTTTTTGTACATAATTACTTTTTCTTATTAAATTACTTTGGATTACGTAATAGTGTGAAAAGCATTTTTATTTACTATGTGTCTATATGAATAGCTTAAACATTATAGAGTAGAGAAGTTGTTTGCTACTATATCGCTCAAGCTATAAATTAGATACTTTCAAATAGAATATGTATAAAAGTATTCATTAGGATTTTCAGTTTATTGATTGCGCTGGATATTTCATTCATTAAAATTTTTAGTTTATTGCTTAATATTGCTCTTTTCAGCGATATCTTATATGGTTAGGTTAAAAGTTTAAATCTGTTAGTAAGTGTTTTTCTTATTTTTCTTCATTTGGCCTTTACTAATTCATTCTATTGTTATAGGAATTTTCTTTTAATAACGAGTGTTCAGATTCATCCCTTCTTGCGTTGTGAATCGAAACACCATGGATAAAATCAAAATAAATGCAAGTCATGTTTTTTTCCTACATTTTGGGGTTTGATCATCATAAGAACCAAGTTTCATAGTCAAAAATATTTTCGTTAACGATATCATTACATCCGATTTTTACTTTGAAAGTTAAAAAGGTTTTCGATTCACCCCGTTTTACAGTATTAGGCCGATTATTTTAATCGCTAATATTTTTTTTTTTAATGTTTTTATAATTATTATAAGAGTGAAAGTGTGTAGTTCTTGTGGGATGACGCCAATGTGGGGGCCCTGTTATTGAGTTAATTCGTAAGATTTTCAGTTTATTGATTGCACTGGACATTTCATTTCAGTCGTTAATATTTTAAGTTTATTATTTAATATTCCCCTTTTCAGCGATATCTTATTTGGGTAAGGTTAAAAGTTTAAATCTGTTTTTAAGTGTTTTGTTTACTTTTCGTAATTCATTATATTGTTATAGGAATATTCTTTTAATATTGATTTCTTTGTTTAATCTATTTACAGGTTGCTGTGTGTTCGTTAATATTTACAGTTTATTGTTTTATAATAATAAGTTATTTTCGTTAACATTTTAAATTTGTTCACGGTTCCTTTTTGAATGTGAGGTCTCTTTTACGCTGGCCACCCTGAATAATTATTACAATATAAGCAACATAAAAAAAGACAATACTCGTGACTGTTTTATAAATGATTTTAGTTTGAGCCAACAAAAGATACACTTTTTCAAATCGAAACTTTTGTCGAACAGACAGTTATTAATAATTACCGCTAAAGCTGTATTTTGGTGACAGTTTCAATTTTGTCAAAATTGGTAAAAGGAATAATCAGACGAAAGGATCGCTTCGCCGCCAACAAAGGCAGAAACGGCAGTAAATATCTATTCTCTGCACAATTTCCAACAAAAAAGCCGAAATTGATTACTTTCTAGCGTGCTTACAGAACTTCGCATAATTATACAAAACATACCAAAGATTCGCCTCGGCGATAACTTAAAAAAAAAAAAAAAATTGAATACCTAGGATAAAAAAAAAAAAAAAAAAAAAAAAAAAAAAAAAACGAAGAAAAAAAAATATTGAAATTTCCAAAACGAACTAAAAAGTCAATTTCTAGCCCGTTTTTGATGTAAAAATTTAAACAAACGTCCATAGCTAACTAAGCTATAGATCTTCAAACGGATAAAATTATATGATGCGGAATGTTTCGACTTAAAATCCTAAAATTGGTTTGAACTTTATTTAATAATTCTTTATATTTTTAATTAATTTAAATCCAATTTTCTTCATTTCATAACTTGGCGATAGATAGAGGCGATCAGCTTGTAATTGAGGTTCAGGTTAAATATGCCCAGTGGTGTAGTGTAAAATAAAAAGGTGTGGGAACGCTATGCCGTGTCGTCGTTACAAACGTATTTTTTTTCTGTGTGTGGACGGGGTCAGGTTTCTTTAAGGAACGCTCGAATAAAATAAAGTTTAAATATAAAATTTGCAAAAAAATTAATTTAATAAGAAGTTAATAAAATACGTGTTATTAAAATTACTGATTTTTGCAACGTATTATTATTGTTTATTTTTTTTTAGTTGTCCTTTGCTTTTAGCGCAACCCCTGGTTCCCCTTTGCAACCCCACGCGAAGGACTGCAATTCGGCAAATGATAGTATTATCAGTACTGCCAAGTTAAAATGAAACAAAATTAACAACTGTTCAGTTCTGTCAAAACAACGTAGCGGAGCGCTTGAAGCCAGTCCCTATTTACTGTACTTTCAAGCAACATTTTATCTGTTGAACTAAACATATTCAAATGGCTAATTTGCCATTCAAAATAATACAAAATTTTTAATTTTTTGCGGTATTATTTTTTTATATTCTCATTTTCGGCTATCCTCTTAAAATCGCATGTGTACGATCGCGCGCGTCTTAAGCTGTCTCTGGAACTATATAACATCTCGACAAATGTGAATACCTTCACTTTTTGGAAAAGGACAGAATCATTAGCACGGGTGCCGGCAGCATTATTTGTAGACTACTGCCATAATTTTTTTTCAAAACTCTTTTAATTCTCACAATGACAAGTATAAAATCTATTATTAAATAAATGGCACACAGTTTATTTTTTTCGGTGAAAATTGCCCTTTTCTCCACTTTTATAAAAATTTAAGCAACTACTGGAATGCAAGTATCCTTGCATGAACTTCCTGGCGCCACCCATTTCCATTATTTTTACGTATTGAGTTAAAGTAAGTAAGAGTTAAAAAAAAAATCTATACTGTTTTGAATATATTTAGTCATGTTCAAACAACGTATCAGTTTGATTTTCCCAATATCTGTCAATAAAATTAATTTTCCTCAAATATCTGGTAAAATATAAATGCATAATTCCGTTATCTCAACACAACCTAAGAAATAATATAAAATATCAACATTCTGCACTTACCTATCTGAATTCTTAGCACCAACTAGTTTATTCCGTCAGAATCGCAGATTTGCTTCACTTTTTTTTGGATTTTTAAAAGAAAAAAAAAAAAAAAAAAAAAAAAAAACATCTTTTATCGTGATTTGTTTTTCCCTCTTGAACGAATTCATTTCTTAGGTACGGCTGGTAAGGCAACAGGTTTACAAATAATTTATTATATGGGTGATATAAAAATAAAAAAAAATTAAAATTTACATATTATTTATATATTGATAAATCGGTTAGTGTTCCCGTTATAATTAGAGAAGGGGAAACATTCTTCAAGGAAAGGGCGCAAAGAACTGTATGTGCCAAACCACAATTTTGTTCTTTATAAATGTTGATAGTTGGCGTGAATTTGTGTATGGAAGTTTTAGTCCGTATACATGACGAACTATACAAATTTGACGTCTGGAATGCATCCACAAACACAGATCATTCATTGAAGATGATAATTGTCATTGGATAAATCATAGCTAGAAGTAAACATATATGTCAGTTAATTTCTAATGAAGGAGAAATGGCCATGTTTAGGTTAACGCGCCTCTTTCAAGTGTTTTACAAATACTTGAACTTGCTTGCTCAGCTCTGAAGTTGTGGAATGCAAATTAAAGCTAAGTTCTCACGAAATGACTTTTTCGTTTTCTTACTTGGCTTTGTGCTTAGTGTCACGTAAAGAAGAAAGAAAAAATATATATAAACAAATTAAAAAGTTTTTAGGTGAGAGAACGCCGTTCCGTCTCCTTAAAAGGTAAAGGATCGGTGTTCCCACCCGTTCCCACTCCACTACACTCCTGAATATGCCAAGTCGCCAAACAGGTTTGTCATTATTTTGGCGTTAATTTTTCAGATACTCTGAACTGAATACAAAATATAAATATGGAGGTTAAGTGAGAAGACGTCACAGACAATTCATTACAGTGGAACTAAATGAAACACGTATTGCGATTGGCTAATTTAATTTGAAAAACTGGAATTCGTTTTTAAAGATGCATTGATTTTGTTTAATTTCCGTTGTAAAATTAAATCGTAGAATCGTACATCATCAATTTATAACTTCATGGGGAATTTAAAAATTGTAGTTAAGAAATTATTTTAAATGGTTTCAAATATCAATGGGTTATTATGTAAACCAAAATAACGCTTGGTATAATCAAAATAATTTCGATTGCAATAATTAGATTGTAAAAAACTTGTAATATTTATTTGTAACAATTTATTAGAATAAATTTTCAATGGAATGAACGTTCTGGCCTTGTATGATAAAGGTGCCGTGTTCGCTTCCTGGGTTAGGTGTGGATGTTCTTTGTGATTCTGAATCCACGTTAAGCTGAAGGTCCCGTGCTGATTTGTCGTTATTATGAACAAAAATAGATCGTTGTGCGTACAAATTAACCAATCAAACTGAAACTTGGCAAACAGGCACTTTGTCGATGACAATGTATTCCATTAAGTATTGGGGGTTTAGTTGCCATTTAAAAGAGGCTTTTACACAAGTTTCTATTGCTCGTTCGCGGTCTATTTTGGTTAGTACCATCCGCATTCAAAAGGTTTGTCAATTTTCAAGGTGATTATGGCAGGTAAGGCATCGTTGAGCTCAGCTTGAAAAATTATGAATATTCATAGTACCAGGCGAACCATAGGTGGTACCACTTCTGGTTTGTCAATTTTGAAGATAAATATGGCACGTTGGATGTCGTTGGACTTGTCTTGAAACATTATATCTGTTACTGGTTCCATGGAGGGTCCCACTTCCGGTGTGACCAATTTCAGGATAACTATGGCATGTTGGATGTCGTTGGACTCGCCATGAAGAATGAAGAAATTGCAGGACATACGTATGGCTAGGGATGATGATGATACTCTCATGAGTGACCTGGCGTAGAATGGAAAAGGCGTCGCGGATAAAGAGAAAAACAATGAAACATACAAATTCAAAAAATAGAAGTCACCAGTGCATTAAAAATAGTTCTGATATCCCCCCCCCCCCCAAAAAAAAAAAAAAAACTTTTGAAAAGTAGAAAAACCGCCAACCTCAAAAACACAAAAAACTTTCTTGCAATAAAGAAAAATCGTAAACACGATGAAAATTTTCAGCTACAACCACAGTGAAATCAAAAAAGGCCAATTTCTGATGATAGTTCTCGGTTGTGACTCGCTTCAGAATGTACGCTTACGTAGTTTTTTTTTTTTTTTAATTTAAGTTCCACTCCCATAAAAATTTGCGCTGCTTTCAGGTTGGGGCCAGTCTTAATCACTAACCGTGAAAACTCCCCACACAATTAAAACTTTCCTAAATGACCAAAAAAAAAAAAAAAAAAAAAAAAAAGCTTACCACAAACACTTCAGTTTCCTACAGTTAAAAAATGAATATTTGTTATAAACTGAATATTTGTCATAAATTGAAACTTTAAGTGTTAAAATATATTTCGTTGGAGCAAATAACTTTTCAGCTCTAAATACCTATTAGCTTTTGAAAGTCACCATATCCTTATTACACACGACTATAAGACTCCTTTCCTCTAAATCATTTGTCATCACCAGGGAAATATCTCCTCAAGGAAATTTTGAGAAGTAACTCATGCGTCAGGAGATAACATCTTTTTGAATGAAAGGTTTTTACTCTGCCCGAATAAACAATCCGAAAAATGAATGCATTGTAAGGTATCTTTTGTAATGTATCCTGACTAAAAGTATCCAAAAGCTTAACCCTTTGCACTCCAGTGGCGCCTCTCAGGCGCCACACGATTGGATGCCAAACCACGAGAGGACCATTAGGTGTGATGCGGAAATTCGATGCAAGGCCAATGACTGTGTTTAGTTTCTATGAAGCAATCCATAAACACCAGTCGAACCTAAAATGTCCCGAGTTGCTGATTCCTTCGCGCGAAAAAGGCCTGGAGTGCAAAGGGTTAATATTCTATTCATTAGAAACCGATATTTTTTTTTACCTAAAGTGAATGTGTGGTTAGGTTAATTACTTTTCGTAGAGATTAAATGTACAAATGAAAAACTGTGGATGGTCATTGAAGCGAAATGCTACGAAAAACTTATTACTACGTGCTACAAAAGGTGCACACATCGAAATCTATTGATTTAAAAACTTGGTGATTACTTAATAGTTCCGTAAAAAATTAACTTACTTTCCCGTAGGAAAAGTATTGTTTTCGGTGAAAAATAAATTCTCTTCTTTTGCATTTTTCCACGTTTAGGAACTTCAACTAGAAGCATTGTTGCAATAATTTTTACATGGGCAAAAAAAACCATGCCAAAATGGCGAAATTGGCGATGCTATTCAATAGACATTACAAAACAGAAAAATTTAATCTTTGATGGGCGATGCTCTAGGGCTGAGAGATATACTCGTTTTACAACATTTCTACGGGAACTTTGGACTACCTTAAGCATAGAGATTTTAATCAAAATAGTTAGAGATGTTTTTTAGCATTTGCTGAAAAACGTGATTCATAATTTTTCATGATTTCAACCTTATGCGCATGGGCGATTTTGACGAATACCTTAATGGTAGGTCCCATGGTCAGGGTAATGAAAGTAATAGCATTCGATCAAAAGATTTTTTTTCACTTCTCCACCTTTTGGAACACCCCGATTTCAAAAAGCGGCCTAGAAAAAATGTCTGTCAATGTGTCTGTGTGTACATGGTCAAAATAACTGCCGAACAAATTGACCTATGATGTTCAAATTTTGTGTGCGGGTTAGTGGTGGCCATGGGATCTACCATTAAGGTTTTCGTAAAAATCGCTCATGCGCATAAAGTTGAAATAATGAAAATCATAAAAAAAATCATGTTTTACAGCGATTGCTAAAAACCGGCTCTAACGATTTTGATTAAAATCTCTATTAAGGTGTTTTAATCGTACCCACCTTCGCAATTCCCTTAGAAATGCGTTAAAAGAGGCAAAAGTTTCAAAATGAGTGCCTTTAACACCATTTCGCCATATTGGCGGGGTTGTTAAAATTATTGCCATTTTTATTTAAATGAGTGAAAATACGAAAATAAATTTGAATGCCAATATTTTATTGTAATTGAAACATCCCTAGTTTATTCGTAGCTTATAGAATGTTTATTCTTGGTAAATAAATTATTTTTTGTTAAGGTTCTTGAGTAATGAGGCTAATTTTAAGTGGATTCTCTATTCCACTTAATATATATCAAAAGACCAAATTAAAATGCCGAACAAGTCTCTATTTTACATTGTTTATGTAAAAAAACTTATTTGAACCTTTTATTTCGTACCTATTTGATATAAAAACTCTTATATGTCGATTTGCACATCGCTTTTAAATCAACCTCTTCAAATGGGCTTAATTTGGCTCATTGGAATTCGTAGCAGTTCCTTCTCAAGATTTTACTTTTCTAGTTCTTATCTCTAAATAGCTTTGTTTATTCAAATAAAATTGAATTGTGAACAGTAAAAAGAACTGTTGTACGTGTTATTTGTTGTGTGTGTAGTTTTTTATGAAATGGAAGTTGAGAAAAACAATGCACGAGTTTATTTTAAAAACAAAGATGAAATACAGCTATCAGACAATGTTACGGGAGCACACTCGAAAGAGTTTGAGAGATAATGAAGGGTAAATTCTCTATTTGTAAAGGAAATATATGTATGTCATATTAATTTCATAGGTTATCATATTGAGTGAAGTTATTTTTTAAGAATCAAAAGTATGAATTATATTGATCTCTTGTTTCAATTTGCTTTTATTCTGTAGTAAGGAAATGGGAAAAATTCTAATTCAAGTAAATTAAAAGAATGTCTTTTGAAAAATGTTTCTCACTGCAAAATTGGTTAGTGGTGTTGAATTTATGTAAAATTTTTGATGGGAGTACATTGGTAAAGAAGAAGAAATTGTTCTGTCAGTTCATTGCTCGGTTCTTGAAAAGTCGAAACATCAGCCAGGAAACGTCTTTCTTGAAATTTGCATAGTGTGGGTGAAAATGGAAAAAGAGAGTTTTCATCGGCGTAGTTTATTTTTTTCTGCTCTCTCTCTCCGCCGCACAGTGGGGCAGAAGGGGAGAAAACCTGGCCAAAAATTTAGAAGTGTATTTATTGAAACCAAATGTTGATAGTTAAGTTTCTAATGAGTTTACAAAAGTATACTGCCCTCTAATTTTGCTTTTATTGACAAAATTTAAATATTTTTAGGTAAAAAAATTACTATTTACATTGCGATATCTGAATTTTTTTCACCTAAAATTACGAACCGAAATATATCTTTTAATAAAAGTTTTCTGCTAAAATTAATACATTATAAGCATTGATTAAAAATATTTTTATATTTTAAACTTTTTTTATTATATTTTTGCAGCAATTTACAAACAATACGTAACATAATTATAAAAATTGCAAATGAGTGCCTTTAACACCATTTCGCCAAAATAAATTTCATATTGTATTGTTATGCGTGCCTTCAATCTGATTTATATACAAATTATATCTTAATGTATCACTTAAAAATTCCCAGTTATTTAAACATTAAACTTGTAGATAAAATTGATATGGTAATATATATCGCACAAAACTTCAAATAAGAAAACAAACCCGATAATTTCTTTCAATGAAAATATTGTATTTTTGAAATTATACTTTGGTAAAACTATATTTGGTAAACTATTAGTAGGTAAAATAGATGTTATAAAGATACTATATACACACTTGCTACTTCACATAATTGTTTTTCTCTAACACAGTACATTTACAATGCATTAATGTAATAGAGACATTAATATAACTTCCATAAGTATTAAAAATTGAAACAAAGCACTCGAAAAATTATTCGTGAAAAATATACAATTAAAATAAAAATAATAAAATTTAAATTCTACTTTTTTTTTAGTTTTAAATTATTAATTAGAGTATATTTAAGTTGTATTTGAAGTCCTGAATAATGAAACAGTTTTGAAATGTAATATGAATATAGTTTAAAGATCTGTCAATGAAAATGAATCATCTGAAGAATAGTTTGGGTCGGAATTAGATTCAACTTATTTATGGATTCCTCTTGAGAGAAACGTTAAAGTTCTAAAACATCTTTGGAAAATAAATTTAACTTTTTTGTTGGGAATTTTCTTGAACTAGAGATTACAGGATCAGATGCCAACAAAAGTCGATGGAATATATCTAGCAGATTTTTCATTCAAAACTTTCTTGAAAATGCTTCGGAATATTTTTTTAATGTCATTATTAAGACCTTCCTGAGCATCTTTAAATGCATTTTGCACTATTTCCGATTCATGCACTAATATTTTACGTACGGTTGTTGGCATATTGAAAGATAGATCAATATGAAATTTTACCATTTCCAAACAGTATGGCCTAAATACTTTGGGTTCCATTAGCCTTGAGAATCATTTGGGCTGCATAGGACAACACTTCTGGAGTTGCTTTTGACAAAATAAATTATGGTTTCTTTTTACCCCGTTTTGATATTTCACTACTTTCTAAACTATATAAAAATGGTTGACCTAATCTTCTGTTTAAATAGAATGGAAAGTAAACACCTTCATTTCAAACAGCTTCCTTCTTCTTATAAATTGATAATTTTCTTCTACACTTTTATACAAGAAACTACTTTATAAATCTAAAGGATATCTAGAATTTTGTAAACTTGACTTAAGAGCAAGATTCTGAGAGATTGAGCCTCTTAACATTAGGGGGTGATTCACACCCCCTCCTATTTTCCCCCAAAAATTAACAGTTGCTACTACCCTTATTAGATGATTAAAACTGAAATTATTTGTTCCGTAGTTGTACCGTTCAAATTCTATGATCTGTCAAAGATCACCTTTAAAAATAAAAAAAAATTGGTGTTTTTGTTACACATGAAAACTATTTTTATCCGTATAAAACTTCACAAGCAAATTGCCACCTGCATTTCTTCTGTTATGGAATGTACTAGAATAGATCTTTATGAAGCATATAAAAAGTTCATGGCAAGTCAATTGCGCAAGGTCGTGAAATGTACAGGTTTTGATGTTTTTTACTATTTTTAAGCCTGAATTATATCTTGCGCGTTTGATTTGCACTGCAAACAAGGTGTCATTGGATAGAGCTATATTAGTCCTATTTATTAATACATAAAACATTGAGGCAAGGTGAACTCATTGGAATTTTTGTGTGTGCCAAAATCAAAAAATCTCCGAATTTGACCCAAATTTGAGCTCGTATATCTTGCTGCGGGAATAATTATCGACTAGGTGCACTTATTCGCGGATCATCTTGAACATTGCAATAGAATATTTCTTTTATGAAAGCGTTTTAGCTTTGAAGATTTTCTGGATCGATCTCTATATTCAAAAGTTTGAAGCTCACGGTGTCTTTCAATAATATATTGTACTATATACTTCAATATCTTAAAGATTTTGCAAAATTTTTTTCATAGATAATCCAACATTTCATAACTGAATCAACAATTCAAGAATAGGTTTAGGAACTCAGTTTTAAAACAATCAGCTACAAGTTAAAATTAAAAAAATGCTGCTATCATGTCTTCATGACACTTGCGTACACTTCAGTTTTAAAAATTTACTGCAAATCTATTGCGGAAGACGTCAGAATTAATTTTCATAGGACGTACGGAAACTTTTTTGGCATGGCACTTAGCAACATCTCCTAAATATTTCAATTTAAATACTTGGTGCGTTTTGTAAAACCAGACATTTATTATAAACTTATTTTAAATAACTAAATTAAACATATTTCAGTAGTTACTGAAGATATGAAGTAAAAGAGTAGAAATTATGCTAATTTATTTGTAACTTTGGCTTTCGTACGGAAACTTTTTTTACCCACTGTAAGTCATATGGCTCGCCTCTAAAAGTTAGTGGCGAACGCCTGCATAAGACAATAACTAATTTTTTAAATATGACTTATGGAAGAACCAATTTCAACACAATGATAATCATTAGTTTATTCTTAAAAGTTATAGCATTATAAAAAAATTTAAAAACCCTTACTTAAAAATAAAAGTAAGACTTTCCCATATTTTGCCAATTATTTATTACATACCACTTTTTAAGTATTAAAATAATTTTGTCAGTTTTTGTTCGTTATTGTGAAATAAATAATTGTGAATTAATATGAATTTTTCAAATAGAATTCAAGTAACTTCGGCAAGAAATTCAATTGAAAGTAGTGACAATATGAACCTTATTTTTGTACTTGAATTTGTTTAAAACTACTGTTTTTTGCATAACAATAGTCAAGAGTTTTCCCCATAAAACAGGGAGCTAGAAGGGATTGGGGATTCTTAGAAACGCTATCTTCCCTTTACGCTCCATGGGGGGTTGAAAGCCCCACTTCTCTTTGTTCGTTATCTGCCCTCCAACCAATGCCCGGAGAACAGTCGATTTTGTTCCAATGCAGAGTCTAAGTTTGTGACAATCGCATTTGCTGTTCGAAAAATAACATCCAAGTCAACTATTTCAGACATGGACCCTTGGAGTGATCAGAATATCCAAAAAAGTCAGGTTAAAGATCAAGACTTGAAACCTCTAATTGAATTCATGGAAGCAGGTAACGGAAAACCTAGTTGGCAGGTGATTGTACGTTACAGCCCAACAATGAAGAGATTTTGGGCTATGTGGGACTCTTTGCACTCGAAAAAGGGGGTAATCGATGGGAGTCCGATGATGGCAGGAGCATATAGTGGCATTTAATCCTCCCAAGTTCTAGAGTTACCAACATTCTAGATGAACTTCACAGCAGCCTCACTGGAGGACATTTTGGTAATATGAAAACTCTTCAGAAAGTTAGGGAAAGATTCTTCTTGTACAAAGCAAAGTCCGACGTGGAGAAGTGGTGCAAGTCCTGTGATGCATGCAATTTACGGAAGGGACCGAAGACCCGAACTCGTAGAAAGTTGCTACGTTACAACGTAGGAGCACCATTCTAAAGAATTGCGTTGGACGTCTTAGGCCCCCTATCCCACACAACTAAGGGCAACAAATACATCCTAGTTGTCATGGACTACTTTAGCAAGTGGCCAGAAGCGTTCGTGATTCCGGACCAGGAAGCCACAACCGTAGCAGAAATCCTCGACAGAATTGGATCTCTCTATTTGGCGTACCCCTGCTGATGCATTCCGACCAGGGTACGAACTTCAACTCTGCTGTCTTCACAGGGCTGTGTAACTTGCTCGACATGGAAAAGACTCGTACAACTCCCCTGCACCCACAATCCGATGGAATGGTCGAATAGTTTAATAGAACAATTCTGAATCATGTCTCTTTGTTTGTTTCTAAGAACCAGAAAGATTGGGATCAAAAATGTCCACTGTTCCGTTTGGCCTACAGAAATGCTACTCACGAGACTACAGGATTTACACCATCTCAAATAATGTTTGGAAGAGATCTTAGACTACCCTGCGACCTCCTCTTTGGACGACCACTGGACACTCCTTCCTCGCCCGTCCAGTATTTGGATGATTTCCAGGTACCTTTGGAAGCTGTACATCGGTTCGCCAGAGAGAGAATCAACATCATGACGGAGCGCATTAAGATCCGATACAATGCCAAGGCCACGGAACGTTCCTTCCAGGAAGGAGACATGGCATGGTTATGGAACTCTAAACGTCGGAAAGTACTCTCCCTTAAACTCCAGACGAACTGGGAAGGACCGTATGTGGTCCTTAAGAAGATCAACTACGTCGTGGTATGGATCCAACGGACACCTTCCTGTAAACCTAGAGTTGTACATTACAGTAGGTTAGCCCCATATTATGGTAGTAATGATTGAATGGCATTTCCTCTTAAGGGTTTCACTGCCCGGGACGTGCAATGTTTAAGAAGGGGGAAATGTTACACAAATTTTCTGTATATAGTTGTAAATAGTGAAGTATTCGTTTAAAGTTCTATTTTATCTTATTTTATTTGTTAGCAGCGATAATACAATTTAGAAAAAATGGCAACGACTAAAGCAATCGGGAAATTTCGAGGTATTTCTATTATTTGACCAGTGGGCTGGATATTTCTAGAAACTTCTCACGCGCACCTATAAATATAAGACCGCAATTCGGGAGAATTTTCAGATTGACTTCGGATCTCGATGGAAGTTTTATTTACTTATTGGAGTGAGCCTGAATTATCTCTGTATTCGAAGTGGTTTTTACTGAAGCTTGCGTTGAAGCTTGAGTGTGATTGCACTGTTGTTAGCAAAAATTTAGTGAGCCTTTAAAAACCGACTAAATAATAGTTTTTATTTAATAAAAATTGTGCCATCATTGCTTGACGAAGTTACCATAATTGATAAATATGCCCCTTAAAGTTGTTTTTTCCATTTATTATATATGTCTTTGCTGTAATTTCAATAACTACTAATGTTGTGGTGTAGCTTTAGCGCCGATAACCTAGTCGGTTGGTTTTAACTTAAACTTGTTTTCAGAGGTAAGGTTTTTGTTTTATTTTTCACATCGAATTTAGATTAATTTGTCATACATTTATACCACTGAATGTATGCCAATATGCGTTCAATTGAATCTACATTCTTAAAATTATTTCTGATAAATTATTATTAAGATTATCTAAATAACTTTATGGTTCCAGAAGAAATTTTGTTTGAGGAGAATAAAAATAAAGTAACTGAATAATATGTAAAAGTAATACGTGATTATGAATTTTGTTTGATTTCAAAATGTGAATAAAAATATAGTTCTTGATCTCATAAATTTATATATCATCTTTATATACTTATAGTTGGAATTTTAATGGAAATGACTCTGAAATAAGAAGAGTGCGTAAGGAAAAGTATGCTATCATTATTTATTAATTCAAAGAATAAAAAAAAACAATTATATGTTTTAAAATTAAAAAAGAGGAAATTTAGTTTTCTGGTAATGTGAGCAATTGTGAGGTTCAAAATCTTCTTTGTAGTTCGGAAATAATTTTCTTGAAATTGAATTTTGTTTTAGCTAACTTATTTTTAATGTAGTACTTCCTGATTCTTATTTGTCTGAAAATATACTGATAGCTACTTCAATAGAATGATTATTTTCATTTTGAAAGAACTTTCTATATAATTTTACAGTTGAAGACACCTTGTCATTTTAATAATCCTATCCTGTTTAGTAAGATCTTTTTATTCAACGAAAAATAGTTTGAGTGTGAAAATAGAAAAAAAAAAAAATGAATTCAATTTGTTAAACCTATTTATTTTCTATTGAATTCTTATTCACTTAAGAACAATTTATAAAAAATAAAGCTATGCACTTATTTCATAGGTATTGACTTCCTATTCTTATACTGTCTGGAAAGAAGAAATATTAGTAAAACTATTATGTAATATGTTATTGTACATGGGGTAGTATAGAAATATGTTTAAAAAATTTCAGTATTTTATTACTCATACAGATTTTTAGAAAATATAGATTAAGAGGATATATATTATGTTAATAAATTATATTTTTTGGCTCTTTTTGATTTAAATTATTCATGCCAAAAGAATACAATATACGTTACGTTATTGATTAACACTTTATATTTTTCTTGGCAATACTTATAAAATGAGTTAAAAAAGCCAGTTAATATTTGAAGCTGAATTTTGGTGCATATGACAGTGTTTTTTAACTAGTTGTTTATACATGTAATCGATAGGTTTATGAATACCTATTTGCATTGGATGCAAATAACACTATTTATTAGTTCCGTAATGAACCGTACAAGATTGCACTGTTAATGCAACTTCATTGACGCGTGAGAAAACTTATCGATTACCATTAAATGATCATTACCAATTGAACTGATCACGCGTAAGTTGCACTCTTTTGAAATCAATCTGTTTCAATCATTGTTTTTGTTTTTTTGTTGGAGTTTTAATGTGTAAATGTTCGGTCGGGGGGGGGGGGGGGGGGGGGGTATTAAGAAAACGAACTATTTTTTGAAATCGGATGAACAGTGTATGACAAAAACAATGAATGACTATTAAAATAAATGTTCGAAATCTGTACAATGGATATAATTTTATGTTACTAAGTAGGTGAAACGCAGGATGACCAAAATTAAAATAATCCTGTTTGAAAATATTTTGTAAACGTACAATGAAGATCATTGGGAATTGATATTATAAAAAACTTTTAAATTCCATTTATAGATGTTTACTTTACATGCCTTATCGGGAAATGAAATTTTAGATAAAAAAGAAAGCTATTTGATAACGCGTCTAATTATTGTTTTTGAAGCTTCACAATTTGAACTAATTATTTCGCCATTTTATTCTAATAATTTATTATATTCGTAGAGAGTATGATCTTAGCAGTACGTATACAGAAGCTAATGAAGATATGTTGCAAATAGTTAGTTAGGAATTTTCTGTATTTTTAAAAGTGGAATGGGAAAATTAACAGATTTCAATAAATTTCAGTTTAAAAAATTGTTTGATGGGTTTGGAATTTTTTAATTTGATTAGATGCATTAATTTGATTAAAGATATTTACAACTATATAATATACATAATTTATTTAAATATTTTTATTTAATCCATACTTATTTATATGTGTTTCTGTATTATAATGTTTGAAAGAAAATGAAATGAACTTTTTTTTAATGAATTTCCCTCTTTTTTGTGACTGACAATGAGTATCGAACCATTCTTACAATTAATGGATGCTAATTCCTAAATATTGAGATGCAATATCAATCATATATTTAAATACGATATTGCTATACGAAAAACTTTTCTTTATTGGGACGATTAATTATTCACAAGTTCATCCAACAAATACCCAACTACAAAGTTTCGGTTTGCCTCTTACTTTAAGTTCAGATTTTGAGAAGCTTTATTTCGTGCACTCGAAGCCCTCTGCAAATGCGAAGAGAACTTGGGAGAAAAAAGGACAGAACTTGCACATTTTATCCTTCAAATTCTAAGTTAATCTTTTTAAGTAATTTTAAATAAATAATGTAATTTTTGTAGCCACTATAATTACTTATTATAACTTAGAGGATATTTTTTTATTGAAATATTTTTATGATGAGGTCGTAGAGGAGAAAATTCCACAAAAATAACTGATTTTTGGTTCATATAACTTTTTTACATTGTATATTCTGTTTACAATTATTCAAAGGAATTCGTAGTATACAATGAAAAATCTAAAAAAATTCTAAAATACATTTGTATTTTTATTGATTAGATCTAGTTTTTAATTTCGATTTGTTTTCTGTACTTAATGAAGTGGTTGGGTATTTAGGGTTAAAAAAGTAATTTTAGAGTTTCACAAAAAAAATATTTCCCTGCCTTTTTCATACTACAAAATTGAACATATTGAAACATTGTAGTTCAAATAAGATTTGTTTATGCAGAATGAAATGAAGAAATAATGGATAAATAAAATCTTGTCCACAAATAGCAAAAGCTTGTTGCAAGTTCTTCAAGAGCAAAATCACGTAATAATAAACGTTTTCTCAAAATTTCAAAATCATTGCAGAAACTTAAATAATACTTTATTTTAAAGGTGAAAGTTTTGCAGATATCAAATATGCGTGTATAATTTTACACCTTTAAGTAGTTTTTGGTTCACAAGATGATGTTTACATACATAACAGTTAGGACAGCAGTGCACATCAGTGATAGAATGGACTAAAAAGCTTTAACTTCTTTTGTTTGCACAATAGATAGGAGTTCTAATATTCATATTAAGATTTTCTTTAACATATTTGGTGTGTTTTAGAAATGCTTGTTAATTTTTTTTTTCGGCTTTCAGTAGTACATCCATTACAATTTTTCATTTATATTGATGCTGTAACTTCATTTTTTAACAGAAAAACTTCATACATTGGGTTTACTTTTTATTTGAATTGGGTAACATTATATTTACAATGAAATTTTTTAAAAATAAAATAAATTGTTAAACCATTGGTAACAGATGTGACAATAAATTCGTTACTGAAAACTATATTTTTTCAAAAACTAATTTTTTTCTGGTAAAACCAGTTTGTAAGTATTAAGTACTTATATTATTAAAAAAAAAATGTTTTATTGTATCATTTTCTTGAAATATTGAGTTAAAATATTTTAACACTCTCCCTCAATATTTCTATACCACCAACCCCATTCCTTGTGAAAATTTTGCAGTCTTAACTGCTTCAAGGGGCTTCGTCAATAAGTCAGCTTTCATGACATCAGTTGGGTAGTATAATACAGACAAAAAATTATTAGTTACAAGTTCACAAACAAAATGATACTTAATGTCAATGTGTTTGGTGAGCTGAAAGCCACCCGTAAGCATTTTGATGCAGCTCTGATTGTCTTCGAACATGGTTATAGGTACCTTAGCTGTTTCATGAAAGTCACTCAATAGTCTGTTTAACCATATATCTTCTTGTGCTGATTCTGCAAGAGCTACATATTCAGCTTCCGCACTCAATAAAGAAACTGATGGCTGTATCTTGCTTGACCAGCATATTGTCCCTCCATATAGTTGGAACAAATAGACACTCTGTGATCTTCTTTCTTCAGATTCTGCCTAATTGGCAACCACATACCCTTCCAAAATGCTAGTTTCACAGTGCAGATCTGAGCCTAACTTTAGTCTTTTATGCACTGTAGTTTTCAAGTATCAAAATACTCGTTTAACTTTTGTCCAGTCACTTTGAGTAGGTCTGATAACTTTACTTGCTATAATTGATGTACTAACTGAAATGTCTGGTCTTGTGTTAGTTGAAATGTAAAATAGTGATCCTATAGCTGCTCGATAGACTGTATTTGTTTCCAATGGATCTTCAACTTCATTTCTCTTTAAGTATCCTGGCTCCAGAGGTATTCTTGATGGTTTCGAATCCTCTAGTCCAAATTTCTTTATTTTTCGATTGATGTAGTTTGTTTGATGCACATAAAAAAGTCCTTCAAAATCTCGATCAATTTGCAGACCCAAATAAAAATTTAAATGTCCCAGGTTCTTCATTTTGAATTGTTTTATAAGTTCTGATTCCAATTCCCTTAGGTTTAAACTTTCTTTGCTGACTGTGCAATCACATCATCTACATACACAAGAATACAGGTCCAAGCTCCATTTGAATGTTTCGAATATAGACATGGGTCTGTGTTGCTCTGCTTGAAGCTCATTTTCATGAAACTGTCAAGGAGTTTCATATTCAATTCTTTTGCACCCTGCTTCAAACCATGTAAATTCTTCTGAAGTTTACAAACAAGATGTTGCTTTTCTGGTTCTTCATATCCTTGAGGCTGTTTCATGTATAAATCATGATGTAGATCATCATTTAAGTATGCTGTCTGAATGTCATAGTGATTAACTTCCATTTTTCCTTTTCCTGCAATAGCTAACAAAGTTCGAAATGTAGTCTCTGGCGTACAAAAGGTGCGAAAACTTCGTCATATTCTTCGCCAAATTTTTGAGAAAATCCCTGCGCAGCAAATCTGGCCTTAAGGGGACATGGGACACTGATACTGCTAAAATATCACCAAAAATGACGTTTTTTGTTTTTTGTCTGTAAACATTATAGACTTCACTAGCTTTAATTTCACGTTTGAATTTTTGAAATCCGATGATTTTAAGTGGTATTATTTTATTTAAACTAAAAAGCGACGTGGCATTTAAAGAGCAAAAAGTTTGTTTACATTTTAATTTTCTATTATATTATAATTATTAAGCAATAACAACCTCAAATTTAACTGCAATTTTAACTGAGACTTCTTGTTTGCAGTTTAAATCATAACAACCTGTTATTTACATTGTATGTTTTGGTAAATATTGTTAGTTATTTGTTTGGAAATGGAAAAATTAAAGTCGCCACGGTCAAGTGTCCGAATTGCAAAAAAACGTCATTCGAAGAAAGTTTCAAAAGGAAACCAATTGAATGATTCACGTTGGAAAGGTTCTAAGCCAGAATCCTCAACAGAACCTTCAGCTAAAATGGGTATGACAAGCATTGAAAAGAAACTGTCTATGTTTGAATCTTCTCTACCTCCATGCACGACAGAAGTTGAACATGACTATATTTTAGTTCATAAAAGCATTTGGGCATTGCTATATAAAGATGTTTTATGCAGCAACTGCCATTCACCATCTCTAGAGGTAATAACATCCCCAAAATCCATGGGCTTTGCAACCAAAATTATTGTTTCATGTTTATCGTGTGGAAAAATAGCTTTTGACTCTTATTCTTCTCCAAAAACTGTTGCCAAAAGTTTTCACGTCAATGAGAAAGTTGTAGAGACCTTTCTTGAACTTGGTAAAGGCTCACAGGCTGTGCAACAATTTTCAATGAGTATGGGAATGCTCTCCATGGACACTAAGACATTCACCAAACACCTTAATAATCGTGTAAACTCAAGTACGTCAACTAAGATAGAAATCTTGACGCGGGCACAAGAAGCCGTTCGTAAGGCTTATATTCAAAGTGACCCAGCGTTGGAAAGTAATGATGTTATTGACATATCCATTTCTTATGACGGAACCTGGCAAAAACGGGGACATGCTTCACTTCACGGTATAGGATTTGTGATCGACTTATTAACAGGTCTTGTTATCGATTATGAAACTTTCTCGAAGTATTGGCCAGGATTGCACAATGGCAAAGAGCAAACTTGGCAAAGAAAGCGTAGAATATCAAATATGGTATGAAGGACATAAAAATGTGTGTCAGAAAAACTTTGATGGTTCCTCCAACTCGATAGAAACAGAGATTGCGTCGGTCCTTTGGAAGCGTTCTGTGTCGGTGAACAAGATGAGGTACGTCACCATGCTGAGTGATGGAGATTCCAAAGCCTTCTCGCATTTATGTGATCTGAAAGTGTATGGAAATGATTGCATAATGCAAAAAGAAGAGTGCATTAACCATGTAGCGAAGCATTTGGGTACAGGCCTCAGAAATCTAGTTAAAACTTGCCAAGCTAAAGGTGTAATTTTAGGTGGCCGAAAAGAAGGTCAACTCACCGATAACAAAATTATAAAGTTATCCAATTATTATAGAAATGCCATAAAAATTAATGTACCAAATGTTCAATCCATGAAAAGTGCAATTTTTGCCTCACTATACCATATGATGTCCACAGATGAATCACCACAACACAAAAAGTGTCCAAAAAGGTCTGATTCATGGTGCTTCTATAACCGTGCAACTGCCAAAGGTGAGGCGATTCCCTCACATAAAAAATGAAAACGACGTTGAGCTCAACAATAGTTCAACATGTGTTGCCAATATACCAGAGGTTGGCAAGTAATGAATTACTTAAAAAATGCACACGAGGGGGAACACAAAACCAAAACGAATGTCTGCATAGCGTTGTTTGGTCAAAGTGCCCTAAGCATGTGTTTGTATCACAAAAAAGACTCAATTTGGCTATTTTGTCTGCGGTCAGTATCTTCAATATGGGTTGCACAGCTTCAATAAGACTTAAAATAAAACCAACAGCTACTACCTTAAAAATTAGCAGAAGCATGGATCGACGTAGAGTTTTGCAAGCTAGACGGCGAACCGATAAGCGAAAAGAACTAGCAAGAAAAAAACTTTTACAAATTAAAATTTCTGAAGAAAGGAAAAAATCAAAGCTGAAGGGACACATCTTATGGAAGTGGAATGTTTTAAAGGTAAATTGATTAATTTTTTAGAGCACACTTGTAGTCAAAAGTTAAAAATGCATTTTTCTCAGCTTCGTCTTTTTTACATTTTAAGTTTGTTCGAAAAGCTTCTTGCGATTCATTTTTTGATCAATCAACCTAATTTTTTGTAGTAATAATGTTTAATGTATTCTAAAGAGATACACACATGCTTTTTTGTGTCACATAATTTTTTCTATTTTTTTTTATGCTTGGAATTTGAAATATGTGCATTTTTTATTGAAAAATCACTAGCTCCAAGTTTGAAATTTTATTTCTGTTCAACTATGGCACCTATAAATAAAAGCATGTGTGAAAATGTTTAAAATATATTGTTAAATAACTTCAATTTTTTTTTTGTGTTTGTTAAAATATTGTGTCGCGAGGAGCATTTTCAAAAAGTTAAAATTTCGTATTATTTTAAAACATTTTTCTTAATAATTTTTTTTCTATTTTATATTATCTGCTCAAATTTGGTGTGTGTGCTATAAGTCATATCTTCTTTGTTTGTGCCAAATTTTATTTAATTTTAAGCAAAACTAAAGAATTTTCGAAAAAGTGTCCCGTGTCCCCTTAAATCTGTCTACATGTCCGTTTTCATAAATTTTTCTCTTGCTGCCTATTGCTTCTTTATTTGGTGGAAGTTCTGTTAATTCCTAAGTTCTGCTTTCCTTCAGTGAAATTATTTCTTCTTTCATTGCTGTTACAGCCCCAGGAGTGTTAATTGTAAGGGCCAAGAGATGGCGCTTTTACATATTTTTTTAAACTGTATTGAAAATGTAAATGTTCGTTTTTCGATTCCTTCTTGTGCTGTGTTTCAATAAAGATGTTATGTGTGAACCCTCGTTGCCAATTAATTTCCTGACAGAAATGTGAGATGAAGTTTTTGTGTTTTCGAGCGAACCCCATCATCCTGATAAAAATGTGCGAGTGAGAACATTTTTTGGTGTCAGAAGTGGGATATAAAGTGGATTTGTGTAATGTTAAGTCGGGAATTATTGTGGTGATCTTGGGTTAGTGTGTTTCGTGGTTACGTAATGATGATTTAAGGTGTGATCAAGAATGTGTTTGTGTCCGGCGTCGATTTTGGTGTCGTGATATGTATTTAAAATGTCGGTTTTGGGATAGTGTTCCAAGTGTCGGTCAGTATTGTGAATAGACGGAATTTGTGAATCGATGCGTTTTATGGTAAAGCAGTGTTGGCGCCAAAGGGTTCCCTTGAGTTTCGGTTATGGTTCTATTGTGTGCTGAGTGAGTACAAATTTTGTTGATCTTTTTGAAGTATTCGGAGTTTTTTGTGGTAATTAATAGTTTATTAGAGGAATATTTAGTTGATTTTGAACCGTATTGTGTTAGAGTACGGTGTTTTTTATGTAAATTGAGTTGCATTTGTTGTTAGTTGTTTTGAGGTTAAGGTGTTTTGGTTTTTTGTATTTTGTGGTTAAGGTTTTTGTGTTTTAAGTATTTTGGTGAATCGATTGTGTTCAGTTGGTTTTGATTTTCGTTTTTGAGTTTGAGTTGAAATAAGATTTTTTTCTGAGTGTTGTTGTTTATTGTTCTTGTATTGCAAATATGAGTTTGAAATATTTGAAAAAAGATGAGCTGCGTTCTGTCGCAGAAGAGTTGAATTTGAAAATTTCTAGTGATGCAAAAATAATTGAATTAAAGAATGTTATTGAAAATTCTAATGTATATAAAGCTGATTTGGATTTCGTCAAAAATATTATTGATAATATTCTCGTGAAAAAAAACACACTCAACCAGAATTAAAAAAAAGGATAACGAAATTCAATTAGAGTTGGAGAGAATAAAACTCTCTCAATTACAAGCCGAACTGGCGTTGGCTAATGCAAGGAATGAGTCTCCCTCCCCGAACCCAAACAATAATGCGAGTTGCAATTTAGAAAATTTAATAGAAAGTGTAAAAACTTTAAGTATTCCTGTTCCTTCTAAGGAAGAATCGTTTAATTTATTCTTTCAGTCAATTGAAAAGTCATTTAGAACTAAGAATGTACCTAACGAGTTTAAAGCTGAAATTCTTAATCTTTTGGGAGATAAGGTTTCAAATTTAATGGTTTATGTTAAAGCGGAAGACATATATAATTATGATAAATTAAAAGAGATAATTTTGAAAGAATTTCAACGAACTCCTCAAGAGTGCATAAATCATTTTAACTGCACAAAAAGATCCCCAAACGAAAGTTATGTACAATTCGCGTCCAGATTGGGAGCTAATTTTGAATATTACTGTTATATAAGAAATGTAACTGATTTTAAATCTCTCTGTGAGCTTATTGTGTCTGATAAAATTTTTGAAAGTTTGGATCGTGATTTAAAAACACATATTGCTGTTAAAATGGGAAATAAATATTTGGCACTATTGGATTTAGGACGTGAATGTGATATCTACCTATCGTCAAAGAGTAAACAAAGCCCTGAGACTGCGTTTGCCAAATCTTTCACAAGCAACGATAACAGGGGGAATTATGGTAATAGATATCGCAATTATGGTAATAAAAGCACTTCAAATGAGTAACTAATGGGAGTCAAGACACAACAATGCGTTTTGTGCGAAAATGATAAAAGTCATATGTTGTAATATTGCGATAAATTAAAAAAACTTTCGGAAAAAGAGCGTTATGAAATAGTTAAGCGAAATTACCTTTGCTTTAAATGTTTACGTTCGGATTGCAATGCTAAAAAATGCAAATCTAGAAACTGTTTTTGTGGTAGGCCACACAATAGAATGCTCCATTTTTCTAGGGAAACTCCTGTTAATAGAGAAATTAAAAACTTTCCAATAGAAAATCCACCAGAACCACACAAAAGAACTACCCAGTGTAATTCTTCGGTATCAAAATTGCCTGGATCGCTTTTATTAACGGCGAGTGCTTATGCGGGTAGCACTAAAAGTTGATCACAATTAAACAAATTAACGCGCATACTATGCGATAATGGATCTGAGAGAAATTAGTGCACAAGATCTCTTTCTAATTGTTTGAAAATAAATCCGATAAGACATGAACACCTGTCAGTGTTCTCCTTTGGGTCAGAAAATTCCATAGAAAAATCATATGATATAGTTGAGTTGAAATTGACAAACAGGTACAACCCGAATCAGTTCATTACTTTGGAATTATTAGTAACAGATGTAATTACCGGTACATCTATTTCAGTACCTAATGCCGACATTCAAAACTTCATGCGGTTCCGTGGTTTGTGCTTGTGGTTTGCTGTGAAAGCGACCAGGAGATAGAAATACTGATAGGGGCGGAGGTGTTTTGGCAGATTATTGAAGCGACGTCTTTTGAAAAAGTTAATGAAACGGTTA
>OZ021721.1:1200000-1522500 GCA_963978545.1 Linyphia triangularis | reverse complement strand
TTTATTAATTAATTAATAAAAATTAATTAAAATAGAATAAACTAAAAATTTAAAATTCTGTTTTTCAAAAGTCCAATTTGAAGGCCAAAACTACTTATGTTGAAAATTTCAGAACTGTAGCCCTATTAGAAGTCGTTTTGTAAAATTTTTTTTAATTAATTAAGAAAATTAATTAAAAAATAACTAATTGAAATTTTAACATTCTGTTTTTCAGAAGTTCAATTAGAAAGCAAAAACTACCTGTATTGAAAATTTCAGAGCTGCATCTCTATTTGAAGTCACTTTGTAAAAAATAAATTAATTAAAAAAGAACTAATTAAAATTTTAATATTCTGTTTGACATACATACAATTAGAAAGCCACAAATTTTTATGTTTAAAATTTCAGAGCTCTACTCCAATTTTAAGTAGGTTTCTATAGATCCACAGACAGATAGACAGACACACAGCTTGTTTTATTATTATAGACTGTCGTGTTACTAAAGTCGTAATATATAATAATTATGCTGCAAAATTGGCTTTGATCTATGATTTTCTAGTTTTAGTTTGCTTTAAAATATTTTAGTTTCAAAAAAATGTCCTTAGCCCCCCCCCCCCCCCGTTAGGGATGGATAGCCACCACTGTACGCGATCAACCATGTATTCTAATTTTGGTAAGTAATCTAAAAAAAAAAAAAAAATTATTTTTGTTATATTTTTATAGTTTTTATGTTTTGTGACGGGCATGTTATTTTTTATGATATAATTTGACTGACACATTATTTCTCAGCAATAAAAAAAATTATGCAATTTTTTTTACATAAATTCACCTTCTTTATTTATTTTTTTGATTTCAAGTAGTACTAAAAATTTGATAAATGGGTCGGCAAAGATCATTTAATTCAGATTGAAATAAATGCAAACTGGGCAGTCGTTGAAGAGGACATATCATTTATCATAAAATCTATTTCCTTGCCTTATATAATTATTTTTATACTATTTCAAATGTAAATTTATATTTTCACAATAATTTTATCAACAATGTTTAATGTGATTATGCTTATTGTGAACTATTTTAAAAATAAATTTGAATCTTCAATGAATAAAAGTTCATTTCAATAATATTTTTTTTATTCTTACATTATTTTTCAAGTTATTTTTAAAATATTTTTTAATTTTTACTTCATTCTGTTCAATAATGTTGTTTTTTTTAATTAAAATGCCCACTTACTTTGATATTTGGTCACAAATTCAATGGTACGCACGAAAATTTGAATTTGGGGGACATTTGTCCCCCACGCGACTAACCGCGAGACAGAGAGACTAATTGAGGGTTAAGTCTTCAATTGTCCCTTTTATACAACTGATAGTTTGTTTATGGCATTCATTTTAACTCTCCTTTACTACGTTTGAGGTATTACTTTTTGAGGATATATGTGGTCAATTTAATAGCAAATAGGATTCAATAATCTACAAAACTTTCTGTCGTTTTGCAATTCTACTTGGCATTCATCAACTATTTCAATGGGTGTTTTGAATTTCACTTCATGTTTTTCATACTCAGTCAACTAAAGGAAATACAAGTAATTTAATTTTTTAGAAAGATAATTTATGTCCTTGTAATAATTTTCATTCATTCTTGAAGGTCCGTCGTTCAATTTTTTTTTACTACACAAAATATGTTTTTCTTTTGATAATTTGATGACATAATTTTTGGGAAATGTTATATTAGATTGGAGCAATCATATTTTTTTTAAATTTTGCATAGTTTCATTAAAGTGCAAAAAAAAAAAAAAAAAAAAAAAAAAAGATATAATCAGTAGCTATTGAGAAAAAAATTATTTCTCTAACACGGGCCTCTTTTTTTGAAATTTTCAGGAATCTAAAATTTGACAAAATTGTAAATTTTCAAATGCTGTAAAATTTGAACCAGCAGCAATACCGAAAAAATATTCGAGAATTTTCTTAACATCCATAAGAAAAGGGAATTTCACAAAAATCGGATGGGGTGGATGTCATGACCTTGTAGATCTGACGTCCTTGAAATGAGTTGGGAAGTCATTTTTTCAATCCCACAGCTATTTGGGTGTAAAATATTTTGCAATAAAATTGTCCAAATGTGCCTCTATATAATGCACAAATATTTAATTTATTCCTAAAAAAATAAAAAAATAAAAAAAAAAGCTTAAAGTTTATGGAAATTTGAAACTTAGAGATTAGGAAATTATTAACAAGTACGAATTCTTAACATGGCAATGTGTATGATATATATGCTATTTGATACCTATACTCAATAAATTAATGCAGGCAAATAAAATTTCTTCCCATCGAACAGATAATGCACTCAAATTCATGAATACTTTTCTTCTGTGCAATGACAAAAATCTACAGAAATTAGTTTAAATCTAGCCCAGTTCATATAGAAAGTATTCTGTAAAAAACCTTGACATTTGGCGAGTATGTACAAAATGTTCACTTAATGAAATGAATTCAAATCTCGAAAATAGCGTTTAGTATATTTCGCAAGGTATTACTCAAAGTAGTGAATTAACAAAAAAGGCTGAGCAAATATTCACTTACCTGGCTCTATCGAGTCCTGTCCCTTTAAAAAATGATTCCTTATCTCCAGGATGAAGAATCCCACCGACACATGCAAAGTACTGGCGATGATGTTATAAAGTAGAGCACTGACCAAGACAATCCAACCCCAGCCACCTTCTGGATAATAGTGCTGGTAAATCGTCGCCGTTTTTGGATCATTTGGTGACAGATTCAGTCCGGGTATGCTCTTTCGTATGCTTTTCTTCTGATGCCGATGAAAATGTCTTTTCGGATGCCTTGGATGGAACCAGTACTGGGTGAAATATGGACTCCTCGGGTCGGAACTGGCTACTGATTGGGAGCGGTACTGCCGACGCGTTCGGACCGCGGCGGGCATGTTTCTGGAGGAAGAATGTTGTTTTTACGTCATATTCATTGTTGCGAAAAACTAGTATGTCTATATTAGATCCACCATTTCATTTAAACACGTGCCGTAATAGTTGATATGCATAATACGTCAATGCACAACATTTCGTACCGTAGTTGACGGATAATTCCAGTTTAATTGTGATGATGGTAGCCAAAGTGTTATACGATAAAATAATACTAAAAAATAATAATGTGCATTACATTCATTTTACAATCACATATAATCGCAAAAATAAATAAAGTTATTTTGTGTATGTATCAATGCTATGAGGAAATGAAACCATCAGACGGTTTTCTTGAAACAAAATATGTTTGGGCACACTTTTATATGAAAAAAATCTTATTAGGATAAAAAAGTACTTTTTTCCTTTCGATTCAATATACTAAATGTTTGCTTTCTAAACAATAATTTACTAATAAATATGTCTTCGAAGAAAAAAGCTGTTTCAAACTTTGAATTCTTGTAAAACACCGTTTTCATACAGAGCCACTACAAATTGTAATCCATGATCAACTTCAAGACAACTTCGGTTCGAATCAAACGATAACATAAAGAAAACTTTCCACATAAATAATTCCAATTTTCTCTATCCTACGATACTAGCACATAATTCAAAAACTGATAGACGAGTCTGAAGAATACAGCAAAAATTGAAGAGCCAGTTGAGGCACAGAGAAAGTGATCGATTCTACCGGTTCCCTGCTTTGTAGATCACCTCATTTGAAGTATTACATCACCATTGCTTGACCTATTTCCTTCGATGGTTCCAAGATCAGGTTTGGATTCGGCTAGGTCAGAGCAATCTCTCATATTTTCAATGGATAAAAAGCCCAAAGCAGTTATTCAAAAATCTTAATTCAATTATTCCGTACATTCAATCGAAAATATAAAAACACACTTTTGAATCCTTTAACAAAGCGTCGTTTCTGTTGCCAACCTGTGCTTGGTGTATTTTTAAATATTTAAAACATATCTATCGGCAAAATAAACTACTTTTCAAAGTTTATTCATTAAAAATTAATGTGAACAAATATCTTTTATTTATTCTGATTAAAACAATTTTATTTATTAAAACAATTTTGGCAACTGGAAAGAGTTTTTCGATGATCGTTTAAATGCTATTTCATCGTGATTGAATGATGGCAAGGTGGTGTAAAGTGACAATTTAATTAGGCTTTCGCAATATCGAACTTAATAGAAAAGATTTCAAGAGCACTAACTATGTAGAAATAGTATTTGCGAAGTAGGGGGAGATTTAATAATAAAATGAACATCAGACTGTTGCAAATTAATAGGTATTTCGTGATAGATAATGGAATGATAATGGAACGTGAGATAATGGAAGATTAAGACGTCTAGATAATGGAACGTGAGCTGATAAGTAATAGAATATAGTAGAGCGGCTACAGGGAAAAAACTGCATTTCGTGAAATAAGTCTGTCATTTTGCACATTGAATCATTTTACAAGCATTCGGATTTCCGTTCGAGTTTTTATACTAGTTCAAAGTTAGGCATAAAATGTTTCAACAAGTTATATGCCGCCAAAATCATGAACATTTTAGACATGTGTAATATTATTAGGCTTAGATGAAAGATTAAAACAAGTTCCACCATAAGTGATATGCATTTCGATCAGAAGTCTATCTATAATAGCTAAAACTGCATCCAACAGCTTAAACTATATGTACGAAACATATGCTATCAATAAAAAGGGAATTCTGATGTTGTGTTATGATGAACTAAAATAAAAAAGCGACTTCCGGTCGAGGTTTTACATTTCTTTAAAGTTAGACTTAAAAATGCGTTTTTTTATATATTACCACCTTCATATAAAAGGTCACTATTAAAATTACTTAATACTTCATGTTGTTATAGATAATTATAAGGATATATATGCTGAATATAAAATGGAAAATTCCAACCGGAAATAACTGAAATTCCGGTCGGAAGTCTGCTAATAAAGAACTGATATTGCCCATATACCAATAAATCATGGTGATATCGTCTCAGATAGCCGGAAGATTTCATTTGATGTTTCAGAAAAGGAAAGATGGTTATGCTGAGTATAAAATGGTAAATTTCAAATAAATGACTGAAATTCCGACAGAAAGTCCGCTTGTACGACATTTTTTCAATACAATTAAGATATGACCAAAATATAAATTGAACTAGTTGCAATTCTCTCAAATACAGGCTAAGCAGGAGATTATTTTCAAAGGGATGCACATCCCGCTCCCTGGCTTCTAGACCGCGAGGTTGCGGGTTCGAGTCCCGTGTTGGCATGGGTGTTTGTAAATGTATGTTGGCTTGTCTAATGACGAAATGTTTCGGCGCATTATAGCCCTCGTGTTGCTGACGGCGCCAGATAATCTGAATACAACCAACATCCCGCTCCCTTTTTTTTAGGGGGGGGGGGGGACACGAAAGCTGACAAGTTTTATTTTTTTCATTGATCATACTTTCATATATTTAATTGTATTTTAAACTCGTATTGAATTTTTTTCTAAACTGTTTAGAAATATCTTCTTTTTTTTTCGCACTGTATAAGTCAATCCCAATTGAAATTCACTCATGTATTTTTAAGCGCAGTGCAATGGTGATCAATGATTAGCTTAAATTCTTCGCGAGACTGAAAGGTTAGTATAGAGAGTTTATTTTTTACAACTTAAGAGACGAAATTGTAAAAAATTTCATTTTAGTTACTATTAACATCTTTTAGCTGAAAAAAACAATCAAATTTAATATGAAAAATATTCAGGCCTTCATCGGCTACTTAGTTTTACCTTCATTACAAGAATGTGGATGATTGGTACTCGACAACATATGCGATAAATGATGGTCAATATGATGATCATCGTAGAACGCAACTGTCGTCAATTACCAACTAAACCATGTGCGCTTCCCAATAAATGACTTTTTGATATGCAAATGCAAAAAGGAACGTTTAGAGATTTGAAAAAAGCCTCCAAAACTGGATAGAATGCAATCTTATTTATTTACAACGAATCTACCCGTCAAATTTCAAAGCTATTGGATTATTTTGGCGATAATTTCTACATGGGCGCAAAAAAAAAAAAAAAAAAAAAAAAAAAAAAAAAAAAAAAAAAAAAAAAAAAAAAAAAAAAACGCTCGCCAAGTGGTGATATACTTTTTGATAATTCTTACATTATCCTCTTTATAGTTAGTGAAACAGAGGAGAGGAGAAACGCGGTCGTTGATGAGCGATGCTCAAGGGAAGAGAACTCTGGATTCAAAACACTCGTTTTTCAACTTTTTACACCTTTATAACATTTTTATGGGTATTTCGGAGGTCGGGATGTTTAGAACACCTTATGAGGCATTATCATAGAAATTTTGATCGAAATCGTTAGAGCCGTTTTTTAGCAATTCCTGAAAAACATGATTTTTTCATGTTTGCATGTTTTGCGGAAGAGGAATATTAACGAAACCTTTAATGAAAGGTCCCATGGCCTGTACACCAAATTTTAACATCTAAGGTCAATTCGTTTGGGAATTATGCTGAACACGTACACACAGACACATGGACACACACAGGCAGATATATTTTCTATACCACTTTTTTGAAGTCAAGATGTTACGAAACGTGAAGAAATGCACAAAAAAAAAAAAAATTTTTTTTACCTAAAACAAACCTCAGGGTCCTTTGGAGATTATGGTAAATCCTATGGGTAAATAACATTATTCTGACAGCTAATTACAAATAATGACTATTTTTCAAACAAAATGATTGAGCTACAGATAGAAATAAGATACATAATTGAACAGTTTTTTTGCTACTTTTTTTTTTTTTTATCATTTTAGAGGCTCTTTTTATTTATTAACACAAGATCGGGCTTTTTCTGTTTAGTTTGTACAAGTTTAGATAAGTCAGGTTATTTATTACTCTGAGCTACGTTAAAATACTTCAGAGTCAATAGGAACTAGTGCATGAACTGATAATATTCATTTCAGTATTTATTGCTTATAAATAATTTTTTTTTTCTATTTGCGTTGAATGATTTTCTCTGCTGACTTCTAAGTAAATAAAATGTATAATTGTGTTTAGTTATTTAGTACAATTTGAATGAAGTTTATAAACATCTAAGTTGAAATTACACAATTTAACATTTGATTTCCTAAGTTTTAGTATTCCTTAGGTGCTAAGCATATAAGTAGTTTTTTTCTTATTTTGACGAAAACATTGAATAGGTAGAGGCCTCGAAAAATAATTAGTGTGAGAACCCCGGCCAACTACATTATGCCACTGGCTACCATTCCGAACACAAATTCAACTTGGAGGAATTGTTTTTACCCGAGGACAGGAAATTACACAAGAAAAAGAGGTTTTCACACTGTAAATGCTGGTGTCTTAAATTTAGACACAAAATGTCTGAAAAATTCATTTCAGACACATTAGGTGACTTATTTTGCACAAAGGTGGTTTACTTCTTCGAATTTCAGACATTACACGGGTCTTAAATTGCTTTCAGTCACAACAAGTAACTGAAAATAAGACACTTCGAACCAAATTCAGACATTTCCAAAATTCAGACGCTTCTCTCTTTCAGACAGTACGACCATGGGCCGTAGCAATTATATCATTCAAGTTCATTTACCAACTAAAAGGAATACCTTTTAATTTTGAAGGATCCCAAAAAAAGTGTTGTTTTTCACAGAAATCCAAAGTTGTTGTTGTGATTTTCCATGTATCGAACCTGGCAACACTCTCGCCAGTTGAGAAACGTAAACAAAACATGTAGCACATTTGAACCTCTCGCGGCATTGCTTAGCATAGCATCCCGATGTCAACAAACAAACGAGATGGTGAGTGAATACGTTTAGGCCCTCAAACATCTAAGCAAGAACTGTGAATTCAAAGCTGTTACTGCTGAACTCTATAAAAACGAATACATTCGTGATGCATTTATAAGGGGATTAAAGAGCTCCCGTATCCGCGAACGTTTACTTGAAAACTCTTCTGTTACCTTAGAAATGGCTGTCGACCAAGCTCATGCCCTCGAACTGGCGGAATCTCATTCTGCATCATACCTCACTGTACCTCAGCCGATGACTTCTGCTGCAGTGGAAACTGCCGAGTCTGATCAAATACTCGAGGAAGAGCAAGTTGCTGCTGTCTCCCGCTCTGGTTCATGTTTCTTCTGTGGCTATGATCGTCACCCTCGAAGCGCTTGCCCAGCCAAAAATGTAGTTTGTAACAAGTGCGGCAAGAAAGGACATTTTCAGCGGGTATGTAAAGCTAAAAATTCTCGTGGTTCTGGAAATGTAGCTTTTGCACATTTTGTGTTAGGCCTCCCTTAGAAATCTGTGCTTTGACCAAGGCTGATGTCCCACCAGTCTCCTTGTTCTCAAATCTTACGCCTGACTGTAGACCCATTCAAACAAAATCAAGACGTCTTCCCTCAGAGGATCGTGAATTTATTGCTAAAGAAGTGGACAGACTCATCAATGAAGGAGTCATCGAACAAAGCAATTCCCCATGGAGAGCCCAAGCATTTGTCATCAAAGGAGATAATAAAAAATCTCGAATGGTCATAGACTACTCCCAGACAATTAATAGATTTACTATGTTGGATGCCTATCCGCTTCCCAAAATAGAGGAACTCATCTCCCAGATCGCAACCTATCGAGTTAGCTCACATTCGCTCCAAAGTAGTGGGTACCGAACAACTGAATCATGCTGTCATCTATCGGCGCCTTCAGAAAAATTTACTGCACGACCTCCACACTACCAACTCAGCAAGCAACTTTTTCTCTCACACAACCACTCAACTCTCATGTAACAAACTCAACTCGCACTCAAGCAACTCAATCGTTCGACCCCTTCGCGACTCACTGCGACGTGTCTATGTGGTGGTCTCGTGTACAAATGACAGATACAACAACTAGGCACTAGTGGTTCTTTTTGCCTAGCGGTAAGCATGCCTATCTACTGACCTAGGAGTCCTGGGTTCGAATCCCGTTGGCGCACATTCGCTCCAGCATAGACAGCAATACGACATTCATTTTCATATGTAATTGCGGTTTTTTTTTGTATTTAAAGTGTATTCTCAGCAAAAATTCTATCTATTAAAGCAAACTTTGTCCAAATTGGTTCTGTAGATCATGAGTTATAGGCCAATATTAACCTATTCCTGATCAATGATTACAACATCATTTGAATTCTTCCATTTGACGGGTACCAGATAAAAATAGCCAATTTGCAGCGATAACTTATTCAAACTAATAACTTCCAATCTATGATAAGGTTTGGTGTGGCAGTCTCCCAAACTAATGAATAAAAATAAAATTTCACTAGATCAAAATATTATTTTCGCGTAAACATTTCAGCTTGGCGATAACTACGCCAACTTTCCGACTTAACGGTTTTTGGTACCCATCTAACGGAAAAGTATCAAATATTGTTGCCAGAGTTTTCTCACGTACCCAAATGGGTCTTGAGTGTTTTTTTGTTTTTTTTAATATTCAATTGGGGGTTATAGGAAAAATATTCCTCATTAATCTGATGCAATAAAAGTGTGATCAGAAGTGTTGGTATCGCTTGCCTCTTCTAGAACTGCTGCCACTGCTGAATCATGGACGAACGGTATACACTATGTTCTAATTGCCCTTTAATACTGTTACTTCATACTCAATAGCACTTAGCAACATATCCAAACTGAGCATCGTTGCCAAGCTGTTGGAGCAGTACTCTTTGATTGCATGATATGAGAGTAAGTACTATGTCACAAAAAACATAACTTGAACGCCGAGGGATATTAATGATAACAGTATTCAAACTTGAAATAATTATGTGCTTGAAGTAGTCAAATGTTTTGATCAGCATTAAAAAGCATTTGTTCACAATAATATATACATGAACAAGTAGAATAGTATTTAAGTGACTTGACAATCAATTGCTCAAACTCAGAAATGATTATTTTGATATGCACAACGGTCCCCACAACGGCTTCATTCCTAGTGAAAAAGTTGGTTTATGTAATATTATTTATCTTATTTTCAGTGCTTTTATTACAGTAAATTTTAATTGATCGATTTCTAAATCACCCTCACAGAATTCTAAATTTTCTGTTTTTAACATTCAATTACATTTTTGTTGGTTTTGTTGCATATTACAGGTACTAATGATTTTGAAAATATATTTAGCATGATTTGATGTAATTTGGATAAAATTTATTGTGTCCTTGAATTTTATTTTATGAATGATCTTATATGTTCCATATTATTACATCTGAGGATATTTATGATATGACCTGCATATTATGAGGACTGGGTACTCGATGACAGCATTAAAATCAGAAAAATCAACGCATTTGAAAGAAATTGAATATTGGTCAAAATGAAAAAAAAATTTTTACATATGTTGTTCAAACCTTTTTTAAATTATATTTTAGAAAAAAGTTTATAATAATAGGCTAATAATTTATTAATAATCACTTATTCAAAACTCGATTAAAAAAAAAATTTGCAATGAGTTGAATTTGGTTACATTTGTAGAGGAATCTTCTTAAAACTAATAAAAAGTTTTTTGCTTTTTATTTCTTAGAAATGTCTATATACTACATTAAATATCAGCTTTCTCAAAATAATAATAGAAAGTTTTTTTATGTGGTAATTTGTTGAGCGTATGAAAATTTGCAATTTTTTAAGTAATAATAATTAAAAACTAAATTGTATAGATTTGAATAATATTTTTGTTTAATATGTACTTCAGATGTTATATAATTGCCATAAAAAATTTCAATTCTATATCTTGCATAGTCTTTTATATGAGCATACCAAAAGTTGGAAAATCAACGTTTTGAGAAAACGTGAAAGAACTATAAAAGTTTTAATAACTTGCATGTTTTCCAAGTTTAATGTGCTTCAACTCTGTATTTTGAAGCAGCCATCTTTACAGATATTTCAAATTCCTTTTTTAATTCCCCCCTCCCCCTTTTCTTACATTTTTTTAGGTTTTTTAAATGCCCTCTCTTCTTTAGCTTCTCAATGATTAACGAAAAGTCGCAGCGATAGGGAAAATTGTTGTAAAAAGGTCCCATCCCCAAATTACTGGAATTTTAATATTATTTTAGTTTTAGTATGCACTTAATATGTTATTTAATCATAATAACAAATTTCAACTGTATATCTGGCATATTTTTTTTACAAGCATACAAAAATTTGGGAAACTGACGTTTTCAGAAACGCAAAATTTTTTGCACAACTTGCATACTTTTCAAATTTAATATACTCTACCTCCATATTCTGAAATGTCTCCTTACAGATACTTCTATGCCTTCTAGTTTTAATTGTTTATCTTTTATGCATCTTTTAAAGTTTTTTTTTTTTAAAGTCCTATATCTGCTTCAACTATTCGACAATAATTGAAGCATTGTAGTGTTTATTATGTAGTGTTATTATAGGGAAATGTTATAAACAAGTTAAATTCCCAGATGGAGAATAATTAGATTATTACTGCTTGATTCATCATTCAAATAAGTTTATGTTGCCACATAATGTATCTTAGACTTGCCAATGCAACTACTATATAAGTGTTTACATCACGCTTGTTATTTGATGTTAAAATTGACTTGTAAAAAGCAACTTAAAACTGTGATACAATCTTGGAAGTCAAACCTTTTCTATTTAAGATTCAGCCACAATACAATGTCCATTTTATCCCAATACATATATTTACATTAAGTCCCAAATCCCTTGCTTGGATATATTAATAGTTGTGTGCCTATTATTAACAGTTGTGTTGCAGTTTTGCAATCCCATGCTTAAATTTACCAGGAAAGTGAAACATAGTCAACAAAAAGTTATTTTGACTTTTATTTTAATAAAAATTTGTAATTTAACACAAGCTCATTTATTGCATTTTAATTTAAATAAATGTATTTTTAGCTTCCCAACATCTGAAAGGTAACATAAACAACCCTTTCAGACACATCAACTGTCTGAAAATATCCCCAATTCAGACAGTCTAAACGTCTTAAAATACCCCATTTTAAGACACTTCAAGTGTCTTAAAGATTAAGACACCATTTTAGATCTTAAAACAGTGCCACTTGTTTAAGACAATTTTGTGTCTTATTTTAAGACATTTCCATTTGCTGTGCAATGAAAGCAGCCATACATACATTAAACTATTGATAAAAATATGTTTTCTGAGAGAGAATGCTGTTTGATGATATATTTCCTTTTCGAGAATTTTCTGGTGATTTTTTGAAACTTTAGATTTAATGATTTTTTAATGGGCTGTTGGCGATTTCAGCCAAGAGTTTGCAGCTATGACTTCGAACTTATTTGTTTATTTATGTATGGCCGCAAATCTGCTCAGGGCTAATTAATCCAATTACCGTAATTCAATCGGTCTGAAATTTGACTCATAGATTCGTGGTTGATGAGAATGTATTCAATCACGTTTTTGGGTTTGTCACAAAAAAGCCACTTTTGCACACATTACTATATTACCACTTTGTAGGCCTAATTAACTCGATTGCTTACATCCAATCGAGTAAAAACTTAGTAGAGAGTCTCGTTGTGGATGACAATCTATTCAATTAAGTTTCTTGGCTCGAAAAAAAACCCCAGTAAATAGTCCGAAATGGATGCTTTCTTCGTAGTGGTCAAAAACTATGAAGTCTTGATTTGAGCTCAATAACTTGCAATTGCACCTAAAAATTGACAATGCATAGTATAGAGGATTTATATTAAAAACTTTATTTTTATAAGTTATATTTTGTGTCTTCTGGTTCTGTACCTAACTCTATCTTTTTAAATAACACGAGAACTACTTAGAGGATTAAAAAAAAAAAAATAATAATAATAATAAACCTTAATTATTATTTTTTTTGGGTATTTTTTTCCATTTTTTTCTTTTTTCCCTTACATAAGATTTTTTTAAACATGGTTGCGTTGGTTATCAAATAAAATCTGCAGAAGAGAGGATTTCAAAAATATCTACCGTAATTTTTTTATTAACACAGTGAAAATTATTGCATAGTTGAATAGTTGTTAACTGATAATTCATTAGGAATTGCAATCCACATTTCTGAAAAATTAACGATTTAAACAAAATTCTATCAGTCTTGCACCCCCTTGCAAATAATGGGCGCCCATGACCGTTCGATACATATACGATTCTTTGTATTGAGAACGACAATAAATATCATGATTAAATACTGCAGAGAGATTTAGGTTTTAAATTGCAATTCAAATTCTTTTAATTTCTTTCATATAGAAATCCTCCTTACCACACCAAGAAAAAGTGTTCACAATGAGTACTTAACTAGTTTTATTTTGAAAACATAGAAATAAATACTTTTTATTATTACTTGTATTTTAGTAAGTATGGCACACGAAAAAAAAATTGTTTTACATAAGAAATTGAGGATTACCAGTTTTACATATGAATCAATACAAAAATAATGTTTCAAAATAACTTTCGCTTTAAATTTGAAAAAATAAGATTTTTTATAATTTTGAGAGAAATTTAAGCTATCTTCGGTGGTTCAGTAGTTATTGTAGAAGGCTAGTGATCAGAGGGTACGGGGTTCAAAACCAACCAGGCACCTTGAGATGTAAAAACTTTATTTTAAAATGAGAGTGGTTTTCTAACTTATAGTTGAATCAGTTGTTTTCAGAGCTTTGATAAGCAAGCAATTTAATTCAAAAATAAGTATACATTTTACTATTTTATAATTACACTGTTTTAATAGTTCAACTTAAAGTCATTCCCAATTCCAATCGCCTAAGTGTAGTGGACTTTAACCAGCGCACACTGGGGTATTTGCCTCTAAAAGCTGGCCAAAAGTCAATTTTTCAAAATTCCTTCTAGACACTTGAATTTTTGCACATATGTACTTTATTAAATGTAGAACCTTACCCCGTATACATTTTTTTAATCTGAGATCCCAAATGTCTTATCGATTAACCGAAAGTTAAAGTTTGCACGAAGTGTGTATTTCTCTTTTCTATCACCAATGCAAGCACAATATTTTAACAAGTAAAATTTTAAACTTTTTGTTTCAATTTTAATTTCAACACGATATATGTGTTTCCTTAAGGTCTGTAATTAAAGATTTTACCACTTAAAATTTAAATTTATCTAAATTTAATGAGCAAATAAAATTTTGTTCAGTCACAAAACTCAGCTAATTTTTCTTGCAATATTTTATTTCCACGAGTGTTTTTGTTATACGATTGAGTCTTATTGAGTAGTGATTTTTATACCATTTTAAAGACCACATATTCTAGTTCCTTATACCTTAAAAACATTTTGCGGATTTTTGCGGATGCGGATATTACAAGCGTTGATGTAGATGACGTCATTTTGACGTACTCGCAGAAACTTCACTTATGTTTCCAATTTATCATTATTTATGATAATTTATAATGTAAATTAAGCATGCTATTTGAATAATACCGTATAAAATCGTAAAATAATTAATTTGATGAAAAAGTTTAAATATACTGAATATTTTAGATAGTTTTTTGTTTACCACTGAAAAGCCTGCAAGGAAAGTTAAGATAGTAATGAAATTAAGCTCATAATGAGAATCATATGATACATTTAAAGTAAGTTCACTTATAAAGAGTTTGAATTCTTAAAAAGATAAGTAAGAAAAAAATATATTGGTAAAAATTGATTTTTACCCTTCTCTTCTGAGAACATCGTTGCAGATGCTTTGACTGAATAAATATGCAGGGTCAATTAGATCTCGCGAATACACTTATACTTAATTATTTGCAGAAAATTATAGAAACAATTAATTTTATGAGAGAAAGTCATTAGAATTACTAACGAAATGTAGTTGTGACAGATCCCAATCAACGAAATACAAACATAAAGTTAAAAATTCTAAAGAGCAGACGTTAATATTTTTCAAAGTTCTCTGGTGCCTTTACGATTTCTTTGGAGAAAATTTAGAAAAAAGTCATTTTTAAAAACCTCACAACTCATCGCCTCGGTATTTTCGAACAATCAGATTACAATTCACTAAGGGTACCATAAATATAACAAAAGGCGAGGTAGATCACATCCAAACAAAAATTAGTTCACTCAAAAACACAAAAGATGAGGGAGGTGTAGAAGTTAAACATCTTTTGCTATGGTTGGTTCCATGTTGTTACTAACATAAAACCAAACATAAAGTGTTACATATGCAGTGCAACATCCAAAAACTAAAACGATTTAACAAAAACACATGAGATTGATGAAAAGACCCTTCAATTCAGATGATCTATTTTGCATGGACGTATTCGATTGTTTTATAGCATACCCTCTTTAACGCACAAACTGGCCTGTTAAAAGCATCAACTTCGAACACTAGAAAATAAAAATAGAGTTAAGAAAAAACAACTGAAATAATCCAAGAGTTCGGAAGCAAGATCGGTTTTCATTATTGAAGTACCAAAACCCAGATTTAGAAAAAGTAATGAATACAATACAAGTAGAAGATTTCCTAGCGATATGGTCTGGCTGCTGAAACCACGAGATATAATGTCAATTTGATTCTCTGATTGAAGATAATTTTAGAAATATTATCTAGTAGTTATAGAACTCATACGAAAAAATTTTCTAACAACACTATGGATACAGCCAAACTCTATGTACAGTCATACCCTCGGCATCCTATGACTCTAATATTGCATAAAACGCTGTTATATGATCTCATAGTTGTAAAAAATGCCTTATTGCTGATTGGGAGGCTAAATTAAGAAATTGTGAGGTAAGGAAAACACATTTAAGGTATATTACTTAAAATAGTTTTTTAAAAAAATTCGAGAAAATAATGGAATACAGATGCGCGGAATAGACTACTATTGAGCTCTGATCCGCTCATAATAAATATGATATGTATTATACCCTAAAAAGAGCGAAGTCTTTCATAAGAATACACTGGCCACCAAAACCAAATAAAGCCAGACTAGAATCTGAATAAAATCTTCGAATAACTCAACAGACGAAGAGCCAAGATAAGCTATTTGGTGTAAAATTAGCAATATTAAAATACCAAATAATTATGGGATTAATAATGAATTCAATTAGCATTTTGAAAATGCAATGATATTTTTTATTTTAACATTGAACATATATAGCGATAAATCATAAATTAATGATAAGTCAAGTACAGCAAGTTTAGCATAAAATTACCCATTAATATTATCCAGTGATAAAAATTATTAGTATTAAAAAAAAAAAAAAAAAAAAAAAAAACGTATATTTTTTAATAAAGTAATTTTTTTTTTTATCTAAAGAAGAACATTTACTATTTTATTCAATAAATTGAAGTATTATCGTATTTAAACACTATTCTGGCTCGAAAATAGTTTTGGCCAACTTTTCGATGCAAATACCCCAGTGTGCAGCGCCTCCTTTAGAAGAAAGTCACGTGCTGCTACGTCATCAACTGTAGGCTGACGCTTCTCGGATACTTTGTGTGTTGGGGTTGCTCTTGGATCCTGGATTTGTTATATTTGTGAAAATCTGGTGTGCGGTTCAAATTTAATAAAAGTTAGAAAAGGAATATTGCGATGATTCAAAACTTATTCAGTGTACATACAGCTTTCAAAAAGTGAAAAAAAGCTGATTTTAAGGACTTTTTAACGATGTTTTTAAATTTTTTTTAAGGAATACCTTAAAAATTTGTAAGGGCAAAAACTCAAGTTTTCTATTAAATAAATTCAAAACATTACATTATAGGAATTAAAACTGGCAGATAATTTAAATAGAATTTTATTTATAACTCGGATAACTTTTTTTTTATGTCGAACAAAAATATCCACACTTGAATTAACCTTTAACTGCTGTAAGCGGTCTGACAGACCGCAAGTCATTTTTTGTGGAATGTTTCCACCCCCTAAAGTATCTCATCTTTGACTTTTATATAAATTTTTCTGATACTATGTTTCTTAAACTTTAAATTGATGTTTACCAATTTATTTGACGCAGTATAGACCATGTGTTGCTCTTGCACCAAAAACCTCAAACCACCTAACCACAGCAGTTAAAGGTTAAAAAGTGGTGATCAGCTATTCCAAGAATCTTAGAAGATATAACTGCTCTCACAAATAAAAGATGGGTCCAAACTGTTAGAAGAGTGAAATGGGAAAAATATATATTGTTTTTTAGCTCTCAAATTTGAAAGAAAGCAAATTCACAATTAAGAACCCAAGATGTAAAATAAAGAATTTAAGGGTCTTATATAAGGACCTATCAAAATAAGTATTTCTTAAGAACTTTTAAGAACCAAACAAAACCTGTTAATGATAAAATTAAGGAGTAATGACAAATAATTACAAATATTAAAATCCATATTTATTTTTAACAAACTGTATATAACAAATTTACAAAATTGATGATTACATTAATGTCTGCAATTTTCTCATTTTCTTAGACTGTTTACAATCATCATTCTTTTCATCTAGCTTATTCTTCTGCGAACATTTCTTTGATGCATTATTTTCCTTGGGAATTTTTTCTGTGTGAGAGCTTTCTGAATCTTTATTTACATTCTTTTTCGCCATTTTTTCAGCATTTAATAAATCGTTGATTTTCTTCTAGTAATTATTCAGAATAATATTAACAATAGAAGATATGATTATATTTGAAACATAATCTGCAGAATGGCTATTCTCACATTCATCAAAAGAGAATAATTTTTCTTGAGAAGCTAAGACAGTATTTACAATAAAAGCTGCTGCTTTTCTTTGACAAGGCAATTTTACAAAGTCAGTTTCAAAATTACAAAAAAAATTTCAATAGCTAAATAACTATACGTTATCATATCCACAACTTCAATATTTGGAAATTTGAAACCCCCTCTGTCTAAATTCTTAATCAATGTAAAAAAAGAGTCGTATTCTAAAACATCATCAGTAACTAATAAAGATTTACAATATTTGCAATTTAATTTTTTAATTGCAACATGGCAACAATAACATGATATGTAAGTTAGAACAGGCATGTGCTTTTAACATTTAATATGTCTTTGGATGTCACATTAATTTCTTTTGAAAAATATATCGATTCAGAATTTACATCTAAAACAGGAGAAACATCATCAATGGCACAAGGCCGTACATTGGGATTTCATATACAAGGGCAATAAATTTTGAAGCCTTAATTTTGCTTCTGTTTTGTAAACATGTGTCAACGATATGTTGTAATTTGACCCAGATAACTGTCGATGTCTACCAAACCGCCTTTCCAATGCATCTACCAGTTGCATTGGAAAGCAATGTACCAGTCAATACATATTCAAAATGTAATTCATTAATGCAATAATTGGCGAATTCTAACATGGCATGCGTTGTTTGTTTTAAGGCTGACAAAGTTTCTCTTGTTAGGTGGCCTGTATTAACGCCAGCTTTTCCCCAAACTTCTAACCAATTTAGGAATTGATCTCAAAAAATATTTTTGGGATCAGTTGGGATATTAGAAAGGGTTGTTTGAAAAACATTTCTTTTATGATCACCTTTGAAGTTTGTATAAACATTCATAATATTGAACCTTTTAGAAATTATTTTAATATACTCTGCAGTTGAGGCACTATCCAAAATATTGTGTTTCTCCCCAGCAAGTATTAAACCTTCTGCAAGTGGGTCATTAAAAACATTAACAACAAGTTGTACACCTTGTCTTTCAAAGCTATTTGGGGCCAAAACTTGACTAGTTAGACTAGGAGCATATTTAACTATTTCTGTAGATTCAATTTCATGTAACTTCTTTAATGCATAAAAAGAGGCTGTTTTCACAGACGTTTTACCCAATTGTTTCTTATAAGTTACTTTCTTAGTTTTTTCATTCACTATAGGAACAAACACTACTGGTTCCTCAATTGGGAAAGTACATACACTGGCCATAATTTTTTGGATTTATCCAGTTATTTCGGATACATTAAAATATATGCATCAACAAAGTAAAAAAGTGGACGGTCTGATTGTATCGGATGATTATAAACAATGCTAAGATTTGGTGGAGTTGCAAACAAGGACATAGCATTTCGATTAATAGCATTATTATCTGAACATACCCAACAACTTTGTAACCAATTTTTTCTAATCCAATAATTACAGTGCTTAGAATTTTGTTTAAAAATTTACCGTTAATGTATTTTGCAGGTAAGATATAAATAACATCTCTATGACTTGACTTGATGCTCTGTATCATGAACACATGAGCACTCGTGGCAGCATTTTTGCCATCGCAGGAAATGCCAATTATTGAGCCACCTTTATATCAATAAATGGCTTTATATGTATTTCGTCCATAAGAAGAACAACTGTTATATCGGATTCTGACAAATTTCTAAATTTCATTTTTGCATACTGTTCTGCAGTTCTTTTTTCCCTTGGCTGAATCTCCACAGCTCTTGGCGCCTTGGCGAACTTTTTTTCTCCGGCAACCCTGCGTGGTTGTTCTTGAAACTGCAGTCTTCTTTTTTTAGAAGCGTTTTTGTATTGACACTAGCCAAACTATGGCTCGTCACTTAGTAATTAAAAAATTAACCTATTAATACAGTCCACAATTATTTTAACTTAACTCGCTCAAACATTTTGGTCCTAGCGAACCGGGGTCACCCGCGAATGATTCTGAATTTATTTATTTTTAACTTTAGCAACCGAAACTATTTTTTTTTAATATGACGAATTTGGTCGTTCTACATCGCCGGCGCGGCAATGTCAAGGGTCAGCTGACTAAGCTGTCCAAGGCTATGGAGGATGTCGAGTCTATCGACAATGAAATGTTATTGGCTCATCAAGACCAGCTCAACAAACTTGAGAAGAAATTTGAAGATTTAAAGATGGATTACTACGCATCAACACCCGAAGGTGAATTCGATACTACTGAGAAATCATTGACGGATATAGACGATGAAATCCGGGCTTTGGAGGTAAGAATCTCTACCTCTTTAAATAAATTAAGAAAAACAAATATTGATAAAACTTCTGAAAACAAAACTGACTGTTCGAAAACTTTGGTTGACGACCATTCGCAGTCAGCCAATGTGGTTTCGAAACTGAAACTACCGGAAATTCCTCTTCCCATTTTAAGCGGGAAAATTGAAGAATACACGTTTTTCAAAGCGCAGTTTGTCAATTTAATTGACCAAAATCCGTCCCTCTCGGACATGGATAAGCTATATTATTTGCGCGGTGCGCTACGTGGCGACTCTAAATGTATTGAAACTATGGATGATTCTTATGGGTCGTTATTAGAAGCACTGGATAAGAGATATGAAAACAAACGTTTAGTTATAGATACGCATATTCGATGCATATTAAATCTTGAACCGATGAAACATGAGTCAGAAAGGGAGCTCAGAAACTTGGTTGATTGCGTCAAACGAAATCTAAGAGCACTTTCAGTTTTGAAATTTGAGAGGGATAAACTGTCGAATGCATTACTTTTGAATGTGTTGTTAAGCAAATTGGATAGAGACACTAGAAAAAATTACGAAGCTTCATTAACCACTAACGATGTCCCCAATTTTGATGACTTTATTTTGTTTATTGAAAGAAGAATTTCAATACTTGGTAGCATTGCCAGAAATTCCAAACCAAACACGCTTGAAAGGTCTAAAACATTTTTTGTAAAATCTAACAAAAATTCTAAAGACTGCCCTTTATGTCACCAGCCTCATCCACTTTATTTATGCACAAAATTCAAGGAAATGAAATTAGAGGATCGTTTTGATTTCTGCAAACAGCATAAAGTGTGCATGAAATGTTTGTCCCACAAATATGACAAAAATATATCTTGCCAGTCAAAAGGCACATGTAAAGCTTGTTATCGTGCCACTCACCACACTTTGCTACACAAGTTCTCAGCACAAGCTGAAAGCAATAATTTAAAAGAAACTTATTCACCCACTACACAAGCTGAATTTCAAACGCCAATTTCAGATCAACCAAATATGAATGATCATTTAGTGTCAGACACTCAATTATCCTTTTTTGCAAAGGGTGAGAAAAACGTCCTTATCAATACAGCTGTCTGTTACATTAAGAATTCTAAAGGTCAACGTATTGCCGTCCGCGCGATCCTTGACTCAGCTAGTGAATCCAGCTTTCTTTCAGCTGATGCTGCCCAATTTCTGGATTTGAAAAAAGAAAAAACTGACGTCCCCATTTGTGGTTTAAACGATAAACCATTTCGTGTAGTTTCTCAAGTTTCTGCCAATATTTCGAATCAGGATAATAACTGTCACTGGAACTTAAAACTTCTCATTGTACCCAAAATAGCAAACGCCATGCCGTTTAGAAACTTAAATATTTCAAACTTAAACATCCCTAAGAATATTGTTTTGGCTGATCCTAAGTTCTTTTTGGCTCAAAAGGTTGATTTATTATTAGGTGCCGAACTTTTCTACGATTTATTAAGGGAAGGCAAAATTAAATTGACTGAAAACCTATTCCTGCAGCCGAGTTGTTTTGGTTACTTAGTGTCAGGAAGTGTTCAACATGATAGCCCTTTCTCCGTTAATCGCTGTTTTCTTGCTACTACCCTGGAATCTCTCAATAAAACCTTGACTTCGTTTTGGGAAACTGAGAACTCCCTTGATGACAATAACATTTGCGACAGCGACGAACTGAAATACTGTAACGATCATTTCCAAAACACTCATTCCCGTAAACCCGATGGGAGATATGTAGTCGAGTTGCCATTTAAACCAGGTATGTCGGAAGACTTGCTGGGCGGCTCAAAACAGATGGCATCTAAAAGGTTAGATCGCTTATGGAATAGGCTAGAAACTGACCCCATCATGAAGGCACTCTATTCTGAATTTTTAAATGAATACGAAGCTTTGGGTCATATGGTACAGGTACCAGAAGATGCTTACTTCGAAGATGGTTATTATTTACTCCATCATGGTATCTTAAAACCAACAAGTCAAACCACAAAGTTGAGGGTAATATTTGACGCAAGTGCCAAAACTACAAGTAAATATTCTTTGAATGATCTACTTTCTAAGGGTGGAGTTATACAAGATGATTTGTTTTCTATACTCATACGATTTAGAAAACACACCTACGCCTTCACTTCAGATGTGAAACAAATGTTCAGACAAGTTGAAGTAGCTCCCTCCCAAACTAAGTTCCAAAAGATTCTTTGGAAAGAGAGTAAGTCCGCTCCTATTAAGACTTACCAGCTTAAAACGGTGACATATGGCACTGCCAGCGCACCTTTTCTTGCCACAAGAGTCTTAAAACAAATTGCATTAGATGAGAAGGATGATTTTCCTCTCGCTTCAAGTGTTGTCCTACAGGACTTTTACATGGATGACTGTCTGTCGGGCTCTTCCGACCCACACGAGTTCGAAACACTTCAAACAGAACTGACACATCTCCTTCAAAGAGGAGGTATGACCCTACACAAATGGCAATCCAACAAAGGACACACAAGTGACCCTATTTTTCCTTTCGATAGGAACTCGGATGAAATTACCGTTAAAACTTTAGGTCTATTATGGAACAGTTCTAATGACTTATTTACCTATAAGGTATCCTTTAATTCAAATTCTACCATAACGAAAAGAGAAGTTCTGTCCCAAATTTCCAGAATATTTGATCCCCTTGGCCTCCTCGGCCCAGTTATTACAAGGGCAAATATTTTTATGCAACAGCTGTGGCTTCACAAGTTGGACTGGGATCAACCACTCCCTTCAGAACTTGCAGTACAGTGGCAGAATTTCGTAGAGACTTTACCACAAATACAACATATTAAGGTGCCCCGTTGTGTCCTGCCCCTTTATTTCACATCAATTCCCTTGATAGGATTTGCGGACGCGTCTTCAAAAGCGTATGGATGCTGCGTGTATATACACACCATCACGGATACTGGTAATCGCTCCAGTCGCCTTCTGTGCAGCAAAAGTCGTGTATCTTCCCTTCGGACCCCATTGACAATCCCTCGAGCAGAATTGTCCGCTTGCCTTCTGCTCTCCAAGCTCGTGCAGAAGGTTATTCAAGCCTTCAAGCACAAATTTGATTGTGTGCAGCTCTTCTCCGACTCCACGATTGCCCTGGCATGGATTAGGACCTCCCCACATCTTCTGAAGACCTTCACGAGCAACAGGGTTGCTCAGATACAGCAGCTAACCTCAGACTTCCAATGGCTGCACATCACCTCCTCATCTAATCCTGCAGACTCTATTTCCAGAGGGCTGGATGCTCCAGCTTTGTCCTCCAATGAGCTATGGTGGAATGGACCGGAGATGCCCCCCTGTCCGGAACCTGCTGTCCATCACCCTACAGAGCAGCAATTCCTTGAAGAGCTTAAGGTTCCCCCAAAGATGACCCTCTCATCTTACAGTATATCCTTTTTTGATTATTTAATTGAAAGATCTAATAACTATTGTAAACTTATTAGAATACTTGCATATGTGTTCAGATTTTTTAATAATTGTCATAAAAATAAAATTCAACGCCAGACTGGCCCTCTCACAAGAGAGGAATTTGAAGATGCTGAAATGGTCTTAATTAAGAACCTTCAGTTGGAGCATTTTCTACCAGAGCTTGCTTCTCTAAAGAAGGGAAATTCAGTTCCAGTAAAAAGCAAACTACGTTTCTTACACCCTTATTTAGATAGTCATGAAGTAATCAGAGTGGGTGGACGTTTAGATAATTCGGATGTAAGCTTTAACCATAAACATCCCATAGTTTTGCCCTCGGGTTCTAAATTAGTAAAACTAATTTTCCAATACTATCATAAGCGCGACTTTCATGTCGGACCACAGGCCTTATTAAACACAATTCGTCAGAAATATTGGCCACTTGGTGGTAGAAATACAGCTAGGAAAGTTGTTTATGAATGTGTACCATGTTTTAAGATGAAACCAATTGTTGCAAGCCAGCTTATGGGAGATCTTCCCACTGAAAGAGTTGTCAGTAACCCCCCGTTTTCTAATGTTGGAATTGACTTGTGCGGCCCCTTTCAAATTAAATATAAGGGCCAAAGAAAGGGCACATTGCAAAAGATTTATGTTGCAATATTTGTTTGTATGGCCACTAAGGCTGTGCATTTAGAATTTATTTCTGACTTAACATCTCAAGCCTTAATTGCAACCTTAAAAAGGTTCTTCTCTCGTAGGGGTAAAAGCTATAAAATATTTAGTGATAACGGGACGAACCTAACAGGAGCTAGTGCAGAATTAAAAAGGTTACAGAAATTGTTTGTTAATAGTGAAGAAGTTGTACATTTTTTGAATTCAGAGCGAATTGATTGGAAGTTTATTCCTCCCAGAGGTCCGAATCACGGTGGGCTCTGGGAGGCTGGGGTTAAATCATTCAAGTACCACCTTAAAAGAGTAGTCGGTGACTCAAATTAACTTTGGAGGAGTTTAATACCATAATGATACAAATCGAGGGCATCCTGAACTCACGCCCATTAACTCCTTTATCCATTGATACCGTCGACTTTCAGGTGTTAACTCCTGGACATTTTTTAATAGGTAGACCAATCAATTCTCTTCCGGAGCCAAATTTGATTGATAAAAATGAAAACTTATTGAATAAATGGGAAAGGCTTCAAAAAATGGTACAGTCAGTTTGGAAATTTTGGAGAAACAGCTATTTAATTCACTTGCAACAACGCAGTAAATGGTTGTTCAAAAAACAAAATGTTAAAGGGGGAATGATGGTGATTCTTAAGGACTCAAACCTACCTGTTGGAAAATGGCCATTGGCCAGAATCCTAAATGTCATTCCAGGAGCTGACAACAATGTTAGAGTTGTTGATCTAAAGACGCCTACTGGGCAATTTAGAAGAGCTATTACAAAGATTTGCATTTTGCCTATAAGTGATAATACTGATGCACCTGCCATTTAATTGTCTTTTATTAAACTTTATTTTCTATTTTGTTTAAAGAAATTTTTTGTATTTTTGCTTACTAGTTTTATATTAGTTGTATTTACTCTTTGTATCATTGCATATACCTTATGTATATATTATTTCAAAAAAATTGTATTTTCCTTGAAATATCTCTATATTTCAACGCCCGCCGGGATGTTCTGCAGTTCTTTTTTCCCTTGGCTGAATCTCCACAGCTCTTGGCGCCTTGGCGAACTTTTTTTCTCCGGCAACCCTGCGTGGTTGTTCTTGAAACTGCAGTCTTCTTTTTTTAGAAGCGTTTTTGTATTGACACTAGCCAAACTATGGCTCGTCACTTAGTAATTAAAAAATTAACCTATTAATACAGTCCACAATTATTTTAACTTAACTCGCTCAAACACATACATTAGAAAGTTATCAGGTTGTTCTTCGGATTTAGGATTTAGTGCAAATTTAGAACATAGGGAGTGGAGTGTACTAAGATGAGGCATATAAAAAACTACTGTTTCTTAAAAAACGATAAGCATGAGGCGATATAGAAAAAGTTAAGGAGCACAATATTAAATATTCACTGTCGTATCTATATTGATTTTTTTGGGAATTTAACAAACCAATTTGTTGAATAATAAAACTTAAAATACTCTTTTTGCCTTCATCTACAATAATTTTTCTTAATATATCACAACACAAATCAATTAAAGAACACTCGGGTTGTTTAACATTATCTAAACTTAAATTATCAACACTTAACAACTGTAAGGAGGGTATTAACATCTGTTATTTTTACAGGTAATTTATGGTCTAAAATTTTGCTCAGTTCAATACTCTTAAAATAAACATTTAACATAAGGTATTTATCAACAGTGACTGAACAAGTTATACGTGGGACATCATCACAATTCATTTTAAATAAAATTACCTTCTCATGCATTAAAATATTCCGATTTAGAGGAAGCTCCTGTTTAACTAAGAGTTTTTGGTGTCTCAAAGTCACTAAAAAGGTGAGTCTCCTTCATATTGTTTTTGGGAAGCAATCGAAGCTTTTATTGCTTTTGTCAGTTGAATCTTCTCCAATTCAGCTTTTTTTTTTATTCTGGATGATCCCTGGCAGATTTTGTTGAAGAAAGATACACCAGACAGCTGGGAAATATTCTTGGAATAGCATCGACTCTCAATCTCTTCTGAGACAAGGGGACACTAGTTGATGTCAACGTTTTTTCATCAAAACCATTTACTTCTACTTCAATGTCCTCTTTCTGGAAATTAAGCTCGCACACCTGGGGAATAGAAAAATCAAATCAAAATCTTTGAAACATTTCTATTGATTCATTCATACCTAGTTAAGGAATTAAATTCTCCAAACATAACAAATCTACGCTAATCTTAACAAAACATTCAGCCACTTGCAAATCTTTAAACAGTAAATATAATTGCCAAAATTATGTTCATAACATTTATAAGATCTAGAAATACTAAATTCGTTCAAAATAATACAACACTATTTAAACGAGAATTTACTTTTACCTTGACACTCAAAAATTACAGAAAATATTAGGAACCCAAATTGTATGTTTACATATGTTATGAAATGTTACATGTTATGAAATGTTACATGTTATGAAATGTTACATGTTATGAAATGTTACATGTTATGAAATGTTACATATGTTAGTAAAACATTAGTATTAATTAACTTAAACATTAGTTAAAATAGAAAGCATTATACACTTACTCTTGAATTTTTTGTGATAACGAAGTCTCTTGGTATTGCAGATTTCCACTTTCTACAGAAGTAAGTCTTCGTTAATTGGGAATCTAAACACCGACACCTTCGGCCCTGTTTTGTAGTTTCCCGTGCACTTGGGAACCACACATTTATACGGCATTTCTTAAGTCTTGTATGTATCCTTGAGGGGATTTAAATAAAAAAAACATATTCAAAATACATAACATTAAACGCACGACGCAAGTTAAAATGGCAGCGTAAACATTTAAAATGGCTAAACGCTAAACTGAGTGATCCTTCCTCCTTCGATTCGGCCTACGGTAGGCGTGGTAGTATGACGTCTAATCACGTGACATTCGGCTTCTAATATAGGAGGCGCTGCTTTAACACGACAACTCCAGATTCTTTCCAACACTTCTTGATGAGAAAAACAGTTTTAAAGTGATTATTTTTGGACGGTTTGTTATAAACCTCTGGTAGTTGTTACAAGTTTTCTACCGCATTTACTTCGGTTACTTTTTAGTTAACCGGTTGTTCTATAATCAAAACCGTAGATTGTGAAACATTCATTTGATCTGAAATAAATTGTTGTTTCTTTCCAACTTCAAACAATTATACACGATTTCGTTGCTTCATAAATATCACATTGAGGACCCATTTTCAAGCGCCACAAGCTTTATACTTGTCGCTACCTATCGGTTAAGAGGAATGCAAATATTTTGTCTGCTTTTCAAATTGAATGAATTGATTATTCTAATTTTTTGACCCATATAAAAAAATCCACATAATTTTTAAATGTGACTCTTAAATTGTCAAAATAATATCTGTATATTTATTGAAAATTGTTTTGCTACTTCCTGAATAACCTCCTTTAATTTGGTTCATTTTACACGACGAAATGCCAAGTTTTGTTTCGAAAATTTTCAATTATTTTGAATTTGGGTTGTATACCTCATCTCGATCTGTTGAACGAACGATTGCTTACATATCGGCAAAGTTTCTTAATAACCTCCCTATACTTAATAGAGCACATATTATCTTAAAAAAGAAACAATATAATAATTTGTGTCTATTATCTCATTTTATTCTTAATGAGATATATACGTACGTTGGATTTCTTGGAGCGGGAAATCTGGAGACATAAATCGCCAATGCTAGTTGTTTTTTAAGAAATCAAGTCTTTTTTCAAGTTTTGTTACAAAATTATTTATTTTTTAATAATTTTCCCCCTTTTTCCAGGAGAGCATTTGCTCCTTTCTCTGGCGGCGCCCATCCAACATGGTATTCAGCAAACTGCATACAAAATTAGCCCATTAAAAGAAAGTTTTTAATAAAAATTATTTATAGATATTGTCAATTTTTATATGCAATAGCAACTTATTTAAGCAATTTCAAGCTCGAATCAAGTTTTCAATTAAAAGAAAATCATCGATTCCGTGGCGTTTTTGTCCCATAAACTTGACGAATTGCATTGTCTTTAACATTTAGTCCATCGGCCAAGTTTCAGTTCGATTGGATGACAGTAAGTGGGATAATCAGTCCTCCGATGTGCCAATAGAAAAGTGGCTTGAATATTTGTAATACCTTCTCTAGCCCAGACGTTGCTACAAAAGTTTGATGTAGTGTAGACCACGTGTAGAAATTTTGTGACTTTACAAAACTTATGAAGCAAATCAAGAAGAAATTCAAGAATTATCTGATTTAATTTTTTTTTTTTTTTTTTTTTTTTCAAAGTAGTTAACATATTAACTGCTACTATTTCAAATTTTTGTCGAGAAGGGGTTCCAGGGATCAAATTTGTATTTCTATGTAAATTTATGAAACTTTTTATTCATGCTATAACTTGAAATTTGTTACCGAGATAAATTTGACGGAGCGTTACAAAAATTCGCTGCAATACAAACCTCGTGTAACTTTTGTGCCATTATAAATCCAATGCAACAAATTAAGGAGAAATACTACATTTATAAATAAATGACATGTTAACTGCCATTATGCAATGTTTTTTTTTTTTTTTTGGAAGTTCATAAGATCAAATTCCAATTCCTATGTAGCCGACCAAACGGTATAGTGGTTAGCGTGCTAGCTCCTGGACCGCGAGGTTGCGGGTTCGAGTCCCGTGTTGGCATGGGTGTTTGTAAATGTATGTTGGCTTGTCTAATGACGAAATGTTTCGGCGCATTATAGCCCTCGTGTTGCTGACGGCGCCAGATAATCTGAATACAACCAACCAATTCCTATGTAAAATTTTAATGCACGTTGTAACTTAAAACTTGTATGGATTTTTTTTCCTTCTTTTTTTTATTTTTCTGTAGTAGTAGTATCTTAACATGGTATTCATTGTAGTTAACATATTTAGAAGAACAAAATTGTTGCCAGTTTTATTTTCAAATAAATTTATATTTATATTAAAAATGTATGAAAATTCCCTTTTTTGTTAACATCCAGATACGCAGTGTCAGAAGTAAGGGAAAGATTGGTCAGTCCATGCCGAATTTCAAGCATCGTACCAAAATAAACGTGTCAAAACCATCACAAAACATATTTTTATCCCTCTCTCCTTTAACTATATTTAAATTTTTCAACTTTGCATCAACATTTCAAGTTCCAATGTATTTGACTGGGCGAGATTAGTCAAGATCCGGAGCAAAGGCACAACATCGATATTGGCCAGTGTTGAGCCGATATTGGCCAGCGGATTTGCGCTAATGGGGTACAACAACTTTTTTGACAAATATATTTAAATTTTGTTAAACTTAGAGTAAATTGTTTTACAAACACCAAATGAAAAGTGAAGTATATTAACACTTTATTGAGACATGGTTCTGTTCATTGGAATGGTTGCGAGAGTTACGTTAATTTAGGATTATGTTCTTGTAGAATTGAAGCACCCGCGTATGAGAGTTTTTCATTTTAGAAATTTAAATTATTAAAGGTAGTCTGTTCCCAACTAGAAGTTCGGTTAACTTTCAATAAATAAGGCTCAGTGTAGTATAGACGTTTGTCTATGAGACCTCTGTCACCATGAAAAAATTCAATGCAAGCAAGAAGAAATTTGCTATTTCCATAGATTATTGCAATTTTGTTATCAATCAAAAAAGTGTATGGAAATAATGCTAACAGGGACCACGCGAACGGGGGGCTCCCCTCCCTTCCCCAAAGATTTAGAAAGTTGAACACAGTCGGCAAATTTTCAAAATTTTAACGAGTTCTTTTTTAAGTTGATCCACAATAAAATAGAATTGAATGAAAAAGACAAAAAAAAAATATTAAAAATAGCGGAATGCATCGCGAACCGAATTTGACATTTTTACTCTAGAAATAGGGGTCTCCACCTACATTGATTGCCCAAATATAATCATATAGATATGTACACGTCAAATGTTTTCGAAAGGCGGCCTGTCCCTTTTTTTAAAACTGCCTAGTGAATCATGTTTCAAAACATATTGAATGGAAAAAAGTAAAAATAATTGAAATCGTCAAGAGTATTAAAATATCCTGATCGCAATGCAGAAGTTGACGCAATTTTTAATTGGAGTAAGTATATCCTTTTTGGCAGGAACAGTAAAGTAATCATTGATATCTTCCTGACATTGGTTAATTTGACGTGTTACAGTTGGTGACATATTTATAGTACGTCAAACAACGCCTCATAATCCTTGATATACACATTAAACGTTATATTGTTACATAAAGTATATATTGTACATCATGTGAAGTGAATGTTTTATACAAAATTTCAGAACACCTTATGGTATAGTGGTTAGCGTGCTAGCTTCTAGACCGCGAGGTTGAGGGTTCCAGTCCCGTGTTAGGCATGGGTGTTTGTAAATGTATGTTTGCTTATCTAATGACGAATGTTTCGGCTCATTATAGCCCTCGTGTTGCTGACGGTGCCAGATAATCTGAATACAAACAAAACACTTTAATTTTAACATCCGAAAAATGGGCTTCATTTTGCAAAATTATTGCGATTAATGTCAAGTAGAGCTCCATACATGATGTTATATACTTTATATATTAAAAATGTATTACCTAAATAATACATGTCAAATGTAAACTGATGCGTATTTATTCAAACAAAATAATCATTGGAAAAATATTGAAAGGTTTATTATAATACTAGCTGAATACTCGTGCTTCGCTTCGAAATTTTAACATGTGCAATATTTAAGTTAGCTGAAAGGCGTTGCTTTGCGGAAATCTGTCATTGGTGCATAGGTCCCAGTTTTTGGCGCTTCGTTCGCCGGAAAGTTCATCGCTACGTAAGCATAAGTTCGCTTCACTCACTAAAATCTAATTGCTACATAAAGCCTTAATAAAGAAACAAAAAATTCCTGTTAATATCCCGTTAATACAATAATACAACACCCCTTTAAGAATATTTTAACACGTGTTTGTGCAAAGCAAAATTGGAAGGCTAAAATTACTTATTTAGAAACTTTCAGTGCTCTAGGCCTATTAGAAGTCGCTTTTTGTGAAAATAATAATTAAAAAAACAAATTAAAATTTTTTAATTTTTTTTATCAGAAGTCTAATTAAAAGGCTATAACTACTTGTATTGAAAATTTCAGAACTGTATCCCAATTAGAAATAGTTTTGTAAAATATTTATTATAGTTAAAAAATATTAATTAAAAAAGAAATAAAATTTTAAAGTTCTCTTTTTCAAAAGTCCAATTAGAAGGACACAACTACTTATGTTTAAAATTTCAAAGCTGTAGCCCTAATAGAAATCATTTTGTAAAATATGTATTAATTAATTACAAAAAATTAATTAAAAAAGAACTAAATGAAAATTTAAAATTATGTTTTTCAAAAGTCCAATTAGAAGACCAAAATTACTTATGTTGAAAATTTCAGAGCTGAAGCCCTATTAGAAATCGTTTTAAAAAATATATTTTAATTAATTAAAAAATAACTAATTAAAATTTCGACATTCTGCTTTTCAAAAGTCCAATTAGAAGGCTAAAACTACTTATGTTGAAAATTTCAGAGCTGCATCTCTGTTTGAAGTCACTTTGTAAAAAAAAAAAAAAAAAAAAAAAAAAAAAAAAAAAACTAAATTAAATTTTAACATTCTGTTTGACATGTATACAATTAGAAGGCCAAAACTACATATGCTGAAAATTTCAGAGCTCTACTTCAATTTTAAGTAGGTTTCTATAGATCCACAGAGCCACAGACAGACAGCTTGTTTTATTATTATAGACTATCTAAATTTCTTAACGTTACCCGTGCTCAAGTAGCAGTGGCCCGACGTTGTCCGGTACAACCAGGTTCAGACTATTGAAAGTTGTTAGTACCCTTTCACGCCTATCCTCGATTTCGCCACTTCATACACTAAACATCGGAAAGAAACTGTGTTTCAAATAAACTAGATTAGTCAAAATATTCAAAAAAAAAATTATTTCGTATTGGATCAGTAGATATCAAATTAGGATCATAACCTTTAAAGGTGGGAAAGAGAAATGGGGGTGGTTTATTGGAAATCTCACGTTGACAGTGACGTTTCTTTTGCTTCGAAGATCAAGTGTGCATCTTATCCTTCCTCAAGATTGTGCAGGTTTTGTATTTCGTATTTAACTTCAAGAACCAAACCTTACAAAAACATTTCATTATTTATTTAAAACTACTTAAAAATATTTATTTAGTTGGTTGGTTGTTTTCAGATTATCTGGCGCCGTCAGCAACACGAGGGCTATAATGCGCCGAAACATTCGTCATTAGACAAGCCAACATATATTTACAAACACCCATGTCAAACACGGGACTCGCGGTCTAGAAGCTAGCCGTTTGGTCGGCATATTTATTTCGAATTTGAGGGATAATATGTGTGCATGATAGAGAGTACTTTTGCCTCCCCTCAACCGTTTGCATTTTCCAGTTCAGGAACTCTATTATTACGGGGCTTGAACTAAAAAGTTTCAGAAGCCAAATCTAAAGTAAGTAGTTTTGCGAACCAAAAGTTGTAGAAGGTTCGATGAACTTGTGAAAGACACCACAATTATGATATGCTTTTTTTATACATCTGAATATTTTGTCGCTGAATTCGAAGTTCATCAGGAGTTCCGAATAATTTACCTTTCTGCAAATAAATATTATTATAGTTTGGTTTAATGCTAAAGTAATCTCTTTCATTTTTAGTCCCGCTTAGAAAAAATTAGCATTTTAAAGTTTACTTTCCTTCTTGAACAGATTATTATTCCTCAAAAAACGAGTAACATTTCCAGAAATTACTGCCAAAAAACAGAAGAAAAAAATTTAATTCAATCCAGCAGCAGTTTTGGTAAAAATATGTATTCCAAGCAATATTTTTAAGGAGTTCCTGTGTTTAATTGTTAAAAAATTAAATTTTACTATTAATTTACTTTTCAAAGTAAAAATAAAATCCTCTTTTCTTTTTTGGTTAGGAAAATGTGTTAAAAGTATTTAAAAATTAAATAATTAACAAAACGTTTTTAATAATTTTGCAATGCAATTATATAGTCCATGAGAGCCAACAGGATTATTTTCAGGGAGATCACAAAAACCGGGGGAGGGGACAAAAGTTTTTGCTTAATCATTGATTTTTGGAAAATGGGAATTGGATTTCTTAACTGGATGTTAGTTAATAGCTGAGCATGAATTTTCTGTTCTAATTGATTGACCTATATATTTTTTTTATTGTAAATTTTCCCATTTTTTTTCCCATAAAACTTTACTTTTCGAAAGCCAGAGGTGAGGGAGTGCAAATGCATGTTTCTTATATGTCCCTGACATTGCATCTACTTCATAAAAATCGTAATGCTTCATATAGGTAATTTTCTGTAATAGAAATAGTCCGCTACAATTTTGCAAAGAAGAACTTTTCCAGAATTTGTTTCATCAACGTTTTTACAATTCTAAATTAAAGACTCGCCTATTTGAACAGTATTTTTCATTTATTTAATTCAGTGTGTTGAAAAGCCCACTTATACGCCATTTATTAAAAACTGCAATTTTAAAATTAAAAAAAAAATTGCATTGAAATGAAGCTCTTTTACTTAGGTCACTAGATTGGTTTAAGATTGTGGGAAATAATCTTCTATCTATTTGCAAGTGATAAATGCCCCCCCCCCTCAAAAAAAACTTTTCAAAAATTATCCCCTTTGCTCAGGAGGAAAACTAACTATTATTTCTATTATTATTTCATTTATTAATGAACTATTATTTCATTTTTGAAATGAAATAATAGTTTAATTCATGCAAAAATGTCCTTTAATGAATGAAATAAAGTTTATTCATAAAAAAATGAATTAAACTATTATTTCATTTTTAGTCCCGCTTAGAAAAAATTAATATTTTCAAGTTCACATTCCTTCTTGAACAAATTATTATTCCTCAAAAAACGAGTAAAATTTCCAGAAATTATTGTCGAAACAATTGGAAGAAACTTTTACTAAAATGCGTCGGGAATTTACTTAAATTTGACATTAATTGCATATTAATAGTGTTTATACGGTAATTTAAAAGTAATTAAATATTCATTAAAACTAATTATACATTAAATAAAATAATTCATAATTAAGTAAAACAGGCATTAACAATTAGTTATACATTATTTCATAATTAACTAACAATTAAGTGTGTATTAATTAACAATTAAGTATGTATTAATTAACAATCAAGTGTGTATTAATTATCAATCAATTATATATTAATTAAAAATAATTATAAATTAACTAAAATTAATTATACATTAACTAAAATTAATTAAGTATTAATTAAAATGAATTATGATTCATTTTACATTAATAAATACTAATTAACTATGTATTAGCACATTAATTGATATTTTTTACTTTTACACCGGACTTGTCCAGATTTCAGTCGGCAAAATGATGTCTAACTCCCCCTCCCCCAACCGAAATTCTTAGCGACGGCCCTGAATGCAAAATAATATAGTACCCCTTGTTAACTCTAATATTTGCAGATATTGGAAGAACTTAATTTAACCTCCATTGCAGAAAAAGATCTCAGATGAAATTCATAAATAATTTTATGAAAACAGGTTCAAGAAATTTGTTAATTATTATTATTATTATTTTTTTTTTTTTTTTTTTTTTTTTTTTTTGTATACTCGCAAAAATTTACTACACTTATATTTTTAAAAAATGCAAGAATATGTTTAAAAAAATATATAGTTCTTTTATAATAGATTTTTAAATCCCTATTTTTAACACCCCACGCATTAATTTTGAATGCTTAAATTATGGATATTTAAAGAATTATAATTCAAATATATACTATATCTACCGACTTATATTTCAAAAATGTATTATACCTATCTATTTCGTATAATATCAATATATATAATTCTTTTGCGTGCGGCCCGAATTCGGCTGTATTTCTGTGAGCAGAATGGCACGACTTCAAACCAGTGGCGGATCTAGGATTTTCCTGAGGGGGGGGGGCGCAACACCTGTGCCTTAGCCAGGATGAAATCGAATATTTAAAAAAAGTTTAAAAAAAAAATTTATGCAGTGTTCTAGAAATATACTTCAAGATAATCTGTATCGATTGATTGACCCCACCCCCCCCCCTCCCCCTTTTTCGTCACATTTCTGACTCGCTATCTTAGCGTAAGGTGAAATGCCCAAGTTATACCAAAATTACTTTTCAATTTAAAAAAAACAAACAAAAAACTCCCCCCCTCCCACTCCTCAAAAAACACCTTTCTATGCTAGATATTTTTACGAACTCCTTTGTTTCTTTATACTCGTGACAAATAAAACGTTTTTGCAAAGTTTCATGAACTGACCAATTTTTTATTTTTTAAAGTCGTATTTTACCTTTCCTTGGATTTTACATGTTTTCGTTTGTAAAAAAGAACTAACTTTTTTAGATTAGCTATAACGTTTTGCTTTTTTTCATTCGATTCAGCATAAAAAAAAGTACTCTAAAAGTAGGGGTTTTTCGTTGCATCTTCAAAGACTTCTTGAAATAACTTGACATGTCGAGGAAATAATTGTCTTCCTAGATGTGAAATTTGGCTCAAGTCTCGTCTATTTTTACACAGTACTAAATAGTGTGCATTCAATGTAATGTCACGCATTTCTTTCCCTTTGTAGAAAAAATTTTGTGTTATGAAGATAACACTCAGGTTTAAATGATGACTGCCTTTTGTAAAAAGATCAGTTAAATGACGGCTAGCATTTGACATTAAATCGTCAATTACGAAGAGTGTATTCTCGCCCAAAAATTCTTTAAATGTCGCAGGTAGACCTTCTACAAATGTCACATTATCAATTTCATCATATAAGGATTGATGTATTCCATAAAACCAAACAATCTTATCGGGAACAATTGAAAACATCCCCTGCTTTTCACTTATCAAATCCCGCACAAAATAACTTTTACCGCATCCTGTTGGACCGGCGATTACCATCGTAAAAGGATGTTGCAACTTTGGAAATTCCATGTTGAATGAGAGACGAGACATAGTGTTACTGTTTAAACACTTTCTTTATTGATAAAATGGTGCTACAATTCTAAAGTGCTTGATTACAAAATGATGCACTTTGATATCATTACATATTTGATTGGATACAAAAGACAAGAGAATATCGTTCATTGAACGTCCATTACATTTAGAATATAAATAAAAAGTACAGTATTGTCCACACACGGAACTCGCATTCGATTGAAGTATCATAGGATTAAACTCTACATGTCGATAATGCTTTACATAACTTGAAATTCCTCCGGGAAAATAAGACGGTGGGTTTCCGAACGAATCAAAGAAGCATATTTCTGTAGGTGATTCTGTATAAAAAGCCACCCAATGGGTACCTTCTTGATTGGACTTGTCAGTGTTGGCAATAAAACAGGCTGGAAAGTTTCGAACATATGTTGGTAATCGATCACTTGAGAAAACACCCAAGAATATATTCTTGGTTTTTGCATTTCCAGAAAGAATTCTGGTTATTTGTAGGGTATCCATTAATTCGGAAAGTCGCACACCACGTGACGTGATTTGGATATTTCAATCACGTTTTGAAACTCTGCATAAATGAGCACTGATAAAGTTTCCGCAATAGCCTCGGAAAATTTAATTTCCACACGTAAATTTCCTTGGTGCTGCAGATTGAAATGTTCTCCGTCGCAAAGATCAGGACTTAGATCAAATGCGTAAAGTACATGTCCTCTGGCGTATTCTTCTTGAGATAAGTAAATTCCCTTATCATGATTAAATCCGGAAAGTAAACTGTGATAAGCCCGAACGTAGTTGTTGGAATCAAAATTAAGCTCTAAAGGCTTACAGGGAACCGGTTGTCCATCTACGTAAATAGATACAAAGTTTGCACTATGGTGAGAAAAGAGAAATGGATTCTTTGAATATTGCCCATTCATTGCAGCATTTCCTAAACATGTGAGAATGACACGTTTTGGCATGAGTCCAAGAAACACATTATCTTGTAAAAAGGACCAACTCCCCTTGGCAATGCTATAAGTTTTGCAAATTACTCGATCAATTGGATATTTGCACGATGTCTTCTCCAAAGCCTTGGCATGCCCAATAGCAACGGCAGGGCTCACCTTCACTTTTATTATAAACATAGAAGCATGCTCTAGAACTATCTTGTAATCACCATCCACTTTGGTTGAAATTAAGCAAAATGAGGATTTGCTGCGTATCATTTTAATTTTGATATCCACCAAGTTAATCATAAGACGATTTGGTTGAAAAATGTCACAGTGGAGTTGACCAATCATTTCTACGGTCTGGCTGTCTTTGGTAAGATTGTAACGCGTCTTCAATCCAGCATCAGCATTCTCATCTATGGGGTCTATGATATCTGATTGCGTATCATTGTAGAATCCTTCACAGGAAAGTAAACTTTTCTTGGCATCTTCTCCATAATTTAATAATGTCTCTATATAAGCTCTAAAAGGATAAGTGTTGCTTGCAGAAGAAATATTTCTCTCGTTTAAACTAACGTCTACTTGACTGAAAAGCGAATGAAGGAAAAGGTTGACGGGAGCAACTGGTTCCTTTTCTGGTAATTTAGTTCCATCTGCTTTCGTCACTTTTACTTTCACGTGTAGATAGGAAGCAGCTAAGTCCACATATTCTTCACTACTTCCTGATATTGAAAATTCAATCGGTCCACCATCTCGTGCACTTGTGTGAGAATATGTGTTCTGTTACATATTTCTTTTTTGTTTTTGATTTCCGGCGCCTCTGCGGATTGCCGCCTGATGTTGGGTTGGGTGGCGCCGTCTGGGTTGCTTTATGTGATGCAATGTATATATATATATATGTTTTGTGTCAGTTGGAAATTAGAATTTGAATAAAGAAGTTGAATTTGGATTTTGGCCGAACTAGTTGTGTTCTTTGGCGGGCGTTTCGAAGAAGCGAAGCGTTTTGTTTCATGTGCTGACATGAAAAATGGAGGCAAGCCGACCAGATTGAATGATGTTATGCTTGTTTTTTGATGACAAGTTTTATGATTGATTTCAAGAAATTCGATGCGTTGGTTGTTTGTTGAAACAACTTCGGAATTTGGTGATGTGCTGATGAAAAGCTGCATATTGCATTTGTGCTATTGTTCCTGGCAAATGGTGATTTGCTGAAAGAAATCCGGCATCTGCATATTGTGTTTTGTGCTATTGCTCCTGCCAAATGGTGATTTGCTGAAAGAAATCAGGCATATTTATATTGTGTTTTGTGCTATTGTTCCTGGCAAATGGTGATTTGCTGAAAGAAATCCGGCATCTGCATATTGTGTTTTGTGCTATTGCTCCTGCCAAATGTTGATTTGCAGAAAGAAATCAGGCATCTATATATTGTGTTTTGTGCAATTGTTCCTGGCAAATTCTGTGCGTGTTGTGTTTTGGTTTTTGTTGGATTAAGTTGAGTAAGTGATGGCGGTTAATGATGCTACGCAGCTCAAGCGAAAGCTGACCTATGTTAAAGGCCAGACCACGCAAATTTTTACATGGCTCACCAATACAGATGGCCATACTTTGGCTGTCGAATTCGAAGCCAAGTTATCAACCGTCACAGGGTTAAAAATTAAGATGGAAGAATATTTGGCCGTTGCTATTTCGTTATTAGATGACGCTGCATATAGTGTTTTCTCACAAAATTCATTGGAAGTTTTGGGTGATATAGAAAGCCTAGAAGCAGATTTGCTTCACAAGGCAGGTACTGTAGCTGATTTACTTAATCTAAATAATGCTGTAAATATTCAAAGTAATTATTCTCATAATGTGAAGGTAAAACTTCCGGAAATACCATTGCCTCAATTTTCCGGCAGTTATACCGAATGGTTTTCTTTTAAATCTCAATTTGTGATGCTTATTGATGAAAACGATCAGTTGTCATACGCTCAAAAATTATACTATTTAAAGTCTTCACTTTTGGGATGTGCCAAAACTGTTCAGACAACTGATGATTCATATGCATCATTGTTTAATGCTTTGAAATGTAGATTTGAAAATACTACGTTAATTGTAAATGAACATATTTCAGAAATTTTAAATTGTAACAAATTGAAATATGAATCGGCTAAGGAATTAAGAAATTTGATTGATAACTTGTTAAGCCATTTAAGGGCTTTGAAACAACTTGGTTTAGAGTCGAATAAGTTTTGTGGAATATTATTGATAAATATTATTGTTCAGAAAATAGATGATGAGTCTAGAAAACAATACGAGATGTTATTAAGTTCAAATGGTTTGCCTGATTTTGATGTTTTTTTGGATTTTTTGTTGAAAAGATGCAAAATTTTGGAAAACATGCATAATTCGGTTTCTAAAGTAAATGATGATTTTTGGAAGGTCAAACAAGTTGATTCCAAATTAAAAACTAGACCAAATGAATTTGGTTCGAATAAAAATAAGCCATTTGAAAAATGTCCGAAATGTTTTCTAGGTCATAAACTGCATAATTGTGTAAAATTTAAGAACATGAATTTATATGATCGTAAGAGAAATAATCTTTGCTATTTATGCTTATCTCAACATTTTTTGAAGGACTGCACAACAAATTTGGAATGTTCTGTTTGTTTTTTGAAACATAATACATTATTGCATGACAATGTTAAAAGCAGTTCGTTAATGTCTAATGCAGCAGGGTAGATTCAGAGTGTTGTGAGTAATTCGGGTCAAGGCCAAAGCACTACTCCTGTTGCTAGTATTTTGAATGTTGAAAAAAATGATGAGTTGGTAAATCTGTCATCTCTGAGTGAGAATGGGATTTGTTTATTGCCAACTGCTTGTGTATATGGGATTTCATCTTCGGGTGAAAGGGTAAATTTAACTGTTTTACTTGATAGCGGGTCAATGTTTACTTTTATTTCTGAAAGGGCAGTTAAATTGTTGCAGTTAAAGAGGAAAAATAATAGACTTGTTGTAAATGGAATCGGCAATGTTGTAACGACGCAAACTAGGGGATCTGTTTGTTTGGCAATAGAATCGAAACAAAATGATAAAAAGTTAGAGATAGAGGCTTTTGTTTTAAATCAGTTAACTTCAGTATTGCCTTTCAAACCTATTAGTGTAGATCATGTTGATTATATTAAATCCATTCCTTTGGCTGATCCAAATTTTTCTGAACCCAAAGAGATAGATATAATTTTGGGTAGTGATTATTTTTTCTCGGTTTTACAGCAAGGTCAGATTATGGGATTGCCTAATCAACCTATTGCTCAGAATACCATTTTTGGTTGGGTGCTCGCTGGGAAAATGAAAGGCGTTGACAATGGCGTGCCCATATGTTCAAATTTAGTTAGTATGCCGTCTGACATTAATCCAGTTAATGTCGACTTAATTTTGCAGAAATTTTGGCATAGTGAAGAATTACCAAATAAATTGTCTGTTTTCTCGGAGGAGGAAAAATTTTGTGAGGGACATTTTAAGTCAAACTTGGAGATTAATTGTGATGGGCGCTTCGTTGTCAAATTGCCTGTATACAGAGATGGGGATTTGAGTAATTGCAAACCAGCAGCCGTTTCGAGGTTAATAGCCATGGAAAACAAGTTTAGGAAAAATCCAGAATTTAGTATAGGTTATAAGCAGTTTTTAAAGGAATACGAGGAGCTTAACCATATGTGTCCGGTGACAGGGAAATTTAAATGTTGATAAATACAAGGTACATTATTTACCGCATCATGCCGTCATTAAATCGGATAGTTCTACAACAAAACTAAGAGTAGTATTTGATGGTTCGTGTAAAGGCCCTCAGGGAGAATCATTAAACTCACTTCTGGGTGTTGGTCCCACAGTTCAGCCAGATATTTTTTCGCTTTTAGTTCGTTTTAGGATACCAGCAATAGCTTTTTCATCGGATATTATGCAAATGTATAGGCAAATTTTGGTTGATCCGGAAAGTCAGGATTTGCAGCTTATTGTTTGGAGAGAGTCAGAAAAAGATAAAATTAAAGAGTACAAGCTTTGTACAGTCACATATGGGACATCATCAGCTCCTTTTTTGGCTACTAGGTGTTTACATCAAAATGGCTTGGATTGTGAGACCAATGAACCCGAAGTTGCTTCTATGATTAAGAATTCATTTTATATTGATGATTTAATGTCTGGATGGTTTAATGTACATATGGCCATAAGAAATGCCAGGGTGTTAATTGATTTGTTAGAGGCAAGGGGTTTCCATTTAAGGAAATGGCGGTCAAACTCAAATGAATTTTTGGCTCAAATTGCAGGAAGTGTTCCAGTTCTGGACAATTTAGATATACTTCCAGATGAATGTTCTAAAGCTTTGGGATTGTTGTGGAATTCCACTGAAGATTGTTTTATTTTTAAAACGTCTCTAAAATTTGAGGAAAAAGTAACTAAGCGTATATTTTTATCAGAATCTGCTAAAATCTTTGACCCCTTGGGCTTTCTTTCGCCATGCACAATTTCAATTAAAATATTTTATCAACAATTGTGGTTGTTAAAGTTAGGGTGGGACGATCCTTTCCCCCCAGAATTAGCACATAAATGGTCCAAGTTTCGTCCCCAATTCGAGAGGTTGACGGAAGTTAAAATTCCTCGTTGGGTAGGAGTCGGAGGGAAAAATATTTTCCTCCACGGCTTTGCTGACGCTTCAGAGGCAGCTTATGCTGCAGTGGTTTATGTGGTACAAACTAGTGAAGGACACGGTGACTCAGTGAGATTTTTAGCGGCGAAGTCAAAGGTGGCTCCAATCAAGCCGCTGTCCATTCCTCGACTGGAGCTCAACGCGGCTCTCCTTCTTGCGAGACTCTTAGACACAGTTTCAAAGGTACTGTCCGAGTATCGAGTGACTGTGCAAGCCTGGACGGATGCCCAAGTTGTCCTTGCTTGGCTTAGTTCCCCACCTCGTGTTTGGAAGCAGTATGTTGCCAATCGTACTGCCGTGATCTTGGAACTTGTACCCTTCGATCGGTGGGGACACGTCCCATCCCAAGAGAACCCTGCCGACATTGCTTCACGAGGCATTTCTCCAGATCAACTACCTGGTTTTGGACTGGGGTGGCTTGGTCCTAAATGGTTGGCTAAAGGTGAGGCTGAGTGGCCAAAAAATAGTAAGGTAACCTCTTCAAACTTTGAGGACTCTGACATTTTAGAAAGAAAAAAATGCTCTCCATGTGCTCTTTCAACTGTAGTTGTTAATAATGATATTGATTCTTTGTTTATGAAATGTTCTCATTTATCTAAAATTTTTGCTGTTTATGCTTATTGTATGAGGTTTGTTTTGAGATGCAAACAAAAAAGTGCTGCTAAGAAAAGTTTAGTAGACACGAATGAAAGCAACATTTCATTAAATGCTTCTGAAAGGAAAAATGCTTTGCACCTAATTATAAAATATGTGCAACAATTGTACTTTCTTGAGGAAATTGAATCCTAAAGGGTAATAAGAGTTCGAAAAAGAATAGCTCTTTAATTTTGTTGCTTCCATTCATTGATCCAGATGGTTTGCTACGGGTGGGAGGAAGACTGGATAATTCTCAACTGAGCTATAATTCTAAACATTCAATTATCCTACCTTCCAAACATCCTTTGAGTGTCTTATTGGTTCGAGAATTTCATGTGACTCATTTGCATGCTGGTATAAATGTATTATCCAACATTATTAAGCAAAACTTTTGGATCATTCAAGGTAAAAAGTTAATTAAGAATTTAATTAACAAATGTGTTGTCTGTGTATGTTTCAAAACTGATTCTTCTTTTCAGTTTTTAGGGTCTCTCCTTACATTTGAAGAACTATCAACTTTGCTCAGTCAAATTGAGTCATTTTGAATTCGCGTCCATTAGTAAAGACTAATGAGAATGAGTTAGACAGTATAAATGTACTTACTCCTCAACATTTCTTGTCGGGAGAAGTTGTCACTATTATTCCTGATAATGTAAATTCCACTAAGCCAAATTTGTTGAAAAGGTGGGATTTGATTCAATATATGAAAAATGTTTTCTGGAAAAGGTATTATAATGAATACTTAAACACTTTGCAAACCAGATCAAAATGGACTCAAGCTAGAGCTAACTTTAAAGTAAATGATGTAGTTCTGTTAAAGGAGGATAATGTGCCTCCTGGAAGGTGGCCTTTGGGTCGGATTGTAGCTGTTCATCCGGGCAAGGATGGACGAGTCCGAGTTGTGACAGTTAAAACTTCTAGTGGTCAGTTTGATCGACCAATTGTTAAATTGAGACTTATGCCCTCTGATCAAGAAGGTCTTCTTGAGGGTGGGAGTATGTGAGAATATGTGTTCTGTTACATATTTCTTTTTTGTTTTTGATTTCCGGCGCCTCTGCGGATTGCCGCCTGATGTTGGGTTGGGTGGCGCCGTCTGGGTTGCTTTATGTGATGCAATGTTATATATATATATATGTTTTGTGTCAGTTGGAAATTAGAATTTGAATAAAGAAGTTGAATTTGGATTTTGGCCGAACTAGTTGTGTTCTTTGGCCGGCGTTTCGAAGAAGCGAAGCGTTTTGTTTCATGTGCTGACACTTGAAAGGGAATGGAATTCGACAAATTGTCCTTTTTCGATAACGGTCTGGGTTGGGGGAATTGAAAATAAATCCAATTCCGACTTGATGCAAGGAGCAGAGTCTTTGTAGATGAAGGAAGCCATTAGGAGAAAATATCATGCGATGTGCACCTCTTCTTGGCTGAACGTGGAATGATTGATTTTTTCTTCTGCATACGCTTTTTATGTCTTTTTCCACTACCAATCATAGTCTTGACTTTGGTGGCGGCTTTATCTGTTAACACATTTCCAGCTTCTTTGAGTCTTCGTTTGGCGGCCATTTTAAAATCTTGACCTTGAGAAATATCATTCATTAGGTTGACACCGCTGTGAAACATTTGCTTCCCAATAGCTTTAGCACCTGATTTCAGTAGCGGAGCTGCGGCACGAAAAAATGATCTGAATAGACCTCCTAATCCGTATCCTCTCTGATAAGAACTTCCTTGATAATAATTCAAGCCTTTTCCCGTCTGCTGCATATAATAATCTTCGAAAGATTTTTGACAACACTGATAGGGAACATACATCATGAGAGAGATTTCTGACGAAAGTGTAACTTCACGCACGAGCGCCCACGTTCAAATGGCGTTAAACACCCTGCGTGCGTCCTTATAACGATTTCCAAAGTCTCAATCATTTTCCGGTTTACAGGTAAGTAGTGCGGTCTATCATACTGTTCACTAATCATCTCACCATCTTGTCCTCTCACTCTAACCACTCGAAGGAGAGGTGCTAAGACATCTCCCACAATTTGTGGTTCCACTATATCCGTATAAATCATCAATACGCGATAATGTGCAGAGGGGTCAGCTACGAATGGACCAACAACAGTTGTTTCTATACTTGCGTCAAACGAAGTTATTTCCATAGGTTCAAATCCAAGCATTTCAGCAAGTCCTTGATATAATATGAGTTTCGCATTATTTTTCACAGTTATCTGAACACGCTTCGTTACCGCATTATAACTTGTAACAATTTTATCATCATGTTCTTTCACATAAATAGCCTTTAAAATATCAGGAACCGACTCATAACAACCCGGAGGTAATCTTCTTCCTACCTCTAACTTTCCACTCGTTTCAAACCCGATTAAATTGTTTTGATGATTCACATTATACCAAGTATGCGGATATAAAAACTCTACGATTCCAACTTCCCATTCTCCTTTGAGTTCAATTGGTATGGGTAAGCGAGTAATAAAATGGGAAATTTTGTTTTTAGGGAAATAGGACATGGAACTATCCGAGATAAGTGTTATGTAGAAACTCATGATGACAAATGAGTCTTGCAACGTGTGCCATCAATATTTATAGGGCTAATAAGTTAGAAGTAGGAATCCATTGATTAAACTTGTCGGGATATCCTCGATATTTCACAAAATATTCCATTTTCTTTTTACGCATGCGTTTTCTTAAAACTTTTTCAATTGGAAATTCATCTTTTATTGTAACCTTTTGCAACTCTTGTGCATAAAACGTCCCTTTTATAGACTCTCCTAATAAATCTTTCACTCTACACTGCAGGTTGTCTCTTGAGACACTCTGTTATAACAAACAATTCTTCCGTCCAATTCGTTTCATACCCCTTTTCAAAGGTTAATTTCTTCTTTGAAATGCGAATTACATCATCTACATTAAATATGCATTTGGGTTTAGGTAAATTCTCCATATCTCCATAGAGAGTGAGCCAAACATCTTGTTCATTTTCAGCATTCACTTCCACGGGAGCTCTTTTTATACTTGAACGGTAAGTATGATTATAACTTTTCACTAAATCTTGTAATACGTCAATGTATCTATGCGTATTTTTAGCAGTAAAGTACTTCCACATTTTAGTTTTAATACTTCTATTCCAACGCTCGACAATGTTTGCTTTCGACAAATTATATGTCGCGAAAAATCTAATCCCTTTCTTTTTTAACAAGGACTGAAATAGTTTATTCTTAAATTCCATTCCCTGATCAGTCTGAAGTGATTTCGGAGATCGTTGATAGAATATTATTTGAAAAGCCTCAACAATATCTATACCTCTCTTTCGTTTCAGAGGAATTAGCCATCCAAACTTTGAAAGCACATCAATACAACTCAAAATAAAGCGATAACCATCATTAAACTTTTGAAGACTTGACATATCCACCAAATCCGCTTGCCATTGCTGATCAATGTTATAAACAATCACTCGATTCGTAGGAAATTTATGACGAATGGGCTTGTGTAGAGTGTACGCATCCACCCCCTTTAGCCATTTCTGTATCGTTTTCTTGGGAATCTTTCTTCCTGAGGCACGGTATAATGCATCAATACCACCGAAACTTGCTACATGACCCGGGTCTTGATACGTCGCATTCATTACAGCAAGAAATTTTATTAACTCTTATCTGTATCCTAAGTCTTAACATTTTCACATTGAAATAGATAAGTTTCCAGTTTCATTGAGACGAAGCGTAAAATCGATAGCGAATCGATCACTATCAGTTATATAATAAATGAATGATAGCGCTACACATAAGCAAATGTAGAAGTATGCAGCATTCACAACCTCACTTGGTAAAGTCATACTTACAACTGACATATTCGACTAGATGCATTATCTTATAAAGGATATGGCTTCATAGCTTAGTTACTAAAGCGACCGGTAACTGAACCATGAAGTCATTTTAACATAAGGTTCAAACCATGACTCAAATAATAAAAGTCTAAAAATTCTCTTATATGTAAAACCGTCATTACCTTAAAGCATCTTAAATGTCAAATGTTAACACAATACAGGTAATAGCTTTATATATAAAAAAAATATTTTCATGTCGTAACTTTTTTCTACAAATTATCTTTTATAATAATAAAATCTGATAATTATTACTAAATATTATCTTTATATTTAATAAATTTCATAATTACTCCAATTGCAACAACTGTCTACGCTAAAAACCCATTCGCTACACTATGACGTCACGAACAAATTATCTATCACTTTAACTGTTTCAAGCAAGATCGTTACACTACAACTCAACTCGCAAACGCGTTGAAGCGTGTTGAAACATGCCTAGTCTCGCTCCCCACCCGCTCTGACCGGTTAGAACTAAGCAGCGCCTTCTAGCGCGAAACCTGATTGATCGGTGAAGTTAGGTGATCACTCCTCATATATAAACGCTACCGGTTGCCGTCTCGTCATTTCTACTTAGATTCCTGAGTGCGAAAGACGTTTATCGTGTTTGCTTAGTATTTGCTTATCGTGCTTGCTTATCGTATTTTGCTGCTACTTTAGCTTTTTTCTGATTTCATCTGAATTATTCGGTAAGTAAATTTTTATTATTTGTGAAATGTTAGTATCTTTTAAGTAATATGTATATTAAAATGTTTTAAGTATGTTAAAGTAGTCGATTCAAGTATTACATAAAAATTATTTCCAACTTGTATTGAAAATGTATGTTTTTTCTTTCGATATTTATATATATTTTTTTTTCAATTTCAGTTATTTATAATGTCATCATCACGTTCTCCTTCTCCCATGGATATCGTTATGGAAGTTAATGACCAAGTAAGTGTTCTTTTAGTAATATATTTTTAAATTATGTTTGAATGCTTATAGATTGTATTTATTTCAAAATTACTTACTATGTATCTAAAAGAATATTCTTTAAATAAGGTTAAACTTGTTGCTTTTAAGTAGATGAATGTTTAATGTCTTAGATAAATTTTAAACTGTGTTATTTAACGTCGCATAATTGATTTGTTCACTTAAAACTTTCTCAATTATATTTGAAATTCATGTCAATAATATGTTCTTTAAAACTTTTTCTAAATGTTATTCATTAGTATAAGATTCACGCCAAAATTTGTATTACTTTTGTACTTGGTATTTTTTCTAAATGTCATTCACTTAAATATTAGTATAAGATTCACACAAAACTTTTTATTGTGTTTTGTACTTAGTAATTTTCAATGTTGGAACTATTCAAAGTCGCCCCAAATTCACGCTGAAATTTTCATTACTTTTTATACTTAGCGATTTTCAATATTGTAACTATTCAAAGTCGCCTCAAATTCACGCCCGATTCTTCTCTGACGTAAAAAAAAAAAAAAAAAAAAAAAAAAAAAACTTAGAATAATTTCTCAATATCTTACTTTAGGAGGTTGTTTTTTAATCTACTGCTGCTGGACCTTCTAATGCCCCGTCCACCTCACAAGACTTGCATGTAAGTATTATTTTTATCATTTAAGTGAAAGAATAATAACTTTAAAAACATATTACTTAAAGTTTTATTTTCAACAGATCTGTACCATCTGTCAGAAGGGCTTTACACAGAAATTTACTCTTACCCGGCACATGAAAATTCATCAGAAAACTGTAAGTATTACTTTCGAAGGATAAAGTACTGTTAAGAATATGTTAAAATAGCTTATTTAAATGTTAAATAATTTTTTCAGGTACCTGCTGCTGGACCCTCACAACATGCTGCATCCTCAATTACTGGACCTTCCAATGCTAGGAATTCCAATGTTGATTCTCATGTAAGTATTAGTTTTTAAATTATGTTTCGCAGAGAGAGTTTTTAGATACTAATTTAAAATAAAGTATGTTTCACAAATATAGATAGTTTATAGAAATAAAGTATTTTTAATAAAAAATGTTTTCAGATACTTTGCAGATTAAGTAATTTTTAGAGAAGGCATATTTTGTAAAATGTTTTCAGTTAATATATTTGAAGATTTTCAATCCATTTTTGTAATAAAGTTTTTGGATATTTCAGCAAATAATGTGTTTTCAGGAGAGCTTTTCAGAAGAAGATATTTTTAAATAAAGTTTTGGGGGAAAAAAATTGAAATAAAGTTTTGTCGATAAAGAAAAATAAAATGTAAATCTGCTTTTTCTCCCCCCCCCCCCTGAAACTCATCATAGTTTTATTTTTTCAACAGATGTGTCACATCTGCAACAAGTCCTCTTTACGGAGAAGCGGAATTTAACTCGCCATCTCAAGATTCACACTGGCACGAAGGATTTCATCTGTGGGATATGCCAGAAGTCCTTCACACGTAATGCAGACTTAATCCGTCACATGGAGAGTCATCAATCTGCTACCCCCCATGCCTGTCCTGACTGCGGGAAGAGTTTCGGCCGTAAGGATCATGTTCAACAACATTCTCAACCACCTTCGAGTTGCCCAAGTAGGAGGAATTCAACCTGCACCCTCTGTGCCCAGAAGGAGGAGAGTAGAGGTGAAGACGTCCGATGTCTTTGCCACCCGTCATTTATTCCAGAGTGAAGAGGCAGTTGGAGACCTACTTCTCATCATTAGGGAAAGCACTCCCCAAGTTCAGGATGTGCTGCATGAGGAGTTGGGAGAGAAGAGGGCCATCAAGTGGTATATTGTGTCTAAAATCCGGTTCGTTCGTAAGAGTGATGAGGGAGACGAGGAATATGCCACACCCTATTTCCGGAGCAAGGTGCAGATGGAGCTGGATGACAGCGTCCTCCCTGAACACATCGACCAAGCCTTCGCCAAAATCAAGTCCTCCTTCGATGAATTCATCGAGCGGGGATCTGGATGGGTCCTCGATGAAATCATCCATTTGGAGGTGAAGACTGCCACGTATCAACCTCTAGTCCCTATTACCCATATTACCTCTGTACATCTCTAAGAGGGAGGATCCTGAGGTTATCAACCTACTTTACATCATAGAAGGAGAGAGACAGCATTACTGCCTAATTAAGAGTATGAGTCGTCTCCTCACCAACCTAACTAAGCATGATGGAAAGTGCTTCTATTGTTTCTCCTGTCTTCATCGCTTTGCCAAGGAGGAGACTCTCAAAGTACATGTTCCTTACTGTAATGAGCACTCGCCCCAACTCATCAAGATGCCGACTCCAAAGGACTGTGTGCTAAAATTCAGTCAATATAAATTCCAACAGAAGATCCCCTACGTGATTTATGCTGATTTTGAGGCCTTGGTAGAGAAGTTGGACGTCACCACCCCCTCCAGCACTATGAAGACGGCTACCCACATTCCCTGCGGATATGCTTATGTCATTATAGGTCCTGATGGGAAGCCTACAAAACCTATTGCGGTTTACAGGGGATCGGATGTGGTGGATCATTTCATCAAGAACATCATTGATGAAAAGGACGAGTTAGCAATTAAGCTCACCACCATTGTCCCGATGAGGATTACGCCCCAAGACCGGCATGCTATCAATGCTGCAACACACTGTGGCCTCTGCAAGGGCCGATTAGGAACTGATCGGGTGAACGACCACGATCACTTGACCGGTCAGTTCCGTCAAGTGCTCCACAATGAATGCAACCTTGCCTTCAGGTTGCGGAAAATGATTCCCTGCGTCTTCCACAACCTGAAGAATTACGATGCGCATTTGATCATGCAGGGACTAGGGAAAGTGGCTGACCATGACATTGGAGTCATCCCTACAACGATGGAGAAATACATATCCTTCTCCATCACCAAGAAACTTGACAAGATCCCGGTGACTCTCCAGTTTATTGACAGTCTCCAGTTTCTGAATGCATCGCTTCAGAAACTTGTCGATAATCTGGAGAGAGACAAGTTTCACATATTGAAGAGTTCTATCACATCTAACCATGGTACGTAATATAGTCAATATTAATATTATTTAAATGTTCTCTTAACAATATCAATTAATTTTTTTTCCTTATATCTCTTGCTGAAGAAGGGAGTGTACCCTTATGAGTATATGGACTCGTTCAGACAATTCCAAGAAACATCTCTGTCACCTCAGCAAGTCTTCTATAGCACCCTTACAAACTCCTCCATCACCGATGCAGATTATGACCACGCTCAAGCTGTTTGGGAAGCTTTCGGCATCAAAGACCTTGGCGAATATCATGACCTGTACGTGCAGACGGATGTGCTCCTCCTCTCTGATGTTTTTGAGAATTTCCGCCGCCTAACTCTGGACTTTTACCAGCTAGACGCCGCCCACATGATGACGTCTCCGGGGGTAGCGTGGCAAGCCGCTCTCAAGATGTCAGATGTCAGTTTAGATTTATTCATCGATATCGACATGCACCTCTTCATAGAGAAGGGCATTCGGGGAGGAGTCTCCGTCATCACCCATCGTCATAGCCAGGCAAACCATCCAGGCTGTCCTGAATATAATGCTGCTGAGAAGAAGAAACATATATTGTACCTGGATGCCAATAACCTCTATGGTAAGCATGAATTTATTTTAAAAACTGTCATTTATTATTTAGCTTCTGCGTTAATATTGTATGATTTAATTGGATTTTTCTTTTAGGTTGGGCCATGTCTCAATATTTACCTGTTGGTGATTTTCAGTGGGTGGACCCTGAAAACATCTCTACTCAAACCATCTTGGACCAAGCAGATGATGCAGATGAGGATTTCATCCTAGAAGTGGATCTCGACTATCCTGCTGAACTCCACGATCTCCATAATGATTATCACCTGGCTCCCGAACGCTTCACCATAAAACCAAATATGCTGTCTCCTACCACCCTCGACATTTTGGAAGAAATGCAGATGAAGACAGCTTCTTCCAGCGAGAAACTCGTTCCAAATCTTCAGTCAAAGAAGAATTATGTTATACACTATCGTAATCTGAAGCTATACCTTTCCTTGGGACTGAAACTAACTAAAGTCCATAGAATTCTAAAATTCTACCAACAACCTTGGCTAAAGGACTACATAGCATTTAATACGGAGCAGAGAAAACTGGCCAAAACATCGTTTGAAAAAGATTTCTTCAAACTTCTCAACAATGCGGTGTTCGGGAAAACTATGGAAAATCTGAGGAATAGAGTGGATGTTCAGTTGGTGAACAACCCGCATAAAACTAAGAAACTGGTCGCGTCTCCTGCCTTCCATGCCTTCACTGAATTTGATAACAGCTTGGCAGCAGTACAAAGAAAAGTTAAAAGTCTCACACTGAATCGCCCGATTTATGCTGGTTTCACCATCTTAGAACTAAGCAAGGTTTTAATGTATGATTTCCACTATAATGTCATCATGAAGAAGTATGGAAGTAACGCCCGCTTACTATTCACCGACACAGATTCACTCACTTATGGGCTCACCACCCCAGATCTGACTGCTGACTTACAACAGTTAAAGGGATTTTTTGACTTTTCTGACTATCCATCAGATCATCCCCTACACGATGTGTCTAACAAGAAGAAGATCGGTTACTTTAAGGATGAACTTAACGGAAAATCTGCTTTGGAGTTCATAGGGCTTCGTTCCAAAATGTATTCCATTTTAAGCTAGTGTGGTGAGAAACGAACGGCCAAGGGAATCGCAAGAGCAGCTCAAAGACAGCTAAAACATCAGACTTATAGAGACTGTCTTCTCAATCGACAACCTTCGTCTGTGGTTCGGTAGTGAAAAACATCACATTTTCTCCATCCAGCAAAGAAAGCGAGCGCTCTCGGCATTTGATGACAAGCGATACCTGTTGGAGGATGGTATAACTAGTTATGCGTATGGTCACTACAAAATTCCTTAAATTTAATTCTTCTAACTTAATTTTTCACAATTCATTAACTATAGTCATTATTTTTACTAAAATATTACATTAACTTAATTTTTATAAAAACTAAAATTAGTACATTTTCAGGATTTTGTTAGTGATCATTAAATTTTATTTTGGGAAATATACGTTCCCACAAGTCTTCTTCTTCAAGAAAAAAAAAAAAAAAAAACTGGAAACTCTTAAATTTAATTTTTAATGTAACTCTATTCTAGAAATAGTTTGTGTCCAACATTAATCTTGTAGACTAAAACTTTAAAATTGTTAAGAGGTGAAGATATCTTCTTAAAGGATATCATCGGATGGTTGATTAGTGACCTCAAAAGTTTCAAAGAAATATACGTTCTTTGGAATAAGATTTTTTTTTTTGTTAGGGTGGAGTGAGGCGGTACCAATTCTTCCTAAAAGAGGTATCGGGCTGGAGGTGGGTCCTCACCTTTAATAATTAATTTTTCAAAATTTATTAATTGTAATTCTAAAGTCTTAACTTATTCAAAATTAGTTAGGGAAGGGGGGTGGGTAGATGAGTTACCATGAAGGCAACGTCCGATAGTCGATATTTTAACAATTGTGTGGTAAAATATTGAAATGTCACGTGTAGCTCGGGGTTAGGGTTCTTTAGACCCTTAGCAAATGGCCTTTCTTTTATTAACTTTTCAAATTTAACATTTTTTTTTTATTTGTGTAACTTTGTTGCAGGTATTTTAACTTGGCTAAAGGATATGTAAGTAACTCGCTAGAAAACCAAACAGTCAATCAGGAGTTAGCTTTTGGTCACATGTTTAAAACTTACCAATCACAAGCGAGCATTTAGCTGACCGATCAGAACTCGTTGTCAACACCTGAAAACTAAATTTAGTATATATCCAGTGTTATCACCACTTAAAACGTAAATTTTAGCATATAATGACGTCATACCCACTGTGACGTCATACACAAACAGCTTATAACGAAACCGAAACTAAACAGCAGCAGGAGGGAAACAACTCCACTCCACTTTCGGTCACGTGACTTTCGGTGACGTCATATCCGGTGATGTCACTTCCTGTGACGTCATTTCCGGTCACGCCCCCATACCATACTTGTTCCGCTGCTCCGCCCTGGCTCCGAACTGTCATTTTTTACCTACTTAGGTACTATTTTACCGGCACTAATATATATATTTGGTGCGATTTTATATATCCATATTTTTTTTTTTTACTTACATTTACACATATGGTATAAAAGTATTGAATTCGGTAAAAAAAAAATCGATTTTATTGCATTTCTACACGTTTTGGAATGTGATGAGTTCAAAAAAATGTTTGTGTTTGTTAGTTATCAACATAACTCCAAAAACGGATTGACCTGCGATGTTCAATTTTCATGCACAGGTTATTGATGGCCATGGGACCTGGCATTACGGTTTTCGTCAAAATTGCACATGTGCATTAAGTAGCTGATATTGAAAAAATTACGTTTTTCAGCGATTACCAAAAAATGGTTTTAACGATTTTGATTAAAATCACTATAAAAATGCCTTTAAAGGTGTTCTAATCATTCCCACCTCCGTAGAAATGAGATAATGCGAACGCCCATCAACGACTGTTTCTGCTCTGTTGCACTTAAAAGAAAGGATAATGCAGTGTTTATTGAAAAATACATCACAATTTTCACAGTTTCAGCGGCGTTTTTTTAGAATAATTGCCAAACTGGGCATTTTTTTTTTAAATAATGAAAATAAAATAGGTAAATTATATCAATCTGGTGACAAATTAAAAAAACATCGCATACCGAAATATTTTGTTCCAATTCTTCAATTTTAACAGGAAGAGAGAGATTGTAGGAGGATCATTGTATTTAAAAAATTTTAAGAACTTCATTTTGAGTTGCAATATCATTTGACTTCTTTCACGAAACTTTTGAACAAGAATCAGAAATTTCATAAAAAGTATGTTTTGGAAGAATAGGCTTAGAATAAAATTAGAGTAATCTTAGCCTTCTCTAAAAGTATGTATAGATATTATGCCGTAAGCTTTATAATTACTTATAAAGTGCAATATTTCTTGCATTACTTCTGCAATAACGAAAGAAAAAAAAAGAAAAAAGAATTTGAAAGTATGTCCAGGTGAATATTTGTACAAAACTTTTCAAATTATCGTAAAAAACATACACATTTATTTTGTCAATTCATTCGTTTAATTTCGTAAAGGGTTTGAAAGCGATATTTTTTTTAAATAATTATTTCTGCAACTGTAGTGCTACTTTACACAGATAATTCTTCTTAGAAAATTGTTTATAAGCCTATTTTATATAAAAAAATAATTGGCATACCTTTCCAGTGTGGTGCAAGAGAGGATTGTTAATCGAAATTCAAATATGACGCTTATTTACAAGCCGAAGCAGAAATTAGAGCTGGACGAGGTCTTATGCAGTTAATAAATAACCTTCCTCTTCCTTTCTTTCAAAAGTTTTAAGTTTAGCCTATTACCATGTCCAGTTGAATGGGGTGGCCATTTCCAGGGGTTACCCAAATAGTCAACCTCTCATTATTTTTTTCCCCCTGGTTGGCGTTGAACATTACGCATGTGAGTCAAAATCTCTTCCTCCCACTCGACAGAAAAGGGATCGGGTATCAGGGGTCCAAGATATCTTCAAGGTCAAGAGGGTGGAGGTTTGAATACTTGTACAGTCTTCCAACATCCCAGATAGCATTTTATCCTTTTAAAACCCTTGTCTAAACCTCTCAAGCGAAAAGGGAGTAAGGTTCAGATGACAAGGGAGTAACCATCATAAAACCTTGAAGAAAGGGTCCTAATCTCCAGACGTCAAGCTTCTGGTAACCATTTCATGACCCCCCTTGCCACAAGGCTTTCGCCGTAAAGGGTATGTAAACCTTTTTGGGATGAGGTTGCCACAAGGTTTTCGCCGTAAAGGGTGTGTAAACCTTTTCGTGATAAGCCTGCCACACGGTTTTTGCCGTAAGGGTTGTATAAGCCTTTTCATAATAGGCTTGCCAAAAGGTTTTCACTGTAAAGGGTGTGTAAACCTTTTCACTCTGAGGTTCCCACCCTGTAGATATAGGAAAGGTTGCAAAAACTTTCCTTTATAAAGTATCATTTATCTTTTGTGTTCAAAAAGAAACACTTAATTGGGAGAGTTCCAATATTGTCGGAAAATGCTTTAAATTTAGTGGCTAATGAAAAATTAATATTTATTCTATAGGAATTTAATTACAATTTGCCTTTAATGGTATCAATCATAACCCAATTTATTGATAAATTTTAATTTATTTGCTAGGTAGAACTTACTAGAATAATAAACATAATTTACTTTTTTTTGTAAAGAATTTTAAAAAAAAATAAAGATTCAAAATTCAATACAAAATTATGTATATATTATTAAAAAAATGCATTGAGATCTTAGTAGGTTGCGTTAGACAATTTAAATTGTATTAAAATTTGTTTTAAAGGGTTAATCCAAGCTACTTATAGTTTTATTATTAGAAACATATACAACTAAAAATGCATTTTTACTGATAATTCTTTTTTAGATAATTCTTTATTTTGAAGTAAACAAACACAAATGAGTTGCTTTTTCATTTTATACAAAGAATATAATTTAAACATGATTTTAAATATATACTACAAATATTTCTTCATTTATTTGCTGCATCTGACAAGAAGTTTCTGGAAGATTCTTGAGGAAAACTAAAGGGAATCCCATTCATTTCTATCTGAAAAAAATAAACAAATTTAAAATCTATAATAATAAAACAAGCTGTGTGTCTGTCTGTTTGTGGATCTGTTATAGAAACCTACTTAAAATTGGAGTAGAGCTCTGAAATTTTCAACACAAGAAGTTTTGACCTTCTAATTTATGAATGTCAAACAGAATGTTAAATTTTAATTAGTTCTTTTTTAATTAATATTTTAACTAACTTTTATTTTACAAAGTGACTTCAAATAGAGATACAGCTCTGAAATTTTCAACATAAGTAATTTTGGCCTTCTTATTGAACTATTGAAAAAAAGAATTTTAAATTTGTTGTTAGTTTTTTCTTTAATTAATTAATAAATATTTTACAAAACGGTTTCTAATAGAGCTACAGCTCTGAAATTTTCAACATAAGTAGATTTAGCCTTCTAATTGGACTTTTAAAAAACGGAATTTTAAATTTTTATTTAGTTCTTTTTAATTAATTAATAACTATTCTACAAAATGATATCCAATATTGCTACAGCTCTGAAATTTTCAACATAAGTAGTTTTGTCTTTTATTTGGCCTTTTTTTGAAAAACAGAGTTTCAAATTTTTATTTAGTTCCTTTTTAATTATTATTATTTTTTTTTTAATTTATTAATATATATTTAACAAAACGATATCTAATAGAGCTGCAGCTCTGAAATTTTCAACATAAGTAGTTGTGCCCTCCTAATTGGACGTTTGAAAAACATAATTTTACATTTTTATTTAGTTCTTTTTTAATTAATTAAAAAATATTTTACAAAACGATTTCTATTTGGGCTACAGTTCTGAAATTATCAATACAAGTAGTTTTGGCATTCTAATTGGACTATTGACAAACAGAATGTTAAAATTTTAATTTGATTTTCGATTGATTCTTTGAATTATTATTTTTTTTTTAACAAAAAGCGACTTCTAATAGGCCTAGAACTTTGAAAGTTTCAACATAAATAGTTTTGGCTTTCTAATTTTGCTTTCCACAAATACGTGTTAAAATAATCTTAACCCCCTGAAACCTACAGCGCCCGAGAACTATTTGTTCTGCAGATGGTTCTCGGGCGGTTACGGGCGTTTTGCGATCTTCGAGGTTTGGGGGGTCTGGTCAGCTTCCTCACCTCCTGTGGTGTTGATTTATAGGGGACAGTTCACTCCTGTCAACTCCGAGAAGCAGAGTCTTGTGGCGAATTTTTTTTTTCTTTCTTTTGCATGGGACATTTAGTAGAAACTCTTTCCGCGCGGGAACTTTTACTAGAGAATTGCCAAGTTGTACAAAATAATTTGCGTTTTGGTTCGCAAAACTTTAAATACATATGAAATAAACCATGCTATTGATATTGTTAAATAAAGTTATAATATTTAGCTAAACTTCTTGAAGAAATTAATTATTTCGTCAAGACAGATCCCTCTATAAATTGTTTTAGTCGCATACAGCTGCGAACTCAAATATTTGTGAATTTTTGACTCATTTTCAAATGACGTTATTCTTTTTTTTTTCGCGAGACATAATTATATAACCCATGAAAACAAAGTTTTAAATATTAATCCTTTATATACATCGCCAATTTTTATATTCATTAACACAGCGCCGATTCTGTTAACAGCGTGTGCTTGGTGCTTGTATCTGATTTTAAATATCAAACACATTTATATCAGCAAAATGTGTTGCAAACTACGTTTCAAAATGTATTTATTAGAAATGAACGTGCATTTATGCATTCACATCCAAACATCTTTTTTTTTTATTTTGATTAAAACAATTTTATTATTTATTTATTTAAAAAAAATTTGGCAATATCAAAGAGTTTCAACAATGATCGGCTTACTGCTATTTTAGCGCGATTGGATGAAGGCAAGTTAGTTTATTAGTATTCCGTATAAGCAACTTTTTAGTGACAATAACAGCCCCAAAATGTGAAAGAATGTATTGCCATCGACATCGAATCTATCTACCAACTTTCAGCCCGCTTGGATGACGGCAAGGTGGGTTAATTAAGCATCCGCAGACTTGCACTCTATCGACACTCACACAAAATCGAAGTTAATTTAAAGAATTCAAAATACATCCTTTATTGAAACTTTAATGCCTCTAATACGTACGTTATTGAAATATTCGATTTTTCTTAGATGCTATTTTATAATTTTAGGTGAAATGAGAGTACTCCCCTCGCTCGATAAAAATTTAACACTCCCTGTTTCACCACGATTAATAATTTGGTATTGAAGATCAGAACAAATAAAGGATTCTACTTACGTAGGATTGCTTAGCCATATGAAGTCCGTGGCGTATACAGGGAGGAGGCTGATAGGGCTACAGCTCCCTGAAAATTGAGAAAAATTATATTTCCAAGTGTAATGTAACAATTTTTGTAAATAGTTAATACTTAATATCCTCATTTAACTAACTTTTCGAGTCAGTCATTTTTTCAAAATAATTATAACAACGAGAAATGAACACAAAAATACAAGCACATCTATTTCATTTCAAACTCTTCCGATTTTACATTTCTTTCTCATTTCTATATGCTGGGGTCATGACGTCCTTCAGATGGTCAGAGCAGAGAAAACTTACTGGTTCCCTGAAAGAGCATGCGTAGACACAAAGACTTCTCCTTCCTGATACCAATAATACAAATCTGCCATAGAAAATCTGGTAAAATTTTATGAAAGAGGTTTTCTTGGTTTTCAAAACATCATCGAAGCAGATTAGGAAATATGGAAAACAAAATACAGGGTTACTAGAAAAGAATCATTCATTTTCAAAACCCGACTTATTCAAAAGTATTATACTTACAAATATGATTGGTACAAGAAAACAACCGCAAAATATTTAAGTTTTATGCTCCAGGTGGTGCTCAAGTTTACCCGATTTATTCAATAGTATAATACTTTTGAATAAATCTTGTTTTGAAAATGAATGATTCTTTTGTAGTAACCCTGTAGAAAGGTTTTCTTGATGCTTTCGCAGAATGTTCTGTAGACATATTTCCGAATATACGTCACTTATTAAAAAAAAAAATGTATTTTACCAGTTTCAATTGAAACTTCTGAGCTTTCAACTTTGTGATCATTAACATCATATTAAGAAATTCTATGAGCAAAACAAGGTTGAACAGACTGGCACTTTTTGTCAATTCACAACAACATAAAAATTTGGTTTCGGTAGCCAATGAAATTGCCTTGTTTAGGGGATTTAGAATACACCAATAAACAGTGTTTACATTATATCATAACAATATTTAACATTTAATAAATTTCACTGTATACACCAGCGTTGATTTTTTAACATGTTACTTCTTGCGTTGTTTGTATTATGTGTTTACATTGATTTTATTTATAACATTCATGCTTACGTTTTTTTAATAACACATGCTTAAGTTGTGTTTTAGAAACGGCACTAATGTTTATTAAATGTTCTTTTCGTTATAATGTAGAATTGTAAGATTATTTGTTTTTCAATACCTTAACAGAATAGTTGTGAAACACTGCAGTTTTAAATTTCCTTTCATTATGTTAAAAAGTGAGTAATTTTAATTTATAACTAGTTTTATTATTTTTTAATATTAGCTGCCCAACCCTCTTTCCTATTATGATCAAATGTTCAGTTTTTTAAGGCGTTACATGAATATAGCAAGAGCAGACAAAAGTCTTTTTTTTTCTTTCAGAAAACCAAAGAAAAAAACTAAATAGTGAGTAACTATAATACTACTAAAAAAGTGTAGTAGAAGTACTGATCCTCCAATTCTAAAATGTGACTGCAAAAAATTAATAATCAAATGAAATAATAAAATAAAATTTTAAAGATTGAGACTGCTCTACAAGAAAATAGCCTATAAACACACTAAAAAAAATGGTGACTAAATAAAAATAAACATTAGAAAAATTATAATTTCACTCCATAATACTAAAAAAACATGAAAAAGTAATAAAATAAACAACAGAAAATAATGAAGTAGTTCTTGAAGAGCTGGTCAACAAGGTTACCAGGAAAGCGACTAGCAGAAGAATTCATTGTTTTTAACACTACGCACATTTGATTAAAAATTACAGAAGTAAAAAAAAAGCTTACCTCAAACTTCAGGAGATAGCTTTGAGTTGTGTTTCAGCATTTTGCAGTCAGATCTTTTGAGTTGTGGAACGCAAATTTTCTGAGAAATATTGGAAAATGTATTTTAAACAGAGTTTGAAAGGAATATTGGAACAGATGTAGCATAGGACATTTGGCGATTAGAAAATTCGCCAAAATTAAAAACACAGTAACTATAATAAAATTTAAATAAAAACAAAGAAGGGCTTGTCAAGAAGAACCCGCGATATCTTGTTTTACTAAAAAATTTTAAAATTTATTGGATCCATACAACAAAACAAAAAGACAAAAGGTACCGAATTTTTTTTTTTAACTTCAGATGGAGAAAAGCACGTCCTCTATTTCTAACCCCCGCCCCGCAAACCAAGAAGCAGTTGGGCTCGGTGTATCTGTCAATACCATACAACAGCGTTATAGCCTTGGGAAATTGGTTAATTGGCCACACATGCTTTGACAAAAGACCAGACATGCCTTGGTGATGCACATGAGTGTCCTTAAAGTGGGCTTGCAATATACGATTGATAAGAATGTATGAGTTCAGAGTAACATTTAATTTTAGTATGTGTGTCAAGATTTAGAATTTATACATTTAAAATTGAATTTTTTTAAAACTAATTTCAAAAGCTAGCTATCGATACCAATAAAAGTAATTTGTTTAAAGATTTATTTATTTAAAGTTTAAATAATTATTTTTCAAAATACCAAGTTTACATTCTCAAAAGCATTTGTTATTTGGGTAAATGGTATTTATATTATTCATTGATTTAAAAAGGAAATGGCCGACCAAACGGTATAGTGTTTAGAGTGCAAGCTTATAGACCGCGAGGCTGCTTGTTTGAGTCCCGTGTTAGGCATGGGTGTTGGTAAATGTATGTTGGCTTGTCTAATGACGAATGTTTCGGCGCATTATAGCCCTCGTGTTGCTGAAGGCGCCAGATAATCTGAAAACAACCAAGCAATAAGGAAATGATAAATTCATTACTTATGTAAGAACGTATCACCAGAAATTAATGCATATCTAAAATGATTATTAATTCATTGTGTTTGTAATTTATGTAGAAATTTTTTAATATTTGAGAACTACCTGGTTCAATTTGCAGGCAACGTTTTGTAAAATGTTAGGCCCTTATGATATTATTTTACCCTTTTGATTATTTTACCCTTAAGTAATACTATTGGGGGGGGGGGAAGAATTTTTTTTTTTTTTTTTTTTATACTGCTTTTTTTAAAAATGTCCGTAAAATTGTTACAATGGTAAATACGTAATTGTTTTGAAATCCAATACATTGATTTGTTTGAAAATTTTGCCTTGAGATAAAAATTATCTAATAATCATTAGTTATTTAATAAGTTTTTCTAAAATATCAGAAAATTCTGTAAAATCGTAGTACTCGATTAATCGACAGCAAACTTTTATAATTGAAATTTTATTTTAAAATTTAAAACTTAAAAAAAAAATCTTTATATTGTTTTTGTCCTATCCTTTCTAGTTTGTCTAGAAAATACGATATTTTAGTATGCTGATTTATAAGTTTATATGTATTTCTTGGCCTATTATGTTGAATATGCAATAACCTCGAATACCATGAAATGAATTTAATTAAGACCTTAAACTGTTTAAATAAAGGTCACATAATCTAAAATGCTGTTTTCGAAAGTTTCCAAAATGTCTGTTCGTTGCTTTTCTTTCTTACAAAAACTACCAGTTGGAAATATTTTCTAGCGTATGGGAGTTTGCCTCTTCATTTTTCTACCTAAATAAGCCAATAAAATAGCTTTCGAAAAATGTAACCTCTTACTAGGAATAAATAAATGGAGGCCGATATGCATTTCACAAGATGTTTTAACAAACTATTTTCTTAAAAATCAGTACACATAAGGACATTTTAACTTTTATTGAAACGAAAAAATTAAAACAATAATTTATTTTAATTCTTGTATTTTAATGTTTAGAAATGAATATTATTGAGATAATTTTTTTTTAGAGGCTGTATTACAGTATTTTATAAAGCCAAAACATATCATGAGAGCACCCAATTAACGCTGGTGTACTATTTCTATTACCAAAACCTTTTTTACATTTACCAGGGTTTGGCAGACGTTTCTGTGCAAAGAGCCAAACATTCAATAATCATCAGAATCGCAGTACATTTAAAGAGCGGAAATACGAGTTTTTAACAACGAACATTTTTATAGTATAAAAATCATGACAGATGAGACCAGGCCTGTAGCCAGAGTGGGGCAAGACCTGGAAAAATCTTCGCCTGTCCTGGAAAATTTTATCCCAATCATTTGTAAACCTTTATATCTATGATTGAATAGAAATGAACATTTTGCTGCTGTTGATACCTTCGGTTGTAGCACAGCAACTTGCGAATCTACCTTTTCCACTTTGACGGCCATAAATTGTCCCTAAAGAATGTCAATGGGCCACGAAAGGATGGCAAATCTAGTGTTTTGGGCATTTGAAGTAGAGATAAGAGTTTTGAAATTGTTTAATATGGTGTAAAGATAGGAAATTGCTATTATACTAACATTTATCATTTTATTTTAGATTTTTTTGTTACGCTATGTATTTTAAAAAGTTTCAAAATGTTTAATATAAGACCAAGAATAGAAAAATGAATTTCTATTATTTTATATTATAATTAATAAAATATGCAAATAAATAGAAAAAGGGTTTTTATATTATAATAGTATCTGATAAATTTTTCAGAGTATTGAAAATGATAGGAGAAAATAAAGGAAAATGCAATTCTATTAGTAATGTATATATATATATATATATATATATATATATATATATTAAAGATATAGTTTTTATATAAAAATGTAAATAACTTTTTATTGCTGAAAGAATTTCTTAAATGAAAAGTTTGTTAAAGAGTTATGTAGCTGTCCCACAAGACCAATGATAGAAAAATGTAATTTGTTTAACAATATATATTTTTAAATAGAAATGTAAGAACAGAACTTCGAAAAAACTTTTTATGTTAAAAAAACTTTTTATGTTAAAAAAACTTTTTATGTAAAAGTAACTTTTACTAATTTTTATATTTGTAATTATTTTTAAAGTAGATATTCTTAAGTTGAAATGTGTGAAAAATTAAGAGATGGACAAGCACAGAATATTTTAAAGGAATAGAATTGTATTAAATATACTTTAAAAATTTTTTAATTGAAAGTTTTGTTTTTATCAAAAAAATTTCTGGTGTAGAATCTTTAAAAGAATTAATAAAAATAAAATTACATCAAAAATACATTAACAATGTTTCTTTTTTTAAATATTTTTTTGTATATGTACTTCACAAAGTGCTCTAATAAATACTCTTTTACGAATTGTAAAAATTGTATAAATTTGTAATAATTGTAAAAATTTCAATTGTAAAAATTAATTGAAAACCAATTAAATAATTTATATTTCTGCCCCTCCTGGGAAAATTTTTGCCCGTCCTACAAACTTTGGCTGGCTACGGGCCTGAATGAGACAAGTCAGCTGTCCAAAATTGGTGTTAATTAACGCATACGATTTAGTTCATTCTTTTTTAAATTCTCGATTTTTCACATCAATTTTTTTCTTCGTTTTGGATGAAATCGAACTCGGGTTTTTCCAATCAAGTGTATAAAAAGCAAAGGTCATTTTAGCAACACGCGCATGTGTAAAATTTTACAGCAAAATTTGCCGTCTACCTCAGTCGGAGACAAGAGAACAACGAACGTCAACAAAAGCTTGATGCAATTGGAATTGTGACGCATCATGGGCGCACTCATATAGCGCATTCTGATTGCTCTGTATTTTGACTGGGAAGGTACCAGGGGGCCGCTAACTTTAAGTTGGTATTTGAGAACAGTGCTATCAGTTCATCTTACTCCTCTAATTTATCTTTGTTTTTTCTCGTTTTCTCTATATTTCTGGTTTGAGAATACGCAGCAAGTTTAGTATTTGTTTACCCAAACAATGAAAAAATGTATAGTCATTTATTGCTTCATCTTATTCTTAGGTTAAATGTCCTGAATGCATGTGGTTATAATAACTGTGGAGATATTATATTTTTAGTATCGACGCTAATATGTGTATATGGGCGAGGGAGGGTAATTGTGTTACCTAGTGTTACATAAATCGTATATTTACTGAAAATTTATTTTGTTCTGTTTTTCGATAACGCCTGGCTAACTTATTAAGGAAATATTCGGAACGAAAATATCTAAGCGAATCATTGGATCCTTTTCACCATCCCTAGATGGCACCACGAAAGAATAACCGTTTTTCTGGTTTTGTTTGTGGATTGTTTGTTTATTGTCCACCAAAAATATAATCTATATTCAGAAAAAGGCACAAAAAACTTGGATTACAAAAGGCCAATCGTAACTGTATGTGATACAGAATAAAAAAAAACTTCATGGCAAATGTTTTAAAATTAAAAACTTGTAATCAAATTAAATTTGAATATTCTAGTTTGTGAATTCAAAATGTAAATCAAAGTTTTCTTTTATGTTGTACAGACATATCGTAAATGCGGGCTGCTTTGGCCCACATTTTCGAATTTTTTTAACCTTTTCCCAATCATTTTGTTACTTTTCCTATTTCTAAGCTGTGCTTTTTACACATCTAGACTACTCTTAATTTCATTTTTGAATAGCTATCATTTTTTTTTTTCCAAAGTGGTATTAGCCTTTTAATTTTGTTTATTTGGGCCAATGTTACCGTTGCGTTTGGGTTAGTTTGGCCCATGGTGGTTTTCCCTGTTTAAAATCATTGAATAACTGACTTACTGACTAGAGCCAAAGAAAGACTTGAGTTCATAAGAAAATCTATTTACTTGAAAAAAAAAATGCATTTTATATGAAGTTTGAATTGATCACGGAGAAGAGTCGTCTTTTCATTAGTTTTGGAGGTTGAATAATTTTAATAATAGTACACCATTTGTAGAACAAAGAGTCCTTTATTGTCGGCCACTTCCAAAACTTGCAGGTGCGTTCCACGCACTCAACTACAGCTTCTTCTCTCAAATCAACAGCTATGCCTGGAAACCAGAGCCCATTCCATTCTACAACAACAAAATTCCCTACTTGGACGCTAGTCTTGAGGTTTTCTTCTAGGGAATTATGGCATTGTAAGAAATAAATGATACTGGCGTAACTAGAGTTATATAACATAGGCGTAACTAGAGTTGTTGAATGAGGGGGGGTGGGTCGAAAAATATAAACTCGCTACACCAATGAAAAAAAGGAAAGCGGGGGGTGGGGAGGAGGAGAGAGGCAAAAAAAAATTCATCTTATTGTAAAAGTTTTCAAATCATTGTCAAAATCTACGGAATCGGGAAAATGTCTTAGGAATTCTATTTTTTTTTTTTTTTAAGAGGTGGGGGGGGGGAGGAAAATGTTCTTAAACACATGGAAATTGAAAGGGTCTGATATAATTGTAAAATATATGGATGCAATATTTTCGGAAGTAGAAAACAAGATAGGATCAATTTCAGTTGCGGGATCCCCTCGAAATATTTCAAACATACACTACCAAAAATAAGCATTAAAGAAACTTCCATAAACATTTAAATATATTTTTTCCTAAATAGCTGTGTCTCTTAACGTGTTTATTGCATTATTGTTTTTATATACATAATGATATCAACACCGTCCGAGTCAGTAAATCTGAGGATAAAGTTATTTTTTCGTCTTTATCTGGCGATTCTTTTTCAACTTGAACAGTAATTTCACCATATTTTTAATCTTTTCTTCTTTTACAAAATAAAAACAGTGTCACACTTTGAGTTTTGCGTTTACTACCTGCACTCATTTTAATTACTTTCAATTACTCATTTGTTAACATAGGGTAATGAAAGGATTGTTTTCGATAAAAAAAAATTCGAATTTTTTGCATTTCTCCACGTTTTGGAACATCCAACTAAAAAAAAAAAAATGGCATAGAAAAATGTCTGCCGGTGTGTCTGTCGTGGTCAGCATAAGTCCCGAACGATTTGACCTGCGATGTTCAAATTTGGATTACAGGTTAGTGGGGGCCATTGAACCTGCCAATAAGGTTTTCGTCAATATTGCGCATGCGCAAAACATTAAAAAAAATCACGTTCTTTAGCAATCACTAAAAAGCAGCTCTAAAGTTTTTGATGAAAATATCTATGATAATGCTTCTTAAGATGTTCTAAACATACCCACCTCCGAAATTCCCATAAAAATGTTATAAAGGTATAAAAAGATGAAAAACGAGTGTCTACAACATAGAGATCTCTTCCCTTGAGGATCGCTCATCAACAACCGTTTTTCTCCTCTCCTCTGTTTCACTAACAAGAAAGGAAGAATAAAGTACATTCTCACATTCGCCATTGTGGCTTTTTTTTTGCCTTTGTAAGAAGAGTTATCTGTAAAAATATCACTAAGGGTCATTATTTCAAATAAATGAAAATAGTAATAACACTATTCCACTTCAAATTTAAATGTGCTGACCATTATTATAGTGTAATTGAAAGTTGTGCAATGTGCCTCTCCCCTAGTTTACATCATTCGGTTATTGTTTAGTGTTTTCTATACAGCGCAATGTCCACTCAGAATTTATGTTTCCCGCGATGGAGAGTCCATTTCTTCAGCCTCGGACGGGTATAGCGCGTAATTATCATCAAATGGTACATTAAATGGCAAGTTTACTCTTCTGGTGAAACATCCATGTATAGTCTTGCAGTTTGGTATAGCTTTTGATTACCTTAGTAAAACACTGGTCACTGAATAATCTCAATAATGAAATTTAATGGATAATTTGAGTAATAATTAACAAAGAGTTGATTAGGGAAAAAATGCAGAATATTTGTTTAATTCTTTCTCAACTTAATGGGTTGGGGTTTGAACCCCCAAAACCTCCCTCGTTACGTATATGGTCTTTACATCAACGGTCGATGACTAAAGTCAAGTCTGTAGCACTTATGTTCCCGCGATAAAGACTATTCTCCAGCCTGTGTATAGGTGAACAGCATACAGCTTGCAAGACGTTCAATATGGTACATTAGCTGTATAAATGTTTTTCACTTTGGTATTGCTTTTGATTACATTAGCAAAACACTGAATAATTACTAGTAAGGAAATTTAATGGATACTGTGAGTAATAACCAACAAGGAGTTGGTCGAGGAAAAGTAAATTTGCTTAATTTTTCTCAACCCAATGGAGGATCCCTCGTTACGCCTATGAGCATTATATTTTATTTTTTTTCTCAGTTTGGGCCAAAGAAGGATCCCAGGGTGAAAGTACTTAAATTTACTAAATTACTTGTTCATTTAGAGGTCAATCAAGGGGGAGGGTGCGACCGTGAGTGTTTACAGTGGCGGTACTAGTTTGTCAACTTGGGGGGTATCATACTAAAAATACAGAGTTTGACCCTCCTCTTTTGCACCTCATATAGCAAATTACCCCGAAAATATAATAAAAAATTAAATTTTAAATATTTGGTATTTATTATTAGATAAAGAATATTTTAGTACACAAAAAAATATCTCATGCATATCAGGTGAAGCGTAAAAAGTTCATCAACCCTGAAAATTCAACTTTTTTATACAAGTTAATTTACCAATATATTCAACATCATAAATCATTTAATGCAGAAAAAAGGCGGCAGATCTTTTAACAACTTTAGGCAACACTGCAGGTAAACGCAAGTTGGCGTAAACGATAAATACGTTACATTCACATACGACTCTTTGTACTTGGAGGGACTGTAAATATATAATGATACAATATCGTAAAGAGATTTGTAATGCAAATCCTCTTAGTTTCTTTTTAAGTAAAAATTCTTCTCACCACAACAAGAAAAAGTGTTTATAATTAATAATATGCACACAGCAAACTAAAATGTCTTAAAATAAGACACAAAACTGTCTTAAACAAGTGGCACTGTTTTAAGACGTAAAATGGTGTCTTAATCTTTAAGACACTTGAAGTGTCTTAAAATGGGGTATTTTCAGACGTTTAGACTGTCTGAATTGGGGATATTTTCAGACAGTTGATGTGTCTGAAAGGGTTGGTTATGTTACCTTTCAGATGTTGGGAAGCTAAAAATACGTATATTTAAATTAAAATGCAATAAATGAGCTTGTGTTAAATAACAAATCTTTATTAAAAGAAAAGTCAAAATTACTGTTTTATTACCATGTGCACATAACTTTTTGTTGACTATGTTTCACTTTCCTGGTAAATTTAAGCATGGCATTGCAAAACTGCAACACAACTGTTAATAATAGGCACACAACTATTAATATATCCAAGCAAGGGATTTGGGACTTAATGTAAATATATGTATTGAGATAATGGACATTGTATTGTGGCTGAATCTTAAATAGAAAAGGTTTGACTTCCAAGATTGTATCACAGTTTTAAGTTGCTTTTTACAAGTCAACTTTAACATCAAATAACAAGCGTGATGTAAACATTTATAGAAGTTGGCAAGTCTAAGATACATTATGTGGCAACATAAACTTATTTTAATGATGAATCAAGCAGTAATAATCTAATTATTCCCCATCTGGGAATTTAACTTGTTTATAACATTTCCCTATAATAACACTACATAATAACAATGGTTATAACACTGCAATGCTTCAATTATTGTCGAATAGTTGAAGCAGATATAGGACTTTAAAAAAAAACATTAAAAGATAAACAATTAAAACAGAAGGCATTAGAAGTATCTGTAAGGAGACGCTTCAGAATATGGAGATAAGAGTATATTAAATTTGAAAAGTATGCAAGTTGCGCAAAAAATTTTGTGTTTCTGAAAACGTCAGTTTTCCAAATTTTTGTATGCTTGTAAAAAAATATGCCAGATATACAGTTGAAATTTGTTATTATGATTAAATAACATATTAAGTGCATACTAAAATAATATTAAAATTCCAGTAATTTGGGGATGGGACCTTTTTACAACAATTTTCCCTGTCGCTGCGACTTTTCTTTAATCGTTGAGAAGCTAAAGAGAGGGAATTTAAAAAACCTAAAAAAATGTAAGAAAAGGGGGGGGGGGGGGAATTAAAAAAAGAGGAATTTGAAATATCTGTAAAAATGGCTGCTTCAAAGTACAGAGTTGAAGCACATTAAATTTGGAAAACATGCAAGTTATTAAAACTTTTAGTTCTTTCACGTTTTCTCAAAACGTTGATTTTCCAACTTTTGGTATGCTCATATAAAAGACTATGCAAGATATAGAATTGAATTTTTTTATGGCAATTATATAACATCTGAAGTACATATTAAACAAAAATATTATTCAAATCTATGCAATTTAGTTTTTAATTATTATTAAAAAATTGCAAATTTTCATACGCTCAACTAATTACCACATAAAAAAACTTTTTATTATTATTTTGAGAAAGCTGATATTTAATGCAGTATATAGACATTTCGAAGAAATAATAAGCAAAAAAAACTTTTTTTTAGTTTTAAGAAGATTCCTCTACGAACGTAATCAAATTCAACTCATTGCAGATTGTTTTTTTAATCGAGTTTTAAATAAGTGATTATTATTAAATTATTAGCCTATTATTATAAACTTTTTTCTAAAATATAATTTTAAAAAGGTTTGAACAACATATGTAAAAAAAATTTCTTCATTTTGACCAATATTCAATTTATTTCAAATGCGTTGATTTTTCTGATTTTAATGCTGTCATCGAGTATCTAGTCCCCATAATATGCAGGTCATATCATAAATATCCTCAGATGTAATAATATGGAACACATAAGATCATTCATGAAATAAAATTAAAGGACACAATAAATTTTATCCAAATTGTATCAAATCATGCTAAATATATTTTCAAAATCATTAGTACTTGTAATATGCAACAAAACCAATAAAAATGTAATTGAATGTTAAAAACAGAAAATTTAGAATTCTGTGAGGGTCATTTAGAAATCGATCAATTAAAATTTACTGTAGTAAAAACACTGAAAATAAGATAAATAATAATACATAAACCAACTTTTTCACTAGGAATGAAGCCGTTGTGCATATCAAAATAATCATTTCTGAGTTTGAGCAATTGATTGTCAAGTCACTTAAATACTATTCTACTTGTACATGTATATATTATTGTGAACAAATGCTTTTTAATGCTGATCAAAACATTTGACTACTTCAAGCACATAATTATTTCAAGTTTGAATACTGTTGTCATTAATATCCCTCGGTGTTCAATTTATGTTTTTGGTGACATAGTACTTACTCTTATATCATGTAATCAAAGAGTACTGCTCCAACAGCTTGGCAATGATGCTCAGTTTGGATATGTTGCTAAGTGCTATGGAGTATGAAGTAATAGTATTAAAGGGCAATTAGAACGTAGTGTATGCCGTTTGTCCATGATTCAGCAGTGGTAGCAATTCTAGAAGAGGCAAGCGATACCAACACTTCTGATCACACTTTTATTGCATCAAATTAATGATTAATATTTTTCCTATAACCCCCAATTGAATATTTAAAAAAAGGAAAAAAAAAACACTCAAGACACATTTGGGTATGTGAGAAAACTCTGGCAACAATATTTGATACTTTTCCGTTAGACAGGTACCAAAAACCGTTAAGTCGGAAAGTTGGCGTAGTTATCGCCAAGCTGAAATGTTTACACGAAAATAATATTTTGATCTAGTGAACTTTTATTTTTATTCATTAGTTTGGGGGACTGCCAAACCAAACCTTATCACAGATTGGAAGTTATTAGTTTGAATAAGTTATCTCTGCAAATTAGCTATTTTTATCTGGTACCCGTCAAAAGGAAGAATTCAAATGATGTTGTAATCATTGATCAAGAATAGGTTAATATTGGCCTATAACTCATGATCTACAGAACCAATTTGGACAAAGTTTGCTTTAATAGATAGAAATTTTGCTGAGAATACACTTTAAATGCAAAAAAAACCTGCAATTACATATGAAAATGAATGTCGTATTGCTGTCTATGCTTTATGTCAATATAGATAGTCTTTGGGAACGGAACAATGAAATGTATATAGATGAGCATTTAGAAATTCACACACATTTATCGTGTCCAATTCAAACTTTTTACAGTTTATAATACCTTTAAGAGCGAATGTGAGCTAACGGGATTCGAACGTGGCACTCCTAGGTCAGTAGACAGGCCTGCTAACCACTAGGAAAAGTGACCACTAGTGCCTAGGTGTTGTACCTGCACCACCACATGCTTCTTAAAGGCTTCGTGCAATAAGAACAACAAAAGTTTGTGTGAAAGTGTACTATATTTATGCAAATGGCAACAATACAATTATACCTTGAAGAGTGGCAACGCTTCTTAACTTCTGGAAATCTCTTATTTGAAATGTTACGTTCTATCGTTACGATTCTAGTGTTCTAAACGTACGTCAAATATTAGTTAATAAACTTCTCTGTAACCTCTTTAACTTGAGTTAAAAAGTTCGTGAATGTCCTTTTCCAGTGTTTCCATTTTGATTCTGCGCCAACACACATAGGATCAACATCAAATCTCTCTGGTTTCAAAAGTCGTTCCATCTTTTAGGAGTTTAAGTTCAAAATAAATATTAGTTAATAAAATTGAAATGATTATGACATTACTGCAAGAATGAAGCTTAAAACGAAGCTTTTATTAACTAATATTTAACATACGTTTAGAACACTAGAATCGTAACGATAGAACGTAACATTTCAAATAAGAGATTTCCAGAAGTTAAGAAGCGTTGCCACTCTTCAAGGTATAATTGTATTGTTGCCATTTGCATAAATATAGCACACTTTCACACAACATTTTGTTGTTTTTATTGCACGAAGCCTTTAAGAAGCATGTGGTGGTGCAGGTACAACACCTAGGCACTAGTGGTCACTTTTCCTAGTGGTTAGCATGCCTGTCTACTGACCTAGGAGTGCCACGTTCGAATCCCGTTAGCTCATATGCGCTCTTAAAGGTTCTTCTTTGCAAATCATTAGTTTTGTAATATAATCCAATTTTACAACTCCTATATTGGACATAATAAAACCCATTTCGGCTAAAGTATTTCTGGCTAATTTCAACATGTGACAGAGATAAAAAAAAAATGCAAAGACTTCTAACTCAGAAGCAGGATGTTTAAAAGAAGTTTTGAAATTGTTTCCTATTTCAAAATTACACCCCAAATCTGTCAATGTGCGAGTGTTAGTTTCGCTTTCATTTTCCATTTCTTTGCCAAATGCCCTTGAAAACGCATAAAAACAAGGATTAAATAAATATAAATCAAGGGTTTTATTCTAGATCATAATACTATTTGTTCTGAATTTAAAATAGATTATTTATGATATGAATTGACACATAAGAGATCAACCATTAACCACGAGCGATCAATGTTAAAAGGGTCATTTTAGATATTTTTCAATAATAAATAATAAAAAAAATACATTTGCTTATTTGAAAACTATTTTTTATTTACCGGTGAAAACTCTTGTTGATATTTTTTTGATTTGCGCTGTTGTTGCAATTATATGCAACACAGTAGTTAACCATGATTCAAGAAATCTTCCCACCAGTGGCAGGAAAAAATATATTTCTGCCGGCACGTTTTTCGCCCTGCGTTGCCATCGGAGCAGTCTATCCAGTTGTTTATCTCTATCGATGGTCAGACTAGATCAAGGTTGACTTTGATGAAGTCCAAGAGGGGAGAACTACTAAAACATACTAAAATACTTGCATTTATATATGTATGTACACTTGCTTTATCTATGAAATAATTGACCTGCTTAAAATAGGTGTCAAAACAAGTTTCGCTTTAAGTTTGAAAAATAAGATATTATTTTGAGAACTCTCTTCGGAGTGATTAAGGTGACAGGTGCAAAAGTAACCATCCAGTTTGATGTGCTTTATTTTGCACATTGCGAAGGTGTAGGCAGGGGGGTTGTAGGACATGTGATTTTAAATGTATGCCGGCACAAATTTTCAATAGAATCATTAAACAAATTTTTTTAATGATCGTTGTCGTTATTAATACTAATATAATTCCAATAATGAGAAACTTCCACGGTTTTTTTTTTATTTAAAAAAAAAAAGTAGAGAAAAAATCATGAAAAACAATACCATTCTTTTAAAAAATTGAGCTCGGATAGATAGTTTAAAAAAATATTTAGTTTTTCACTTTGCGATTTGGTGGGAAAACGCTACTTTTTGCATGACACGTCACAGATCAGGGATTGAACCAGTCTGCTAGACGAGGATGGAGCGAGGTTCCATTTAAGGAATTTCGACGGTTGGTTGGTTGTGTTTATTTCAGCTTTGATCAAAGTATTCTAAGAAAAATTTAAGACTGTTAAAAAGTCCGATCAAAATCCTCTCTTCCAGTACAATCTTTATTAAATAGAACCCAGAATAAATACAAAAATGTCAGGTTATCAAGGTGCTTGCTTGATAGTTATTTTTCCCTCCAGTATGGAATTTAAAATTGTGATTTAGTAAAAATATTATAAAATGGGTAAAAATATTAAGAATTTTTTATTTTCCAAAAGCGGAGATTGGGTGCAAAAAGTGACTGGAACGTATTCGTAAAATAAAGGATAAACATGAGGAAACTTTTCAAACAATATTACATTATGCCACGCCTAAAATAAAAAAGAATAATTCGGTTCTGCCGATACCCCTAACTGATATTTAGCAACTGTTTGACATACGTTTTTTGTCTGTTTTACTATAATGTTTCCATCTGTGGGAACTTTATCTTTTCTGATAAAATGCACTTAATCCATTTTCAACTAAATGTTTTAAGCAATTAATTAAAAAAATAACTTGTCATCACCTTTTTCAAGACAAAATAACTTTTGGAAATTCTTGACACATCTCAATGCATTCTGTAATATAATGACTACGCGACACCCAGTATTAAAAACATTGGCGTAACTGAAGGGGCTAATTTTCTTGGTGATCGTTTGTTCGAGTAGTTTAATTTTTTATAATATGGTATGAATTTTTATAATTTTGGGGAGCCTTGGTATTGTATCTCCCTATAAACAAACACTGGAATAAAATTTTCTAAAAAGAATCGGAACGTGTTTAGCTCCTTTTGGAATAATGCTAGAAGTGATTGAACTGACAATATTCATCTGGAGTGCAGATAATAAAACACCTGGATGAAATAACATAACTTAACAAAATGAAAGGCTTTTTTTATATATCTATTTTATATGGAATGAGGGCATATATTGTAAACTGAAAAAGGGGAAATTACTAAAAGTCAGAACCAACCTGATGGCTGTGGGGTTAGCGCTCTGGCCTCACATGCCAAAGGTGCCGAGTTTGAATCCTGGGTTAGGCATGGATGTTCGTGGAGGTTCAGAATCCACGTTAAGCTGTGGGTCCCGGCTTGATTAGCCGTTATTGTGCACAAAAATAGATCGTTGAGCGAGCGTACAAAGAAACCTAACCAAACGTCAGATGTCCATATTAAGGCAATACATTCTTTCTTACAACCACATTGCGAAGGCAAATGTAGCAACATAGTGACTACACTGGACAAAAATGTGTCGTTGTGTTTTAAAGAACTTGGTGACTAAGACGAGCTTGCGAGAGACGAGCACATATGCGAAAAATCGCTACTGCGCGGTAGTGTATTTGCAACATTAAATGTTATTTGAGAATAGCTTTTTTTCAAACCCTTCTTTGTGTTCAAAACAAATCTTAACACGAAGTTGTTGTTTATGCTGTTGACTCTGGTTCTCCTCCCAATCAAACTCTATAAATGGTTTTGGAGAGCTTTCTAATTCCAGGCGAACTACAAAGCCATTAAAAGAATGCCCCAGGACTTATAGGGGATGGATGACAATATTGGACACTGAAAACAACCCCCATTGTTAAGACATCCGGTGTTTTTTGGCCTTTCGACAATGAAATCATCTTGGCCATGAGGTTGTTTCTCAAAAGTATTAGTAACAAATTTATTTGATTTGCATTTTTATGATGGTTTAAATGCTCCGTATAAATATTGTATAGTTCCTTGTTGTAGAAACACAACAGCAAATTCAAAAAACAAACTGTTTTTTTAACGTTCCAAGAGATCCTGTTAGAAGGAAAGCATGGACAAGAGCCATGAAACGCGACGAGAAGAAAAATAATAAAAAATCGGACAAAACATCACTTCACTGTTGCGAAGATTATTTTTCGGTAAGTAAACATTTGATGATTGAAATTCGTACTCAAGACATGTTTTTCATAGAGTTTATGATTTAATTTATAACTACAAATTTAATGAGATTGCTGAACAGTCTCAATCAGCAATCGTGAGGAAAATAACACTTCATCTTGAGGAGTGCTGTAAAGTAATTTTATTTTACTAGTGTGATAAAATTACTTTAGCCACGCCTTGTGCTCAAATAATAATTAGTTTTGGTATAAAAATTACATATTTAAGAGTTTCATTAACTAAAGTTGCCAACATTAATTAATGTGTTAAAGTTTGTTTTTTTTACGTTATTGTAAAATGTCATTTTTAATGTTAAAAATTCAATTTCGTTTTCCTTCTAATTTTGATCAAAGCGACTTTCAATAGGTGTAAAACTCTGACATTTTAAACATAAGTAGTTTTGAACATAAACAGAATGTTAAAATTTTAATTTCTTTTTTTAACAACTTTTTAAAAAAAATTTAAGTTTTTTTACAACTTCTATTAGGTGTAGAGCTCTGATAATTTTCAACATAAGTAGTTTTGCTTTCATAATTCTACTTTTGACAAGCAGAATGTTAAAAATTTAGTTTTTCTTTATGTCTGTCTTTTTTTATAGCATTGAACCTATCAGCGAGCATGGTTTGCAAAGCGTCAAAAGTTGAGACATATACACAATGGCAGGTCTCTGCAATGCAGGATCACGCAGCTAGTTATCGATAATACCTTTACCTTGAAAGATAATAAAACATGGGAATTTGCACTGAACTGAAATATATATTTATTTGTAAGTGATTACATATTTAATTACTTGTGTGATTTTTTGAGTAAAATATGGAATCTTTATTTTTTAAGCAGACAATAGAGTAAAATGAATTAAATGAGTGGGTGTGTGACTCCTTTTCTATAAAAAGCAATTTAAATAAATTTCAATAACTCAGCTTTTATGAATTATTTAACACATTGTGTAGTTTTAACTTAATAATTCTTTAATCTTCTTTCAGTTAATAGACAATATGGAAAATTATTATAGATGGAGTTTAACCAAAGATGTGAAGAGATTACAACTAAAGATTAATGCAATTCCACATTTATTTGAATGCCAGAAAAGGCAACTTACTTCTCCAGTTGAGAGGAAAGGTGCCATAAAGAGACAGCGCATGAATTTAGTGAAAGAAGCTCTTTCACAAGACGAGCCAATGCCATCAACAAGCACTTACACCTTGGAAGAATTAGAGGTAGATATCACGGATCTCAAGATAAATGACAAGTTTATATAAGAAAGAACTTTCGAAGCAAAGGAACAAACATTGCCATTCCTGTTAAAGCAGTGGCTTGTTCGCCCATAAGAATGTGTATGGATGCAGCAACAAACACTTCCATACTATGTAATGATACTTATGATGATGCAGGTAGTGAAAGATCTACTGAGTCAACAAGTGAATACGAGTGTGGAAGTGTTTGTTCATCAAATTATAGTTCTGAAGATGAGGACTTAGTGAAAAAAAATTATAAAAAACATATGTTAAGAGGGACTATTATGTCTATTGAAAAAGAACCTAAGTTATTTTTAGGAATTACTCCAAAATGTTTTTTCCTACTTCAACTCTTAACAGAACATTCTAAATTACCAACCATGCATATATATATATTGTGCTAAAAAAGCTACGGTTAAATTTCCAGTTTTCAATTTTGGCAATTGACTTTGGCTTATCAATTAGCACAATAAGTAGAATTTTTTCCAAGTCCTTGCCAATGCTTGCAAATTTCATGCAGGAGCTGATTGTTTGGCCAAATGCAGATGAGGTGCGCAAACGTTTACCAATACCTTTTCGTGCACGATATGGTAAAGTTGTGTCTATCATCGATTGCCTGGAAATCGAGATTGAAAGGCCGAGTGATTGTGTTCAACAGAGCCAAACATGGTCTAACTACTACAATTGCAATACAATTAAATACATGGTTTCCTGCACTCCCAATGGCCTTTATATCAGAAGGGTATGAAGGGCGTACATCGGATATTGAAATTGTCAAAGATTCCGGTTATTTAAACCTGTTAAATCCTGGAGTCTATGTAATGGCAGACAGGGGATTCAAGAACGTATCGCCATTACTGGGAAAATGCACCTTAGTCAGGCCTCCATCAGTATCTGCCTCAACCATCAGCAGCAAAACAGATGTGAAGCAATCAAAAAGTAACCTTCGTATCCATGTAGAACGTGTCATTGGCAGATTGCGAGACTTTAATATGCTAGGCCCACATGCATGCATAGACAAAAATTTAATTCCTATTTTAGATAAGGCAATAATTGTTGCACGTGGAAATATGCAAGAACCTTTAATAAAGACATAAAAATACTTTATTTAGTATTAGTGTTTTAAATATTTATATGCAGATATAATCATTTATAGGAAACAAATTCAGATTAAGTTTGTGATAAAACAGTTATTCAACTAATGGTCAACATATTTTACTAGCTTAATATTACAATAATTTACAGATTAATTTTAAAACATAAAAAAAATTGTTGTGAAAAAAATTCTAAAAGGTCTAAATTAAATTTGAAAACAAACTTTAAGTCTAACAGAATGATGGTCAGTTATATAGCATGAGAAAAGCTAATAAAATGTGTGCACATAATAGTTTCCAATGATTTCTGACGACTAAATAGTATAGAGTAACATAAAAATATTTCTGAGGAAAAGGTATATAAAAGAAGCTTGTACTACAATATAAACACAGATCAAAACATTACTGGGTAGCTGGGCTTACAGTCCCAACAAATTATCAAAATACAAATATTAACTGCTATCTAAAACATAAACAATGAAATTGTAATACAATATCAAGGATAAAAATTAAAATATTGTTTAAATTACACTTTTGGAATATAAATGTTAGGAGTTCACTAAGTAAAAGAAAAATTCTTAAGATTCATGAAATGAGGGTACAAATAACAGTCCAGATAATAAAAGTCCAGAGTAAATGTGTATGATGTATCCTCATATAAGACAGTTGAATAGCAGAATTGACCCCAGCATCAGATCCTACATTTCAAATCTTAAACTGGATGAGGGATAATGCACACACAAAAAGGAAGATTTAATACTTATATCATTTAGCAAAACTGAATGCTAACAAGCCATTAATGTGCACAAAAGAAAAGTTTGGTGTAGTATGTTTACAAAATAAATGCTTTTTTGTGTGGGATTCAAATGTTTTGTTATGTGATGTAGGCAATATAATATTGTAAGTAGGCAATATAATATTGTGAAAATAAAAAAAGGAGGCAGGGATGAATTCAGTCATCTCAACAGAGGTTTTTAGTTGCAACGTCAGTACTCTTTTCTATGTGGCCTTTTAAAACCTGTTAGTTCACCGACAAGGAATTACATCTAGCTCAAGTAGTTCATAAGTGATTGAATGCTAAAATACAAATAGTAAACAAATCGAGTTTTGTTGTTGTGCTTAAAAGTAATAAATGTTTAAATACAAAAACTAATAAACAAATTGAATAGTGCTTATAAGTGGTAAAAGCTTGTATTAGTGAAGTGTCAACAAATTTCTTAGACTTCTAGTGATTTTAACAGACAAAAATGTATCACATAGTTAAGGTTTAATACTGGGTTTAGAAGGCACAACACTCCTTAAAACAGACAACATCCACATAAATTACTAGAAAATCATAAAATGTACTGCAAAATAATTGAATGTTAATAAAATAATGTGAATCTTTGTGTAGATGCAGGATTTGTTTACATTTAATTGATATTTTATAAAAAAGAAAGAGTTATGCAATAAATAAATCGTTTAAAGCAAAATCCAGTTACATTTAAAGAATTTTAAGAAAAATAAAGCAATTTAGTCATTATATTAATTTCATCAACTTAATAAACAAAATCTTTCTGCAATTCTGAAAAGATTTCTCGTTTCCAAAATATTTTGCAGTTATTTACCAGGTCAGCGCAGAATGTTGCTACAAAATCTATCATTAAAACTGAAATTTCCTTAGTGGTTTCAAAGTTAGGATGAGCCACACAAAAAAGACCTTGTGATTTCTTAAAAAAAGCATTTGCGTTTGTATTTGAACATAATATTTGGGTGTTATTTCATCATTTACAATGTAATTTTTAAGGCTTTTCTCTTTGTGACGGTGCATCGCACGTCACTCTTCCCAATGCGCATGTTTGCAACGCACCTACCTGTAGTTGGTCTTTCGACCGGTAGGAGAGGCACGGCACGGCACATGTGCTGACCTGGGCATGTGCGACAGGCACTATAAATTTTTCTGGATCTGTGCGTACACCCTCGGCAGAGATGACATGTAAGAGGTAGGTCACTTCATGTCGGAATAACTTACATTTGGCTGGACTTAACTTCAGGTTGGCGTCTTTTAATTTCCGCAACACCTTCCTAAAATTTTCAAGATGTTCCTCGAAACTTCGCCCCACGATAATGATGTCATCAAGGTAAACGATACAGGCTTCGTAGGAAAGACCTCTTAGCACTGTTTCCATGAGGCGTTCGAATGTTGCTGGAGCATTGCATAATCCAAATGGCATCACCTTGAAATGCCAAAGTCCTTGTCCGGTTGTGAATGCTGTTTTCTCTTTGTCATCAGGGTGTATCTCAACCTGCCAATATCCTCTAGTGTCGAAAATCACTGGTTTCCAGAAAGAATGTCCAGAGTGTCCTCAATTCTGGGAAGAGGGTAGCTGTCCTTCTTCGTGACATCGTTCAATCTCCGATAATCGACGCAAAATCTAGTTGAACCATCCTTCTTCCGAACTAGGACGATGGGAGAGGTCCAAGGGTTGGCTGACGGTTCAATCACGTCGCTATCTTGCATTTCCTTTAAGAGTCTTCCTACCTCTTCCTGTTTAGCAAACGGTAGCCGTCTTGGGTGTTGCTTGATAGGTGGGTGGTCTCCTGTATCAATTTTATGCTACGTCAAACTTGTTCGTCCGACATCCTAGAATGTGGGGGAAAAGACATCTTGGAATTCTTGGATGACCAGTTGTGCAGCACTTCTTTCTACTTTGTTTAACGGTGCACTCTGCGGTAGCTCTGGTGTTAAGTTCTCTGAAGACACAGTGACTGGAGGATTACTAATTCGATTTATGCAAGTTACTGGAGTACATGTGGCTAACACTTCCCCTTTCTTTATGACTTTCACTTTATCACTCTAATTTGGAACCTTCACAGGTATGGCAGTCCTTGTAAGGTCAACGAGAGTTGAGGCTACCAGTACTCCTTTGAGGCTGTTGTGATTTTCAGGGTACTCCATTATACCATATCGGAAACTTTTATCCTCAGCTACATTTGCAGGAAGTTATATTTCTGTTCTTGCGGGTAATGTGATGTCATTTTGAGCTATTATTTGATGTACGGATTTAACTTCCCTATCTTTGATTCCAAATAACGCTATGTCTTCAGAAACTGAATGCAGCTCATTGTTTTTAAAGTCCAAGGAAAAATTATATTTCCTTAAAAAGTTCAGCCCGAGTATACAAGTGTCCATAATGTCCGCCACATATGCCGTGTGATGATAAGAAGCACTCCCGAACGTGATGTTGATGTTCATTTTTCCATGGATGTGGATTTTATCGCCGGATACAGTTTGGAGGGTAACGCAGAGAGGCGTCCAGATGAGTCTTCCATCCAGTTGTTGAGAATAATCTTAACGGATGATCGTCACATTGGCTCCAGTATCGATGATCATATTGCAGGGAACTCCATTTACGTGTCCCATGATGTAGAGTCCATTACTGCCGCCACTCATTGCAGACATTTGCAGAGCTCTAAAATTAGGCTTCTCAACAACTGGCGAGATGGCTTCCATCCTCCCTTCTGGGAGCGGTCTTAGCTCTAGTGTCTTGGCGGGATCGGCAGTTTTTCCGTATGTGGCCCTCGCCTCCACAGTTCCAGCACTTCAGGCTCTGCTTCTTTTCCGGGATATTTCGTCTCAAGTTATTGATCTGTCGTATCAATTCATGCATACAAGCAGCAATTGGGCGTTCTGGTTCCTGGATAGTTGCAGCACTGATAGGATGGCGTTCTCTACGTGTTGCTTGCTGGGCTGCCTCGTACTTCATGGCATATACTAAAGCACTTTTTAAATCCTTGACGTCTGCCATTCGTAGGGCCTCCTGTATCACTACGTCCCTGATGCCCTCTACGAAGTACTGTAGAGACAGGATTTCTCTCTTTTCAGCAGGGCAGTCTGAAAAGGCGAGATGGGAGAGCCTCTCAACATCTGTTACGAGCTCCTGGAGTGTTTCGGTAACCTTCTGTTGGCGAGATTTCAACTGCAGCCAGCTGTAGTCTTTCACACATTTTTCGCCAAACCACAGTTCTAATGCACTTGAGAGTGCGTTGAAGTCCAAGCGTCGCTCTTCGGAAAGCGTTTGTAGTATATCTGCAGCTTCAGCTCGCGGAGATGCAGCTAACTGGCAGGCTTTTGTCACGAAGTCCCATCCTTTGGCGTTGGCGACAATTGTGAATTGAGTTTTATACACTTGCCAGGAAGATTTTCCATCGTAAGTCGAAAGCTTGATTGAAGGTCGGGAGGTGACTGGTACTCATTTCAAATCTTCCAAAAGAGTTCTGCTCGACAGTCTCTTCTCTAACATTTGGTCTATCTTTTCTTCTATCTCATCCAAATTTTCTTCTAGATTCCTCTTTTCCAGAATCTCTATCTTCTTCCCCAAGTCATTAAACTTGAATTCGAATGTCCCTTCCAAACTGTTACACATCTTTTCGACATTCTCGAATTTTCCAATAAATTTGTCTTCGATTTGTTTAAAGCTTTCCTCCATAGTTGCTAAAAGATGACTCTTTAGTTCGTCCTGTCCGGCAGAGATATTCTTCTGCAATTGCTCTTGACCAGAGAAAATGTCTTTCTTCATCTTTTCCTGCCCTTTGGACATTTTCTTCTCCATTTTTTGCATGAAAGCAAAAAGCTGTTGAAATTTTTCATCTTGTTCCGCCATTGCTCTGGTAATCGGCATCAAATCCCACTTCTGACACCAGTTGTTGAGTGGACGGGTTCGAAAGATTTGAAGCCAAAGCAGATCATAACTTGCAGAAATTTATTCCAAAATATAATTCTTCACAGATTCTCTTACAGCTCCAGAACTTCTCGTTCTTATAGACACAATACAGCTCTTTTCACAACAATAGAGCACAAAACAGCTCTTTTCACAACAATAGAGCACAAAACAGCAGTTAAAAACTTGACAACACAACTGCTAAATCGCCGCAAAAGACAATGCAATACAGTTCGCTTTCAGAACTCAGTATGAGTAATTCCAGTCAACTAATGGACTCAGCTAACAACTAACTCAGTGACTCAAAATCAGTCAACTACTGACAACCCTACTCACGGCCGTCCTAATATAGGAGTGGCGAATCTTCGCGAAACTTCCAAAAAGAGAAATTTGGAGAACTTACCAGATCGTAGTTGAAAAGTCCTATACATGTACATGGGATATATGTACCGAAAATGTCGCCAACTTGGCTCTATCTCACCAATTTGGCGAGATTGCCATTACCATAATGTTAAATGCCCTGCTCCTTACAACTCGCTTCCCAGAGTTACCTCTGTAAAACTCGTTATCAAGCATTAGTAGACACACTGCAGGAAAGCCAAGCTAACGACGAACTATTGCACTGCCTTATTAACACTACGAAATATTTACAAATATACAAAAATTCGTAACAATATTCAAATCACTTCAAGTTTTGTGACGGGAAAGCCATTGGATTTCGTATAAAACTTCTTGAGAACAAAACATAGAATCCTAAAAGTTATGATTAGTATTATGATGATTCACTGTATCCAGGTATAATAACTCTCATAAAAGACTTTAAAATTAGTATGGTGATTTCAGCAATTTGTTACAAATCTCAGAATTGAATCGAAGGTCTCGCATGCCAAAGGTTCGAAATTCACGTTAAGCTGTAGCCACATTAACCGTCATTGGGCATAAAAATAGGTCTTTGAGTGTACCAACCATTTCGAAATAAATTGCTGTGTATTTTAATTTCATAATAAGACAATTAGAAGGAAGTACCTTTAGAAACATTTGTGTTTTGCTGTAAGATTACATTCTAATATAAGAGGAGTATGGATTTTCTACAATAGAAAATGATGGATTTGTGCAGCAGTGTTCTCCAGCCGATTTCAAAGTAGCAGACATACATGTATATATTACCCGTATATATTGGGTTCCGGACAAAATTCCGAAAGCCGAAATTCCGACAAGCCAGAATCCCGACAACCGAAATCCCGACAAGCCAAAATCACGAATGGGTCGAAATCCCGACAAGCCAAAATCCCGAATAGGACGAAATCCCGACAAGCCATAATCCCGAAAGAAAAGAAATCCCGACAAGCCATAATCCCGAAAAACGTAAAATCCCTACCTAAAGAAAATCCCTAGATGAACTATTTATTAAAAAATTGACTATTGGTAAATTTTCTATTAGAAACGTACCAATTCTTAAAAGCTTTTCATTATGTTTTTCTGAATAGCTTTATTTTATATTGTATAGTTTTATTTTCTTCCTTTAATTTTGATTTTGATGCTACAAAAAAAAAATGCTTCAAGAAAAATCCATAATTTTAGTTACACAATAATTACAGTGTAATCATTAAAACAGCATATCCATTATATCATAACTTTGAAGAAATTAATTCATATTCAATATGTATTTAAAAAAATTAAATTAAAACAACGTGTTTGAAGAATTGATTACAAAGTTATGTACATTCATGTACAAAAAATATAGATTTTAAAATGTATGCAAAAATTGTAAAACGATTGCATGCACTGCAATAGAGGTTTCCAAACTTTTAAATGATGTTATTGAACCTATTCAGTGTCAGCTTGAGATAAAAATTAAAACGAAGGAAAAGACACTCAAAATTAAAATAAAATGTTGAATTAAAATAAAATAATAAAATCAGTTATAAATTTAGAAATGCAATAAAGTAATTTTAAATGAATAAATGAAGATCCCCTTAGAGAGATGGGGGGGGGGGGGTGATGTAAAAATATACTTTTCTGTCTTTTTAACCAACAAAATGGCAATCAATAAAAGAATAATTTTTCTGTAAATCAAAATCAGCTGAATTTAGAGCCATAAAATTTTACCTTTAAAAAAAAAAAAAAAAAAAAAAAAAAACATTTTTATCTGAAAATTGAATTTCTAATTGATCATCCAATTGTTCACTAGATTTAAAAGAGACTGCTCTCTTGAATGGAAACGCGTAATTTTATTACCTTGGCATGTTTTCATTTTATAAAATGTCTAATTTTAATAAGAACATTTCTCAGTGGTTTCAAAATGTTGAAAACGTATGTCTACAATATCTTTTGGTATGGCTTTATACTAATTTTTGACATAACTATTCAAAAATAGTGAACCTGAATGTATGATCGAAAGTATTCTATCGCATTGAATTAAACGGGTATTTATTAACTTTATTTTTCTCAACAAAGAGAAGAAAGAAAAAAAGCACCTCGTAAATACTTCGTTCGCTTACAATTAAAATCATTTAGTAGGAAACAATAATTAATAAGAAACTTAAGGTGTTGCAGATTGCAGAGCGTCGACCATTCGTCTATACTGTAGGTAATAGTCAGCAGACCATTCACTTACCTCCCGGGGAAGGGGGGGGGGAGCTCTTCAGTGGGGAGAGTACTAACTAACTAGGTGAGGGGTGTTTTCTTTTCTTTCTATTTTTTAACCCTGGCAATAGTTTGCACGTTTGGAAAGGGAGAATGGTTTAAAGATGATAATAAAGATTAATAGTTTTCTTGAATATAAGGAACGAGGCATCAGCTTAGGTGTGAAATCCAGATAAAAGATTTAAATAACGCGAACATGAAATCCTGACTTCACCTGTTTTGAAATAATTAATTTTAAAATTCATCAGAGTTACCAATTTAATTATTCTCAATACCTCCATATTTTTCAATATTAAAATATGAACAAATCTCTACATCTGTAAGCAAATCGCAGAATATCAGCACTACAAAGACATTTAAATGAGTATTATAAGTTGGAAATTTAAGAGGACACTGAGCAATTATGCCAATTTCTTTTCAATAGCCATTGCGTCTACTTTTTTTTTTTTTTTTTTTTAATGAAATACCAATCCTTGGGTGAATGAAAAGACAAATTTTAAATGCGGTCCTTTAATTTGGAAAAAAGATTCTATGAAATCAAAATGAAATTCCTGTACACCGGTAAGGAACAAAAATTAGATTGAGACAAAATTATAAGGCCAAAACTATAAAGCAAAGCGTTTATCTTAGTTTCCTTTCTCCGAACATTGGACTAGACACGGAGGAATTTACTGTTTATTAGACTGGACACTGGACACCATTATTTTACTGAGTTAATTCCTTCCATTACAGTGAAAGAAGTCTTGTGAAGCGAAAATGAATTTCTGTCAACTACAGGATTTTAATGTAAATTAAACTAAAGTGAATTAAAATAAAATTAAAAAAAAAAAAAAAAAAAAAAAAAAAAAACTGTTTCGTTTAGCAGCTAAATGGACTTGTAGAAAAGATAATTTTAAAAGCAATTACAGAACTTTTTTGTAGTTAGAATAGATATTTGATTTACAAGAAATTAAAATATATATATATATATATATGTACCAAGCTCAAACAAGGACACTTTTGTACTTATTTTAAAGATAATCATTAAATATAGCATTAAACAGTATTTTAGAAAAAAATAATTAGCCCATTAATTTTAAATTACATTAGCGAGTAGTAAAAAAATACACGACAGATTAAATAATATCACAAATTAATTGCAAAACCATCAATAACTAGTATAACAACCATTGTTTAAGCTGGAGTACAAAATTTCTTTAGCAAAAAAAGCTAAAATCACAATTTTATTTTAGCAATTTGTTAAAATGATTACGAGTTCCATTACTTGGGATGTTTAATTTAACACAATTAAAACAGTTTTTTTACTATAAAATCATTATTAACTTTAAATATAATGTTATTTTATACCAAAATCTCAACTGAAAAAATACTTTTCACTTTTGTTTACTTGAGCTTTTAGGCTGATGACTAACCTTGGGAAAACAAAAACTCCGATTTTGTACATTTAGTGTCAAAATGTTTTAGCAAAAGAGCTAAACAACACTTTCACTTTTTAGCATTTAAGAAAGTTCTTAAGCATTTTGCTAAAAAAGCACCCACAGCGTAATCGCTAATAACAACATTCATTTAGCTTTATAAAACATGAAAAATTGTAGGATAGGGCCATTGAATTTATGCATTACAACCAAATTCAAAAACCTCACCCTTAACAATTTCGATTAGAAAAAGAAGGAAATCAATTTGACTTTTGTGCAACATTCAGGTCCTTGACTTCTAAGAACTAAAAATTTTTTTTTTCGTTTCGATGCAAACCAAACATATCTTGTAAGTGAAACAGAGAGGAACTGTCGTTGATGGACGAGGCTCAAGGGTAGAGAACTCTGTGTTAAAGACGTTCTTTTTTCAACTTTATATGTCTTTGTCGCATTTCTAGGGAAATTTTAGGGCTGGGAATGTTAAATTATCTTAAAGGCAATTTTTGCCGATTTTGATGATCAAAAGCGTTAGAGCCGTTTTTTGGCAATTGTTGAAAGACATAATTTAATCAATGGAAGCTACCTTATGTGCATACGCAATTTTGACGAAAACTTTAATGACAGGTCCCATGGATAACTCGTATTCCAAAATAACCTGTATTCCCAGGACGGAGCTATGAAATTTCTACTATAATACTTCTGACATTTCTACTTGAAAATCAGTAGACATTCCAAATAGAATTTCTCAATTCACAGTTTTTTCCCTTCGATTCAAAAAACCATTCTTGAATGTTTTCTCCCTTGAAATTTAGGCCTTTGTAATTATTTAGGTGTTACGAAGTAGCCTTCATTTTGATCGTTTTGCCCCATGAAAAAATAAATAAGCAATCGATTTGAATTCGAAACCTAATAAGATTGCAATAAATTTAGCTTCATGGTAACTGGAAAATTTATGAATATTTCAGGAAAACGCAAAAAAACACACATAATAGACAATTATTTAATAAATTTTAACCTTTAGAAGAAATTATAGCGAATGTCTGCAACGATGGGATTATTTTTACATAAAACGTTTAAGAAATATCAAAGTATTACGTTTTAACAAGTATGAATTTGTCACCTTTAAAAAATGTTACATTCATTGCTATGTTACATTGCATTAGAAAATTTACATGAATTAAAAAAAATAAAAAATTATGAAATACCACTTTTTTCCCCTTACGTTTGCAAAACATTTAAAACTAGAGATGTGGAACATAGCACACCATAATAATGAAGTGGTCATTTACCGTTTTCATATTTTAATCGTTCATTTAGAAAAAAATGGCCAGTTTTGGCGACATTTTTTGCGATAATACTTGTATGGGACTTTAAAAAAAAAATGATTTTGGCGATATACTTTTCAATAATTATTCTTTCTTGTAAGTAAAACTGAGGAGAAAAGAGAAAACGGTCTTTGACGAGGTATGCTCAAGGAAAGAGAACTGTGTTACAGACATTCGTTTTTCAACTTTTTAAGCAATTAAAGCATTTTTATAGGAATTTTTGAGGGGGGATGTTTAGAACACCTTAAAAGGCATCACCACAGCGATTTTGAACAAAATCGTTAGAGCCGTTCTTTATCAATTACTGAAAAACATGATTTTTCCATTGGCAGCTACCTTATGCGCATGCGCGATTTTGACGAAAACTTTAATGGTAGGTCCCTGTGCCATCACCAACCCGCACACCAAATTTAAACATCGTAGGTCAATTTGTTCTGGAGTTATGCTGACCACGTACACACACACGGGCATTTTTTCTAGATCACTTTTTTGAAATCAGTATGTTCCAAAACGGGGTGATACGCCAATAAAAAAAATTTTAAAAAAATTTACCTTATACTATACTTTTATTACCCGATGCATACATAAGGGTAATTGAAAGTAATAAGTGTGATATAGTTAAAAAAGTATTTTATCAATATCAGATAAAACCAGAACTAGGATATCTGTCCTCTGGTCGCTGACGCTCGACAACCCCCTAACAATACAGCACCTTTATTCCAGTCAACTTTTGAAATCCTGACAAAATTTATCCGAACACCTTAGTACCACTTGGACGCATTTTTTGTCTGCCCAAAAGGGTAGATGGGAAAATTCCATAATACCATTTCTTTCAAACTTTTCAAATCTCACTCTATACACAGTGGAATAGTAAGTATAAATAGTGCTCAGCTCTATACAAAGTTTCTAAAAAATGCGCAGATGTACTTAATTGACATCTTCCAACTAAAATAGTAAGATTGTAACTTTTTTTAGTAAAAATCATCATATTTTTGAAATTATACAGATTTATAATACATCTTCTTTTTTAAAAAATAAAACTATGTCTCTCAGATTTTACTAAACGATACATATCCTCCCAGCAAAAACAAAAATTAATTGAAATTGATCTAATGAGCGGATATTAACATATCAAAATGCATGGTCTGAAAATCTCAAACGAAACAAATCCTGTTAGAAGCTGTCATTCGGTTTGCCAAAAATACTTGTCGTAGTAGAGACATGTTCGACAAAGCAATGTTGACAAATTTTGTAATCAAAAGTAAAATATTTTTCTTCGCATTTTTAGAACTTTCTGGCTCATCTACAGTTGAAGACCTTTTAAAGGACATCTTGATCGTAAAGAGGAGTGACTCTTACTAAAATAAGTCTTGCCCGTTAAATATACAGATGTATGAATTTTATATTTTTTAATTTCCGATCTTAATTGAGAGGTTGTCCCATTTTCAACTTTGTTTATGAATTATGTTAAATTAAATTCGTTTCTGATTGAGATACTTTACTTATTTTTTTAACATCTTGTTGAACATGACACATGAAATCCAAGTAGTTTTCGAGAAATTGTAGACTAATACCGTTCTGAAACACGCGTCCATTAATACCCATGCTTTAATTCTGAATCTTAAAAATACACTCCTCAATATCGAGATCTGCACCACGCTCTAGGGGTTTTTCATTAAAATGAACTAGAAACTAAAAGAAATATTCTAGATCGAATGAAAAGATTAAATAGAGGGGCTAGCATAAAAATTTTCAAGTTTAAAGTTCAATTTATTTAGTAAACAGCTCCTCCTCCCCTCCCCCCCCCCAAAAAAAAAAAAAGATGTACTAGACATGTAAGGAACCATAAATCAATTATTTTGGTATGAACTTGCATGTTCTGAGGCCTTTAGAACCAAGGAATTTGGAATGAGACTTGGAATAAGACTACTTTCAATAGTTCTAAAAAATTCCAGAAAGTTGTCATAAAAGAGATATTTATAAAAGCTTTGTTTATAGCAATGTCTTAAGAAATTAACAATTTTCTATTTACTATGTGGGATATAAGTCTCTACATTATTTATATCTTAACACTAAGACCCGCCCTAACTCGCTCTGAGAAAGTCATCCTGCAGCTCCAGTGGAAAGATAATTCAGACTGTGGTGATTCGTCTCACCAGCAGTTGCTTGCTGGTAGTGAAGGACACAATAGTCTCTTGACAATAGGTTTTTATGGTGCATGGAAACCCAGGGGATACAACATGCCACTAATAACTAATGATGGGCTGAGTTACAACAGCTGGGGATTTTTGTGTACACGCATCTTGTCAAGTACTTAGCAGTGACGTTTCTTTCATTTATGAGACGCCGACTTAATAAGTGGATGATTCAACACAAAATACTATTGAAGGTTATAAAATCTGTCCATGATGGATGATTTATAAAATTATCACTCGAAAGGAATCTTGGTACGTTAGGTAACGATGGACTAATTTTATGCTTCCCGAAAAATTGTTTGAAAACCGTTTAATACGCAATTCATGATTTATGCGGTTAAAATTTCTTATTAAGAAACAATGTTTTGTTTGGTGTTGCACGTAAATTTATTTCCTTAGAGTTTAATTCTCTGTGGTCATTAGTAAGTTCTTTTTATCAATTCGGCTTTAAATATTTGCCCCTTTATTTCATAATTATGATTGCTGCATTTAACTATAAAAAAATTTTTAAAAGTATCTTTTATATAAGGATTATTTATTTTTAAATATATTACCTTACTTTTACATTTAAAATGACGAAAAAAGTTTTTTTTTATCAAAATTTTCTGGATTGATATTTTGGAATTTTTAATTTAATTACTTCTGAATATTTTTTAATTCTCGCAAGTGTTCATACTTTATAGTCCGAGAGGCGACTGCAATTTTTGGATCCCATCGAACATCATTCTAAATTTTTTATAGAAATTGGAGTAAAGTGAGTAGATTAGGAATCCACTGGTCTGCCGTGGCAAAAATGGCCGAAACTGATCAAAAATCTACTTGGAATGAGTTGAACTAAAATCGGATTGCCAAATATGTCGTAACTTGCCAAAAAGAGAACAAACTTTTTCGTCTGGCAACCCACTGCATTTTGATTTTCAATGAGAAAAAGCGCAAACGAATTCTGATCTCTGGCTCGGAAAACTTGTATCTTTAAAAAGTAAGCCAAATTGGCAACATTAGTTATGTCATGAGTGACGTAATGTTTATTGCCTACTTGGCTCCCTTTTAATAGATGCAAGTAGATCGTCGCCAGTTATCTGAATCGTCTGCTACCTTCTTAATTGAAAATTAAAGAGCGAGGGATACCAAATAAAAAAAATGCTCATTATTTGGCAAGTTAACATGCATTTGGCAATGGATTTAGTTCAACTTATTAAAAGTCGATTTTCGACCAGTTTCGGCCATTTTTGCCACGGCAGACCAGTGGATTTGTAATCTACTCACTTTTCTCTAATTTCTATAAAAAATTCAGAATGATGTTCAATGGGGTCCAAAAATTGCAGTCGCCTCTCAGTCTATTACAAATCCAGAGATCGGTTTAAGAACTTTTTTTTATTTTTCCACTTTTTTTCATTTTTATTTTATTATATAAATATAAAGCAAAGAAGGTTTGTTAATAGCTATAGTATAATGAAATATATTATGTTTTGACCATCTAAATGATTTTATATTTGTTTAAATGCCATTTTAACATTTTAAATCCCTAGCCGACCTAAACCCCGTAGAAAATTCCCAGCTAGACGCGGTCGGATCGTGGAGTGTAGGGATATTTCAAAGTGTGATGAGTAGCCCCCAGTCGCCCCCTTATTGAAGCATGAAGATCCTTCACAATAGGCTTTTGTGGTGGATGGAGCGGGCTAATGATGCCCCACCCTTTTGAAACTGAGTTAAATGATTAGATAATAGTGTATTTTTACTTTTTGAAAATGAAAGATGAGTATAAATATTTTGATTTAAAGCAGACTTTTGTGCTATATTGAATTTAAATGTTTGTAAATAATGATTGTTTTTCTTTTATTTTTCATATTTAATAATTTTACACACAAATATTTTTACTCTAAAGATGCAATTTTTGCAAGCATCATTCACAATATAAGGGTTAATAAAATTCAATAAATATGAAACTGTAAATATTACTCCAAAATGTAAAAAAAAACCTCACTGATAGAACACGCAATGTCTTGGTAAAAAGTTATATCCTACTGGTAATATTTAGAAAGCATTTAATAGTATTGATCGGATAGGCTTCATATCTAAAGCATTACATTTTTTTAACAGAAATACCTACTTAATTTTCACCCATATGTATATAGACATAGGTTAATGAAAGTATAACATTCGGTCAAAAAGAAAAAATTATTTTTTTTTTATTTTTTATTTTTGCATTTCTCCACGTTTTGGAACATCCTGATTTCAAAAAAGTGATCTAGAAAAATGTCTGTCTCTATGTGTGTGTGTGTGTGGTCGGTCAGCAAAACTCCCGAACAAATTGACCTACGATATTCAAATTTAGTGTGCGAGTTGGTGGCGTTCAAGTTCGCTACCGTTAAGAGTTTCGTCAAAATCGCGCATGCGCATAGCTGTCATTGAAAAAAATGATGTTTTTCAGTAATTGCTAAAAAACGGCTCTACGATTTTGTTTAAAATCGCTGTGGCAATGCTTCTTAAGGTGTTCTAAACATTCCCCTCTCAAAAATTCCTATAAAAATGCTTTAATGGCGTAAAAAGTTGAAAAACGAATGCCTTTAATACGCAATTGGAATGTCTTTAATTGGCAATGCCTTGGCAATTTTTTATAAGCGACTGATGAAAATATAAAAATGATAAATTACACAAATCTACATCAGCAATATAGTGTAATTGAAAGTTGTGCGATGTTCCACACCCCTAGTTTTTAATGTGATTATATTACCTATTTTATAAAAGGGTTATTTAAAAAAAATCACAAAAGAAAAATATAAATTACTACTCCAATAGTATGATGTGAGCAAAGAGGCCATGCACATGTGAGGGAAAATTTATTTATTATATGGCATCTCATTTAGTTTCGTATTAATTTTTATCTCATACAGTAAGAAAAAAAGTCTTAGTAGTAATTTTTTTCTATAATATTCTAAAATGTAATACTTTTCGATACTTAAATTTTACTTTTAATTTGTTATATTACATCCTAGTTTTATGTATTCCTCAATTCCAATTTTAAATTCCAAATAAGTGCATCAAAATTTAAAAAAAAAGTAATGCCAATTTTTAGGAGCATATTATATTTGTTATTCAAATTATAGTAAAATAGAAACACGCTGACAATTTAGCATAACAACTCTTATTAAATAAAATGTCTTAATAGTAATAAAATCTGTGACACAATACAAGTAAATCAATATATCCAAAAAGATTCTAATTATACACTCCTTGTATCATATTAATTTCCCTGCATATGATTCTATTACATATACATCGTTCATAAGAAAAAGTGTCCATTCTATAAACATTCTTTTGCCCTACTAAAGTATTAGGCTTATGACAGTTGAAAACGCAATATATCTATTCATTTCTAAGTATAATATCAGACATGTTAATTTGATTTTCCATCTAAATATGTTGCACACGGAAACCGTATATACAAGTTTAGACAACATAGTCTTATATAGTTGAGTGAGTAAAAACCGGATGACTTTTCCGAGTTTAATTTGTAACCGGGGGACCGTTTTGTCACCGAATAAAGAGACCTTATAAAGTGCTTTGAAGAACAATCACGCCATAACTTTTTTTTTTAATTAGATGCAAGAACTTTCTTTTAAAATATAGGGAAACTTCTCCAAATAAACCAATATTATTTTAAACCAAATATTTTAGTGGCTGAAAAATAGGCAGCAAATAGAAATATATATAAACATTGGAAATAAATTACATTTTGATAGAAAAATTTAATATAAATATGTAAAATTTAAGTTGATTTTTGTCCAAAATTAAAGGAAGAAAATTAATACAATATAGAAATAAAATCGAAGGTAAACTGAAAAATACAATGAATGATTATGCAACTTCAACATGTTCCACTTCATAACGAATCAAAATCTATTTTTTATGAATGGCAATCGACCTCATTAATTTTTAAAGTTTATAAAAAAAATATTGCTTTGAAATATCTGTTAACACATTTTTCGGTCTGATGGGACTTTTCCCGTTCGTAGGGATTTCTTTTGGTTGATAGGGATTTTGGCCTATTCGGGATTTTGGCTTGTCGGGATTTCGTCTCATTCGGGATTTTGGTCTTTCGGGATTCCGTCCCATTCGGGATTGTGGCCTGTCGGGATTTCGGCTTTCGGGATTGTGGCTTGTTGGGATTTCGTCCTAGACCCGTATTTATTAGGTTGACCGAGCTTAAGAAACACTTCACAGCTCCATTATAATTAGAACCCTGATTTTATTTTACCATCGAAATGAGTAGACAAAAATAACTACATTATTATTAACATTGAACAAGGGAGTATGACAAAAAATTCCTTTGAAAATCGCAGAAGTCATCAGAATTTTTGATTTCTTCCGATTCCTCTGGTTGTGAACAAAATTTTAGCCAGGCCTGCATCCAAAACTATTTGTTTAATTTTAGCCATTATTTTCATTGTGTTTAGAGGAAGTATCTTTGGTACATTTTATTGTGCACCAGGGTCTGTACCCCCATCAGAAATAATCCCAGAATTTGGGAGATTTAATCAGGGAAATCACTGATTAAAACATGGCAACGGATTCCGGATGTTAATTTTTTGCTCAATTTCAGGAATTAACATTTTAAGTTGAACTAATAAAACAGTGCAATTAGAAATAAGTAAAATTTCAATTCAATTTTACGCTTATCAAAGCTCTGAAAACACGTGTTTCAACTTTGAGTTAGAATATCTGTAATAATAAAACAAAGAGTCTGTCTGTTTGCTCCTTCAAATAGGCTCTAACAAAAAAGTAGTTTTGGCCTTTTGACAAACAAAATATTCAAATTATAAGGAGTTTTTTTAATTAATTTTAATACTTCTATTAGGGGTACAGCTCTGAAATTTTCAACATAAGTAGTTTAGGCCTTCTAATTGGACTTTTAATAAAATATAATCTTACATTTTTAATAAGTTTTTTTAATTTATTTTTTTACAAAGCGACTTCTAATACGCGTGGTGCTCTGAAATTTTAAAAATAAGCAGCCTTCTAATTTTGCAAACACAATGTTAAAATATTCTCTAAGAGGGGTGAAGAGGGTTATAGTATTGTATTAACGGGAAATTTTAATTAATTTTTATAGGGGAGTGTGTTCAAATATTAAGGGTTTGCGTACCTTTTAACGAGTGAAATGAGCCTATGCTTGCGTAGCAATGAACCTTCAGCGAGGGAAGCCAAAAGCTGGGACCTACATCCAGAGGCATATTGGCTATGGTGCAATCACCGGCCGGTCAGTGTCTGTAAAAAATGGACAGGTATGGAAGAGAGTTTTTTTTTTCCTTCAAATATTTCAATATAATTGCCTTTCTTAACGTTTTATTTAAAATCCCAATTGCTCCTATACGTCCCTCCCTTTTTCCGTTTGGTAGGGGTAATAGGAAAGGAAATTCTAAGAAAAGTATAGGGGGACAATGAGGAACTTTCACGTTTTTTGGTTTTATTTTTAAATAAAAGTAATCATGAAAAACAATATCATTCTTTTAAAAATTGGAGCTCGGATAGATAGTTAAAAAAATATTTAGTTTTTTCACTTTGCAATTTGGCGGGAAAAAGTCACTTTTGCGTGAGACGCGCAGATAATGAACCAGTCTAAAACCTGCTTTAGACGAGGTGAGTGAGTTTTTTCCTGAGTGAGGTTTTTCGACTTTATCTATGCGTAACAAGTCACGTTTTTTTATGCATTTTTGGTCACGTGCTTTGATTTCGGCTAATTTCAAACTCGATTTTTATTAATTGAAAGCATAAAGATAAAAAATAATCTCAAATATATTCGTTGGATAACACTAGAAAATACCAAAAAATATTAATTTTCCAGTGTGCCTCATTGTGGAAAAGCAGCCGAAGATTAGAAGAAAGGTCCAAAGAAGTCCGCAATCGTCGCTATAGACCCATTACTATAGTTATCCGCCAAGATTTCTGGTATCTTGTTCGATCATCTAAAAAACCTTGTAAGGGAATCTTCTCGGGGACAAAAAAGAGAGTGACCGATGTTTTGTTGAAAAGCCATTTTCCAAATTGGTATGGTTCCACACAAAGCTAAGTTGGACCTTTTCAGGTCAATTTATACTTTAGACAACCAAGAAACTAATGATTATAAGCGTAATAAGTGTTTGTGTTTTAATATCAAATGATATAATTGGCAATTAGATAAACAACACCAAATAAAACTAATTATATAAAAAAAAGTTAGTGTGCTGTTCACTGCTCAAGGCTTAAGTTCTTCAAATTATACACCTCTCATGAGTTCAGTTGATTTCATGTGAGTGTTCCTGGATCTGTACGAACTGACTTTAACTATTACACATCAAGTAAGTGTCATTATTTTAAAATATTTATGTATAATGGCTCTTACTACTTAAAAACTTAAGATTAATTAATCGAATAAAATTAAGTCATGAAATGAAAATCTTGACCCTTCCATATTTCTTCTTGTGCATTTTCAAGAAGTGTTCATTTTTAATGGCATTTTAAAAAGCATACATTGGAAGATAAATTAAATGAGATGTGCAAAAAGCGCAGTGTATAAAGGAAGTTTTTTTTTAATTTACTATTTTTCCCATGAATGTCTTTGATTCATTAAAATGTGCTACTATGTTCGTACTTAATTTTAAACTATCTTTTAAGTATTAATTTGCATTGATTTAATAATGTGTGATATATGCAATGATAATAATGTGTGATATAGGCAATAATAATAATAGTTTGATAGATATAAGGATAATTATATGGGATTAATATGTGTTATGACAATAATGTATGATACATGCTATGATAATAATATCCACCAGAATGAGGAAATGTTATATGTGCTAAGGTGACGGTAGATTGGACTGATTAATTTTGTTGAAATTTTTTATACATTTGTAATCTATAAAATACAACATTTTAAATTACATACTTAAATTAATGTTTTATTTCCACAGGTACCCATAATAGTAATACTATTATTAAAACTATCAATATCAGTTTAGTAGTTTGAGACATATAGATTGTATATTAAAAATTGCTTAAAATTTCACATTACTTTAATTTTATACATTTCCTTTAATTTCATTGATTATTATTTAATTCAATCGCTGCTCTAATATATATATATATATATTATAGTATTGCAACTTTTTGCTTATTTTATACTGTTACGAATTTCTGTAAATATTTCATAGTATTGATTATGTAAATAGGAAAATGTATGTACATTTCGCATAAGGCAGTGCATGAGTTACTGACTGACTGGAATTACTGAGTTGAGTTACAGAGTTAGCTGTCTCTCAGTGAGCATTCAGAGTAGTTCTAAAGCGAACTGTAATTGTATCTTGCGGCGATTTGTAGCAGTTGTGTATCAAGTGTTTAACTGCTGTTTTGTGCTCTATTGTTGTGTGAAGATCTGTATTGAGTCTACTAGAACGAGAAGTTCTGGGGTTATATCGGAATAAATTCCGCAAGTATTGATCTGCTTTGGCTTCAAATCTTTCGAACCCACGTAACAACTGGAGTCCGAAGTGGGATCTGAATGAAGATAACCAGAGCAATGGCGGAACAAAATGAAAAATTTTAACAGCTTTTTGCTTTCATGCAAGAAATGAAGAAAGGCCAAGACGAGATGAAGAGAGAGATTTTCTCTAGCCAAGAAGAGATGAAGAAAGAGATTTTCTCTGGTCAAGAGCAAATGCAGAAGAATATCTCTGCCGGACAGGAGGAATTAAAGAGTCATCTTTTAGCAACCATGTAAGAAAGCGTGAAACAAATCGAAGACAAATTTGTTGGAAAATTCGAGAATGTCAAAAAGAAGTGTAATAGTTTAGAAGAGCAATTCGAGAATGTCGGAAAGAAGTGTAATAGTTTAGAAGGGATATTCGAATTCAAATTTAATGATTTGGGGAAGAAGGTAGAGATTCTGGAAAAGAAGAATCTAGAAGAAAATTTGGATGAGATAGAAGAAAAGATAGACAAAAAAAAAAAGATAGACATTACTGATACTGAGTTCCGAAAGCGAACTGTATTGCATTGTCTTTTGCGGCGATTTAGCAGTTGTGTTGTCAAGTTTTTAACTGCTGTTTTGTGCTCTATTGTTGTGAAAAGAGCTGTATTGTGTCTACAAGAACGAGAAGTTCTGGAGCTGTAAGAGAATCTGTGAAGAATTATATTGGAATAAATTTCTGCAAGTTATGATCTGCTTTGGCTTCAAATCTTTCGAACCCGTCCACTCAACAACTGGTGTCAGAAGTGGGATTTGATGCCGATTACCAGAGCAATGGCGGAACAAGATGAAAAATTTCAACAGCTTTTTGCTTTCATGCAAAAAATGGAGAAGAAAATGTCCAAAGAGCAGGAAAAGATGAAGAAAGACATTTTCTCTGGTCAAGAGAAATTGCAGAAGAATATCTCTGCCGGACAGGAGGAAGTAAAGAGTCATCTTTTAGCAACTATGGAGGAAAGCTTTAAATAAATCGAAGATAAATTTATTGGAAAATTCGAGAATGTCGAAAAGAAGTGTAACAGTTTGGAAGGGACATTCGAATTCAAGTTTAATGACTTGGGAAGAAGATAGAGATTCTGGAAAAGAGGAATCTAGAAGAAAATTTGGATGAGATAGAAGAAAAGATAGACCAAATGTTAGAGAAGAGACTGTCGAGCAGAACTCTTTTGGAAGATTTGAAATGTGTACCAGTCACCTCCCGACCTACAATCAAGCTTTCGACTTACGATGGAAAATCTTCCCAAGTGTATAAAACTCAATTCACAATTGTCGCCAACGCCAAAGGATGGGACTCCGTGACAAAAGCCTGCCAGTTAGCTGCATCTCCGCGAGCTGAAGCTTCAGATATACTACAAACGCTTTCCGAAGAGCGACGCTTGGACTTCAACGCACTCTCAAGTGCATTAGAACTGTGGTTTGGCGAAAAATGTGTGAAAGACTACAGCTGGCTGCAGTTGAAATCTTGCCAACAGAAGGTTACCGAAACACTCCAGGAGCTCGCCACAGATGTTGAGAGGCTCTCCCATCTCGCCTTTTCAGACTGCCCTGCTGAAACGAGAGAAATCCTGTCTCTACAGTACTTCGTAGATGGCATCAGGGACGTAGTGATACAGGAGGCCCTACGAATGGCAGACGTCAAGGATTTAAAAAGTGCTTTAGTATATGCCATGAAGTACGAGGCAGCCCAGCAAGCAACCCGTAGAGAACGCCATCCTATCAGGGCTGCAACTATCCAGGAGCCAGAACGCCCAATTGCTGCTTGTATGCATGAATTGATACGACAGATCAATAACTTGAGACGAAATATCCCGGAAAAGAAGCAGAGCCTGAAGTGCTTTAACTGTGGAGGCGAGTGCCACATACGGAGAAACTGCCTATCCCGCCAAGACACTGGAGCTAAGACCGCTCTCAGAAGGGAGGATGGAAGCCATCTCGCCAGGCGGAAGTTGCCAGTTGTTGAGAAGCCTAATTTTAGAGCTCTGCAAATGTCTGCAATGAGTGGTGGCAGTAATGGACTCTTCATCATGGGACACGTAAATGGAGTTCCCTGCAATATGATCATCGATACTGGAGCCAATGTGACGATCCTCCTTAAAGATTATTCTCAACAACTGGATGGAAGACTCATCTGGACGCCTCTCTGCGTTACCCTCCAAACTGTATCCGGCGATAAAATCAACATCCATGGTAAACTGAACATCAACATCACTTTCGGGAGTGCTTCTTATCATCACACGGCATATGTGGCGGACATTATGGACACTTGTATACTCGGGCTGGACTTTTTAAGGAAATATAATTTTTCCTTGGACTTTAAAAACAATGAGCTGCATTCAGTTTCTGAAGACGTAGCGTTATTTGGAATCAAAGATAGGGAAGTTAAATCCGCCCATCAAATACTAGCTCAAAATGACATCACATTACCCGCAACAACAGAACTATTACTTCCTGGATACGTAGCTGAAGATAAAAGTTTCCGATATTTCTTAATGGAGTACCCTCAAAATCACAATAGCCCCAAAGGAGTACTGGTAGCCTCAACTCTCGTTGACCTTACAAGGACTGCCATACCTGTGAAGGTTCCAAATTAGAGTGATAAAGTGAAAGTCATAAAGAAAGGTGAAGTGTTAGCCACATGTACTCCAGTAACTTGCATAAATCGAATTAGTAATCCTCCAGTCACTGTGTCTTCAGAGAACTTAACACCAGAGCTACCGCAGAGTGCACCGTTAAACAAAGTAGAAAGAAGTGCTGCACAAATGGTCATCCAAGAATTCCAAGATGTCTTTTCCCCCACATTCTAGGATGTCGGACGAACAAGTTTGACGTAGCATAAAATTGATACAGGAGACCATCCACCTATCAAGCAACACCCAAGACGGCTACCGTTTGCTAAACAGGAAGAGGTAGGAAGACTCTTAACGGAAATGCAAGATAGCGACGTGATTGAACCGTCAGCCAACCCTTGGGCCACTCCCATCGTCCTAGTTCGGAAGAAGGATGGTTCAACTAGATTTTGCGTCGATTATAGGAGGTTGAACGATGTCACGAAGAAGGACAGCTAACCTCTTCCCAGAATTGAGGACACTCTGGACATTCTTTCTGGAAACAAGTGGTTTTCGACACTAGACTTAAAGAGTGGATATTGGCAAGTTGAAATACACCCTGATGATAAAGAGAAGACAGCATTCACAACCGGACAAGGACTTTGGCAGTTCAAGGTGATGCCTTTTGGATTATGCAATGCTCCAGCAACATTCGAACGCCTCATGGAAACAGTGCTAAGAGGTCTTTCCTACGAAGCCTGTCTCGTTTACCTTGATGACATCATTATCGTAGGGTGAAGTTTCGAGGAACATCTTGAAAATTTTAGGAAGGTGTTGCGGAAATTAAAAGACGCCAACCTGAAGTTAAGTCCGGCCAAATGTAAGTTATTCCGACATGAAGTGACCTACCTCGGACATGTCATCTCTGCTGAGGCTGTACGCACAGATCCAGAAAAAGTGTCGGCAGTTAAAGAGTGGAGACGTCCCAAAGATGTACATAAATTAAAGAGTTTCCTGGGGCTTTGCACCTACTATAGACAATTCGTGAAGGACTTTTCTTACATCGCAAGACCCCTTCACAGACTGACAGAGAACAAGCAGAAATTCTTGTGGACGAAAGACTGTGAGGATGCATTTGACCAACTGAAGGAGGCTTTAACATCTGCACCTATCCTGACGTATCCTCAGCCCGATAAACAATTCATTCTTGACACGGATGCGAGCAACGAGAGTGTCGGTGCTGTTTTGTCCCAAGAAATAGATGGTCAAGAACGAGTCGTAGCATATTGGAGTAAGTGCCTATCTAAACCGGAGAGGAATTACTGTGTCACCAGGAAAGAGTTGCTCGCCATAATTAAAGCCATAGAGCATTTCCATCATTACGTCTACGGCAGGAAATTCTTGCTCCGTACGGATCATGCATCGTTGACCTGGCTTCTAAATTTCAAGAATTCCGAAGGTCAGATAGCCAGATGGATAGAGAGACTCCAAAAGTATGACATCGATATCCGTCATCGGAAAGGATCATCACATGGAAACGCAGACGCCCTGTCTAGGAGACAATGCCCAGGGAGCTGCCGATATTGTTCCAGGGTTGAGGCGAATTACGGACTGATCAAACCGGTAATACGCCAAGTTACATCTTCAACTTCATCGGATCCAGACCCGTGGAGTGACGGAGAAGTCAGAAAAAACCAAATGGGTGATCCTGACATTAAGCCAATAATCGATTTAAAGGAGTCTTCGAATGCGACACCTACTTGGCAGGACATTTCCATCTTCAGTCCTACGACAAAGCAATATTGGGCCTTCGGAGACTCCCTCCATATTCGAAACGGCGTTCTGTACCGGAAGTTCGAATCTGATGATGGAAAGACGTCCCCGATGGCAACTATTACTTCCAAGATCCCGAGTCCCAGACGTTCTTAAAGAACTTCATAGTAGTCCAACTGGGGGCCACTTCGGAGTAATGAAGACGTTGCAAAGAGTTCGAGAGCGGTTCTCCTGGAGAAAGGCGAGGGCTGACGTGGAGAAGTGGTGCCGATCATGTGATGCCTGTGCAGCCCGGAAAGGACCGAAGAAACGCAGTCGAGGAAAACTGCAACGTTACAACGTGGGAGCTCCTTTTAAACGGATTGTGTTTGACATTTTGGGACCTCTACCACGATCTGCTGACGACAACAGATACATCCTTGTTGTCATGGATTATTTTACGAAGTGGCCCGAAGCGTATCTATCCCTGATCAAGAGGCTACCACCGTTGCAGAGGTAATAGTTCAGAGCTGGATTTAAAGATTTGGAGTGCCTTTACAGTTACACTCTGATCAAGGAAGAAATTTTACCTCTGCTGTAATGAAAGGACTTTGTGATCTACTTGGAATTGACAAAACACAGACGACGCCTTTACACCCACAGTCGGTTGCATGGTGGAGAGGTTTAACAGAACCATCCTCAATAACCTCTCACTGGTGGTTTCCAGAAACCAACAGGACTGGGATCAGAAGTTACCTTTGTTTCTTCTGGCCTATCGCAGCGCTGTCCAAGAGACTACCGGCTATTCCCCATCCCAGATGCTCTTCGGTCGTAACCTTCGTCTGCCTTACGATCTGTTGTTTGGCCGCCCTCCGGATGCACCTTCATCGCCAGAGGAGTACGTCGAGGATCTTCAGGCACGGTTTGAAGATGTGCACAATTTTGCCCGAGAGCGAATCCACTTGGCGACGGATAAGATGAAGACCAGATACGACACGAAGGCTACAGGACATCAATTCCACGAAGGTGACAAGGTTTGGTTCTGGAACCCGAAACGACAAAAAGGACTCTCTCCCAAACTTCAGTCTCACTAGGATGGTCCTTACTCAGTCCTCAACCGACTGAATGATGTCGTGGTCCGAATACGTAAGTCACCAAATTCTAAACCTAGAGTCGTTCATTACGACAAGTTAGCCCCCTACTATCGCCATAGTTTGTAATCTCCATAGTTTGTAATCCCAATAGTTTGTAATCCTAATAGTTTGTAATGCCCCTAATGTATAAAGTGTAAATAGTCATTAAGATCATGGTCACATGTGCATATAAATTTTTAAGTTTATTGTTTATTTAATTGTTTATTTAATTTTCTATTTATTCATTTATTTATTTATTTATTTATTTATTCAGTAATGTTTCTTTCTTTCTGTATAGAAATTAGTAAGTTTAGTAAATTTTATAGTTTAGTAATGAACACAGAATGTTTACTATTGCTTTGAAAGTAAGCCTTCTTTTCCGGGAACTGTACTGCCCGGGACGTGCAGTCCTTGGGAGGGGGCTATGTTACGAATTTCTGTATATTTGTAAATATTTCCTAGTGTTAATAAGGCAGTGCAATAGTTCGTCGTTAGCTTGGCTTTCCTGCAGTGTGTCTACTAATGCTTGATAACGAGTTTTACAGAGGTAACTCTGGGAAGCGAGTTTTAAGGAGCGGAGCAGGGCATTTAACATTATTGTAATGGCAATCTCTCCAAATTGGCGAGATAGAGCCAAGTTGGCGACGGTTTTGGCGACTAATTTTTGTCGCCAAATTTGGCGAGAAATCGCCAAAAGTGGCCAAACTTGGCGACCATTTGGCGACATTTTCGGTACATGTATAGGTACATGTATCCCATGTACATGTATAGGACTTTTCGACTACGATCTGGAAAGTTCTCCAAATTTCTCTCTCTGGAAGTTTCGCGAAGATTCACCACTCCTATATTAGGACGGCCTTGAGTAGGGTTGTCAGTAGTTGACTGATTTTGAGTCACTGAGTTAGTTGTTAGCTGAGTCCATTAGTTGACTGGAATTACTGATACTGAGTTCCGAAAGCAAACTGTATTGCATTGTCTTTTGCGGCGATTTAGCAGTTGTGTTGTCAAGTTTTTAACTGATGTTTTGTGCTCTATTGTTGTGAAAAGAGCTGTATTGTTACTACTAGAACGAGAAGTTCTGGAGCTGTAAGAGAATCTGTGAAGAATTATATTGGAATAAATTTCTGCAAGTTTTGATCTGCTTTGGTTTCCAAATCTTTCGAACCCGTCCACGCAACAATATTCTGCAGCGGGGAAACAGTGAAAAATAAGTTTTAACAAGGAATTTTTTTCACCAGTTTGGTTCAATGTAATTATTTTTTTAATTGTGAATCTCAATGGCTGATATTGAGCTACCAGCACAATCTGTTTAGCATTATTAACGATGTGTTTTCGCGCACTTCTTTTAAGAGCTCTGATCCAATACCATATTAATATCAAAATATAGAAAAGAATATTGCTATTTATAAAATATTAAAAATTTCCAAATCAATATGTTTAGGCTTGATTAGAAAGATTGTACATTTTTATGACTAAAATTGAACCATATGGAGTTCCTAGAAACAAAAAATATATTCATTTAAAATATTTAATTTATATAAGCAACATCATATGAAACTAAATTCATGTCTGTTACTCATATAACAATCCATTTTAAAATCACTGAATGCAAGAATATCATCATTGAAAAAATTGAACCCTTAATGTAACTTGACAAAAAATAAATTGTTTTACTCATTTTTAAAATCTCACCACCAATAAAACAGAACAAACCATAATCTCTTAGATATTAATTTATTGAAAAAAGGAATTACTATGAAGGAACTTTGAATCTTTATGAACATAAAATTCGATAAAATGGATATTTTATTAAAGTTTTATTTTTACGAGTTTTTCCTTCTTTGCATGAAGTAAAAGTCAAAATCACGAAGCGGGCTAAAACGTGTCCCAAGTGTTTTTATTTATGAAATTAAAGAAAATGCTTGTGGAAAATGAAAGAAATACAAACCTAATGATTTTTTTTATCAGGGGTATGGGTGCAAATAAACGGATAAAAAATTATTTTAAACTTTGAAAACGTCATTTGTGTGACTGTCCTCGGCGAGTATCAGACGCAATCATTTGCATTGTTTGCGATAATTTCCTTTTCAAATTTTTGTTAATTATTAACTCTGAATATTCTATAATAGTAAGAAACAAACTTTTCTGCCAAAACTAGTCTTTTTATTTATTCCGTCTTTTTACTGTGTCCCCGACTTATGCGTCATTTCGATGACGTCACCGTTTTTCATGTCGAAACCATCCAACGCTGAACTTTTCACATTTTAAAGAGCCAATCTAGTGCATGTGCTTATGCAAAAGTGCTAAGCACGTTTTAAAGTGCCAAGCTAGTAATTCGTACATTATCACGTTAAGGAAAGTGGACATAATTTTATTTTTTACATAAAAATCGATTGATATTTAGTCTTAACTTCGTGCGTACATCTATTATGCATAATTTCGGCGACGGTCTATTTTTAAAGTTTTATTATGCAGAACATTAAACTTCTGGCATTAATGATTGCCATTGACATGTGGCTTTATTTGTGATAGCACATGGCCCTCGTATTAAGTTAAGCCTAACAATGTCGAAAGGAATTTCGTCATTCTGGAGACGATCATTTCGGCGAAAGGAGCACGCTACGAAATGCAACTAATCTATTCATTTCTTATACTATTTCGAGATTTTGATGATTTTTAGAGAAAAGAGAATTTGGAACAAAATCTATTCCTTTTACAATTCGTTAGCCGTTTATTAAGTGCTCAAAACACAAGCCAGGAGGGAGGCTGGCTTTTGAAAATTAAAAAAAAAAAAAAAAGTTGTAAAAAAGGCGTAAATTCCAAAGAAAAATAAAACGTATGCCATTTCGAAACCGTGGTTTTATGTTACAATGCGTCTATGTTACAATTTCGTTTTTTATAGCAGAGTATTTCATTTGCGTGGGGTGATTTTTAGGCGCCTGTTGTCTAGTATTGTCGGAGACTGACGGTAGACAAGCTATTTATACCCTTTATTGCAGAGATTCTCAACCTGTGGGGCACACTAGAGGGGAGGCGCGAGAACATCCAAGAGAAAATATTATTTAAAAAAAATTATTAACTGACTGAAAGGAAAGCCCACATACACATAGAAAACAATATACATTTCGACATATTTAACAAATAAAGTAAAACAAGTTACTAAATCAAAACTTAATTATCAAAACACACTAAGTTAAAAACAAATTTAATAATTATTAGTGATTTCCTTGGGCCTGTCTTGCAGAGCAAAGCTTTTCGAAGGAAGGCTTAATATTAGAAATAGTCGCTCTCAGTTCTGTTTCCATATTCAGCCGAGATCTATATTTTGTCTTCAAAGAAGCAACAGCAGAAAATCCAGTTTCACAAAGGTAGGATGTTGAAAATGGTAATAGAATACGAAATGCCCTTGTTTCTAGTGCAGAAAAATCAATCATCCTCTACTCCTGCCCAAAATTCAGTGATTTATTACTAAATTGTCTTTTGGTTTCGCCACTTATCGTGAAGTCTATGAATTTTTCTTCCTCATCAATTAAGAGTCCTTCGGGAGTTTTATGAAATGGATTCTTAACCCACTCGTAACTTGCTATCAGTTTGTCGTCAGCAAGAAAATACTTTTTAAAATTCTTTGCCAGCATAGCTAAATAATTGTTGATGGATACAAAAACAACTTTTACATGTTTTTCTTCAGCCTTGTAAGTTTTAGTACAATCATCCACATTTGCAAACATTGTTAGTTTTTTTGCTTTAAATTTCTGCTCCACAATTCCAATTTTCTACAAGAAGCATTAACTTTATCACTCGTATATGTGTATTTGCTCCTTGGAGTTGAAGATTCAAGTTATTTAATTTCTCGAATATGTCGACCAAGTAGGTCAATTTCATCACAAATAAACCATCGCAAAAATTCTCGGCTTCTGGTCTATTTTCTTCTTCTAGGAAAATTGTGATTTCTTCTTTTAATTCATAAACACGTTGCAAAAATTTCCCATGTGATAACCATCTTGCCTCGCAATAAAATAGTAACGCTGAATGTACTGAACCCATGTCTTGAAATGCGAAGATTAGTGCGGAAAAGATTCTCGATTTCAGGGGTCTCATTTTTATATAATTTACTACGGTTGCAACCGTAGTTAACACAATATTCAGACCAGGACTCATTTCTTTCGAAGTCAAAGCTTCTCTGTGGATCATGCAATGTGTCCAGACGCATTGAAGCGATTTTTGTTTTACAAGTGCTTGTATACCTTGGAATCTTCCGGACACTGAACGAGCACAATTGGTGCATATTCCGACGCAATTTTTCCATTCTATATTTGCCTCGTTCATAAAATCATTTAAAATAGCAAATAATGCAAGCTCTTTTGTTTGGAGTTCTATTGGTTCGCAGAAAAGTAGTTCTTCTACTCTGACATATTATCACAAAATCGAACACAGGCCCCCCAATTAAATGAACAATTTTATTACTCTCTGTTGCTTCATCAAGCTGTATTGAAAACGTCACCCAACTTCGAGAAAAGCTGACACTGTACATCTTCAGCTGTATCACCAATTCGACGAGCAACAGTATCATTTGAAAGAGGTTGTTTTGAAAAATGATCTCCAAACATGGTTTCTACAATATCAATTACTGCTGGCATAATAAGCCAATGGTGTGAGATTCTTTACATCTGGCTATTTTATATGAAACTTTTTAAGATGCAATTAAAGCTATTTTATTCACAGACAAAGTTTCTTTAAAAAATGATTTTTGCTTTTTATATGATTTTAATTCGAAAAATTCGCTGATTTGTTGACGTACTCACTATGAAGCGCTTCCAAATGTCGTTTAAGTTTATTAGGTTTCATGCTGTCTGGGGCCAATATTTTTGAGCAAATGATACACAGGAGACTTTCTTCTCAATTTACTTCAGTACTGGTAAAACCAAAATTTAGGTATTCTTGAGAAAATTTTCTTGATTTTATTTTCAGAGCCACGCTCGTCTGCGTACTTGTTGATGCTTGACTATCGTCCAATGCTCGCTTACTTCCGCTTAAAAATTTATCCATGAGTCTGCATAAATCTGCTGCCGTGAATATTTAACATGATGAATTGCAATTAACATGAATAGAAGGATCGACTCGAATGAGACTGGCCGGAAGTGAAACTTGTGTTATTAAAAATTTTCCTTCTTTCTATGCGAAAACATTTGCTCTGCGTATGCTCGAGACGGCATCGGTCATGTTCACCACCCGCTTGGCAAAATGCCAGATGTGGTTTCTCGCCAACGTTGCCTCGATTTTACTCTTGTTTTGGCAGTTAGTTAAAAATAATTCAAAAACAGAATCCGAAATACTCAATATACATTATTGTTGTATACATTTTATTGTAAGCGGGGGCGGGATGAAAATTATGATTGAAAACTGGGCCGCGAATACTGAAAGGTTGAGAAACACTGCTTTATTGTAATAATATCTCCATGCCTGGTAAAATATTCGACTTTTTAATGATTGGTCATCAAATATAAATAAGACCTTGATACATATTTTAAGAATTCATTTGAGCATTTCCTATTCCTTTATGTTTTTTTTTTTTTTCTTTCTTTCATTTAATTATTATTTTTATAAATTGAGTGGAGTAAAATTTAACGTTTTGTATTTTTTTTCTTTTGGTTTCCTTGATCGAAACCCTATCTTTTGAATACTGCAAGAATTGCTTGGATGATGAAAAATAAGAAAACTTTTTTTAAAAATATTTTTTGTTATTTTTATTATATTTTTTTTTATGAGAACAAGTTGTTGAAGAGCAAATAAAAGTTTCAGAAGAGAGGATTTCAAAAATATAAACCGTTATTTTCTAAAATTATTCTAGAAGAAAAAGTGTTTCGATTGGTAATCGTCATAATTGTTGATTAACATTTCATTAAGAATTGCAATCAATCTGAAAAATTAATGATTCAAATAAAATTCTAGTAGTCTTGCACCCCCTACAAAAAACCATGCCTGTGCCAATGGTTCAAAATTGCGGTAGTAAAAATGCAAAAGACAAAAGAAATATTGCCCTACTCTCATTAAATAATGTTGTCATGCTATTAAAATCTTTAAAAAAATAGTAATAAGAAATAAAAGTAAACAAATTTCTTTGGAGAGCAATATTTATATACCATCACGTCACATTTGACTGGATAACAACAAAAAAAAAAAATATTTAGTATTAGAATTTAGAGTGCAAACTTTGAATTCCTATAGAAAATAAGTTTATTGAAAGATATAATGAATAACAAACTTGTTTGAATAAAGTTTTAAAATCAAAGTCCTGATAAGCCATATTTTTCCTTATCTTGATTTTGACCCATAACCCTTTTTAGAATGGAATATGTTAATTAAATTTATCGAAAATAGGGTTTTTGCATAAAACGTTTCCGAGAATTGAACTTATGTTTTGTAGGCAATAAATTATTTGCTTTCGTTCAATTTTTTTTCAGGCAGTCACAGATATTGAGAAGAAATACCATAAATAAGTATTTCTTATCCAGTCCTTGAACAAATTAGTATTATATTTCTTGGTCTTCTAAACTCCACGAATACAGTAATATATAAAATAGGGGTGGGGAACAACTTTCAATTACACTAGAATATTGTTCATTGCCTTAAAATGTATGGTGTTATTTACCGTGTTCGTATTTTTGCTCATTGAGATAAAAATGGCTTTTAAATGGGCTCTAAAAAAAATAAAAATAATAATAATAATAAAATGCCAAGATTACGAAATTACCGATGTTATTCGATAGACATTACATTGTCCTTTCTTGTGTATGGGCAATGCTCAAGAGCAGAGAGCTCTTGGTTAAAGACCCTCGTTTTTCAACTTTTTAAGCTTTTATCGCGTTTATACGGGAATTTCGAAGGTGGGAATGATTAAAACACCTTAAGAGGAATAAGCACAGAGATTTTAATCAAAATCGTTAGAGCAGTTTTTTAGCAATTGCTGAAAAACAGGATTTTTTAATGAGATTTCATGATATCAACCTTATACGCATGCGCGATTTTGACGAAAACCTTACTGGAAGATCCCAGGGTCACCTTTAACCCGCATACAAAATGGGAACTTCGTAGGTCAATTTCTTCGGGAGTTATGCTGGCCACGCACACACATACATACAGACAGACATTTTTTTTTTCTAGACCACTTTTTTGAAAACATGTTCCAACTTGTTCCATAACATGGAGGAATGCAAAAAAAAAAAAAAAAAAAAAAAAATGATTTTTTTTTTACCGAATGCTATACATTCATATTACCCTATGTAAACTTATGGATAATTGAGCGTAAAAAAATACTCTCGATGCAAAAAATTCATATGAGATCAACTTGCAATTTCGGGAGGTACCCTTATCCCAGCTCCTGGCTACAAGCCTGAAATGACTAAAATTGCTCTTAACCATAAATTTTAATAACTTGGACTTAGTTGCCATTGAACAAAAAATATGCGTGCCGTCAAGTTTGGCAAATTAAAAGTAATGTGAATTTCTAATAATATATATTGTTACGAATTTTTGTATATTTGTAAATATATCGTAGTGCTAATTTTGTAAATAGATAAATTTCTGTACATTTCGCATAAGGCAATGCAATGGTCTGTTTCCCTTCAATGAATCTCCCAATGCTTGATAACGGGTTTTACAGAGGTAACTCTGGGAAGCGAGTTTCAAGGGGCAGGGCATTTAACATTATGGTAATGGGAATCTCGCCAAATTGGCGAGATAGAGCCAAGTTGGCGACGGTTTTGGCGACTAATTTTTGTCTCCAAATTTGGCGAGAAATCGCTAAATGTCGCCAAACTTGACGACCATTTGGCGACATTTTTAGTACATGTATGGGTACATGTATCCCATGTACATGTATAAGGACTTTTCGACTACAATCTGGAAAGTTCTCCAAATGTCTACCTCTAGGAGTTTCAAGAAGGTTCACGTACGTTCACCTCTCCTATAAAAGCTCAGGGAGCGGGTGATGGAGTTAGTTGTCTCTCAACGTTCATTGTGAGAGCTGTATTCCTGACTTGAGTTAGTTCTTGGATTTTGAGTCACTGAATGAGTTGACTGGAGATACTGAGCGAACTGTATTGCATTGTCTTTTGCAGCGATTTAGCAGTTGTCAAGTTTTTAACTGCTGTTTTGTGCTCTATTGAGGTGAAAAGAGCTGTATTGTGTCTACTAGAACGAGAAGTTCTGGAGCTGTAAAAGAACTGTGAAGAGTTATTTTTGGAATAAATTTCTGCAAGTTTTGATCTGCTTTGGCGTCAAATCTTTCGAAACCCGTCCACGCAACAATATTTTTTCTTTACAGATTGATTTTATGATCAGTTTGGCCTTAGCAGAGGATTAGATGACTTTCCGTTACATGACATTGAAAGGATAAGAAAATTAAAAGTGGAAAAATAAGTACAGTGAAATTTTATTGTATAAAGAATTAAGTGGTACATCAAATAATTATAGCATTGATTGAAATATATTTAATAAAACTAAGTTTTTTTTCCAAAAGCGGTTCATAAAAAAAAAACTTGCTCTACAAATAACAAAGGAATTCCATATCTATTAGATAAATGGGTATATGCTCATTTTGAACTGGATTGATTCACTAGAAGACAGCTTTAATCACTTTAAAGGCCTAATCATATTAATTGATGTAAAAGGCCTAATCATATTAATTGATGATTGATTTAATGAACGAAACAATATTCACAAACTATACAAAACAATTTTTACAGAAATAGATTGACTGGTTTTAGTTATCCAGAAGGAGAAAAAATGAATGTTTGGCTTAAATTGCTAAGTTGCGAAATATGCTGGTCGAAAAGTCAAACAATGTCAACAGGGTGAAAACAATCGCTCCATAGATATGCTACAGCTAGAGCCAATCTTGGATGAATGAAGTCGCAATGGATGTCCTGGATAAACTGGTCCCACAGCCTTTAAATCCTGGGAATAAAATTTTTGTAAGTTTTAAATTTCAACTTTTTTTTCTTTTAACACTTATGTTAGATATCAGAATGTTCGATTTATACAAATTTCAGTAATTTTAAGGTACAAATATCTTTGAAGAAATCAAGCCAGCCAAATAGTCAAAAAGTTATGACTCAGAAAATAATAATTCTTAATTGACCTTGTATAGAAATTTTTTACAATATAGTTCAAATCTAATTTTTAATATTTAAAAAAATATATAACCAGTATATTAAAAAAATGTGTAGCTACATAAATTATATAAAAACATTTTATTGCGTAAGAACTACCAAATAGTTTATTTTTTGAGTTTTATAGAATAGTAATAAGATTAAAAACCCTAAAAAGGGAAATTCTTGACTTCGGTCTGTCAGCTCCTCAGAAAATCTATTTTAACCCATCCTAAATTGTTTTACCACAATCAGTTTAATTGGGGAAATGTGGGGGAAACTTTTGATCGTATATTAGAAAAAAAAAGGGTTGATGAAAAGGGTTCAAAAGCATAAAATCTAGAAGGGTTCAAAGATGGATCTAAAAAAGGATCTTTTTTTAATTATTGAAATTTTAAAATTGTATTGGTCTCCGTGTAACAAGGAAATATCCAATATAATCAACAAGGAGGATTCTAAATTAAAATCACAAGAAACTTTTAAACAATGGTGGAATGACCGGTTTTTCAGCCTAATGGAAAATTCTTTTATGCAAATGAACTCAAAACAAAATGATTTCAATGCGGATTCAATAAGTTAGCACAAAAAAAGAGATTGGAAACATTTTCTTTAACATATTACCTAGGCTGCCTGTTGTTAGTTAATCCCATTCTTTATCGTACTGAATAGTATACCGCGAATATCAACGATGTCCGATCATACATATTACATTTAGAGCGCTTGCTAAGGATGTTTGAAGTATTGCCCTAGTAGAGTTTTTTGTGCCATAAAATTCAAATACAACCAACCGGTTTATAATGTATAAACGCGTCAAACAAAAATATTCAACAGAAATGAAATTTGACAGTAATACAGGTCGTTTCTAACAGTGGTGGTTCGTGCACTACGGCTAGCATCTAAATTTATTAGTTCACAACTAAAATTATATATTTTACAATTTTCTAAAATGAAAATTCTATTTCTACGGTAAGTGGAAAAAATTGCGATAAACTTCTTGCCTGAATAATAAAAACCCGCCTGCAATCAAAGCGATCTTCCATTTGAATTAATTCCTTGTCTACTTTACTGTATTTTGGCAGTATTGGTGATCAAGTTGATATTATTTTGATATATATATAAATAAATTTGCATCAATTCTGTTGAATTCTCATTTTGACTTGACGATAAACTGGAAATGAAACAAAATAGGTTATATTTGGAACTAGCTAAATTTTTCCTAATCCATTGAAGAAAGAAAAATAGTATTTAACAAAACATTTATTATTGTATATCTATTTTTAATTGCTAACTAAACTCTAATAATGAAGTATATTTTTATTAGATATTTTCTTAAATACCTAATTAATTAATTAATTAAATAAGAATAATGTATCAGTATTTTATCCTTTGTAAGATATATATTTTATTTTAATATTGCTTTCTGAACAAAAGTTTTAAAACACTTTTTCGCAGCGAAGGAAATATGAATCCTCTAATATTTAATAATTTAATTTTTTTATGTACATTTAATATCCAAAGTAAAGCCCCGTCAATTTTTTAATAAAAGAATGACTTTCCAATGGATTTTATTCAACAACTAAATTTGATTTTTTTTTGCCAAACGTTAATATGTAAGTAGAAATATGGCATGCTTTAATTTGTCTTAAACATTTCATTTTATTGATTTTAATTAGGCTGTTAAACATTAATTAAAGTAAATTACAATGTTTCTAAATGGCTATATCTGTCTGTCTGTCTCTCTCTCTCTCTCTCTCTCTCTCTCTCTCTCTCTCTCTCTCTCTCTCTCTCTCTCTCTCTCTCTCTCTATATATATATATATATATATATATATATATATATATATATATATATATATATATATATATATATATATATATATATATATATATATATATATATATATATATATATATATATATATATATATATATATATATATATATATATATATATATATATATATATATATATATATATATATATATATATATATATATATATATATATATATATATATATATATATATATATTCATTTTTATAAAAATATTAAAAAGGTGTTTTAACTTATCTTTTAACATATCTTGTTCTAGCTTGTAACTTTTATTGAACCGAAAAAATGAAAGCAATTCAATTTGTTGTAAATCTTCAATTTGTTGTAAAGAATATCAGAAAATTGATCAAGGGGTGGTGGGGCTTGGCTCAGATGTTGACTCTCTGTGAACTTCAACTGTCACTCTAACTGCACATTACATTTCCTTCTTGGTTTTTGAATTTTAAAGCTTGAAAGTTTTTTAAAAAATTGGCCGCAGTATTCTTATTAAAAACTATAATTAGTTATCTACTGGTACTCCAATATTTACTTTTGCTATGTGATTGAAAATCAGGTTGTTTTATTTAGTTACTTGATATTTATCAATAAATTAAGCTTTTGATATCTTAAATTTTAATTTCTTTTTTCTTGTTTTGCTTTCTTTTGTCAACTAACAGCCATTTATAAATTTTAGGGTTTACCAACATATTTATTAAAATTTTCGATTATACTTGAATTTTCTAAAATATAAATTAGCATCTTTAAAAATAGATGACCCCTTAAAATGGAAGTCAGTTTATTAATGGATAAGTTCAAACTGTTTCACGTTGCAACGTTAAATTTACTGGACCATAGTCTATAATGAATTTCACGTCCAATTATATTTGATTTATTTTGATTAAAACAATTTCGGCACCAGGAAAGAGTTTCAACCATGATTGATTAAATGGGATTTATTTGTATTCCAAAGCGATTATAGTAGAAGTTTGAGTAAAAATGATCTTTTTGTGGCAGTGAGAGAAGTTTCAATAGAATGTATTGTCATCGGCAATTAATCTACCTGTCAAGCCAGACAGGATTACGGCAAGTGGGTTATTAGGCCTTTTCAGATTTACCAGGCCGGTACAACTCACACACAAAATCGAAGTTAATATAATGGATTTAAAAATCATGGCAGATGAAACAAGTCAGTAGTCCATTTTTGGTTAGAATTAACGTATATATTTCAGTTCATTCTTTCTAAAATTCACGATTTTTCTCTTCCTGTTGGACGAAGTCGAGGTGTTCCATGTTTTCCCAATATATCAAAAGCAAAGGACTTTTCGACACGAAGCATAATAGTGAAAAGATATCAACAAAAGATGCTATCTACCTCAATTGGAAGAACGTCAACAAGAGCTCGATGCAAATGGAACTGTGACGGGATCACTCCAATTGCGCATTTTTGTTGTTCCATATTTCGACTTAATGTTGGTATTTGAGATTAATGTTACCAGTCTACCCCACTCATTTTTGTGTTTCTTCTCCTTTTCTTTATTTTGCAAGGTTTGAGATTAAGCAGTTTATAATGAGTTTACCCCAAAAAAGAATGAATCATCATTTATTGTTTTAGTTTATTCTTAGGTTGAATTATAGTTAGAACTTTAAGTTCCACGAATATCCATCTTACGGATCGTGGTCTAATGGCCCTTGTTTTATAAGCATCTGTATATACAACCCCCTAATTTCCAAATTATTAACTGCTGTGGAAATATTACCTTTTTAGTATGGACAGCAGTATATGTAAATGGGGGACGAGGTGCAGTTGCCCACAAAATCGCCATTACAACTAATCAATCTGGATTGAATGGATTTCATGATATGTTCATTTTTGGCTGTATATTACTGCTACTTAATGCTCGGAATTGTACTTTTAAAACTCGGCCGAGTTTGAACTAGGGCTCGAATTTACAATCGACCTCCTACTTTCACTCTTTGGACATCATTTTTGTATGCTTGTATCTTGCAAGAATGCGATATTTCATTTGCTTTGTAATATGTCATTTGCTTTGTTGTTTGCCTGACTTCGCAGTTTGCATCTAATAAATCTGAAACCAACCAATCTGATTTCTAATTTTTTAATAGTTTTTACTTTCAATTACCCATTTTCGATTTTTTTTCATGTCTCCATGCTTTGAAACACCCTCATTTTAAAAAAGTGGTCTAGAAAAAATGTATGTCTGTGTTTACGTGGTCAGCATAACTCTCGAACAAATTAACCTACGATGCTCAAATTTTGTGTGCGGGTTAGGCCACGGGACTGCTATTAATGTTTTCGTCAAACTCGTACATAACGGTGCGTATAATCGTGCATATAAGGTTGAAATCATGAAAAATCATATTTTTCAGCAATTCTTGAAAAACGGCTCTAACGATTTTGAATAAGAAATACAATAAAAGCGCAAAATGTTGGAAAACTAGTGCCTTTAACACAGAGCTCCCTGCCCTTTATCATCGCCCATCAACGATTGATTTTTTTCTGTTTCACGCCCAAGAAAGGACAATGTAATTTCTATCGAATAACTTTTTTTTACCATGTAAAAATTATTGCCAAAAATATTGCCAAACTTCCCATTTTTATTTAACTGAGTGAAAATAAGAAAACGGTAACACCATACATTTTAATGCTATGACCAATATTATAATGTAATTGAAAGTTGTGTGATATTCCACACCCCTTGTATTTTAACTGTCCGGGAAGGAGGAGTATAAAGACGGATATTGTAATTATAATTAGGTTTGTGGCTTTTTGTCGAAGTTTTTCATGCTCGTTCTTTAGTTTTCTGATAGTTTTTTTTTTCATAAGTTTTTGACATACTTTGACCGAATAAAAAAAAATCTTTTCAAATTTGCTTTTGAGTCTCACAGTTTTTTACTGATACTTCTATTTTAATCGCTGTTCATAAATATTTGAGAAAATTTCTCCATAGATACCGAATACTGTTATTTTAATCATGTTTGAGGCTTTTCGATTGCTGTATTACTTATGCCTCATGCTTTTCCGTAATTTTTTTTTTCTTATGCGTATACTGTTATTTTAATCGTGTTTTCTTTTTTTTTGGGGGGGGGGGGCGCTTTTTCGAATAAAGTTTTCCATGCCTTATGATTTTCCAAATGTTTTTTTTTTTCTACGGATAGTGTCATTTTTTACCAAGGATTTCCAAATGAGGTTTTTTATTCGGAATTGCAGATTACTTTTATCTTTTCGAGTGACGTTGCATGTCACATGTAAAAATAAAATATTGTCTCTTGAGAAGAACTGCAAAAATAAAAGGGCTTTTCTGATGGAAGTGAATGAGAGCGGCGCTCGGAGTTTGCGCAGTCATAATGGAGGAAGAAATGAGCTAGCCAGTAGTAGAGCTGGGTTTTGTTGTTCTCTCATTTCAAAGTGCCACGGCGTTGGTTGGTGGGGATTCAACTTCACAGCTCGCTTCAGTTCAGTTGTCCACTTTTCGCCGCTAACGTCGCCATGTCTGTCATCGCGGCTTGAAATTAAAAAAAAAAACAAAAACAAAAAAAAAACACTACAAGATTTGTAATTCGATTTTTTGCGATCCTCAATTTCTGATACTCTATTGATAGAATTGGTATCGAGAGCAACTAGTGTTTTAATAGTGACATTCCTATGGAATAACATATTTTCTATTTTTGAGGAAAGCTGAAATAACAAGTTGTAGTGCCGCCGTATCGTAGGAATATTCTGAAAGGGCATCGTGAAAGAGTGAGTTTTTTTTCCCCCTTTATCGTTTATTAATGTGTTATTGCAATCATAGATACGTGAGCTGACTATTTTTTTGATTTGTTTATTAAAACCGTATAAATGCGTAGGCGTGTGAAGATTAGCGTTGCGTTGATGCGGCGTGAACGGATAATTGGTTCTTTTCTATTGCTTGGAGATTTATTTTTACGATGCATGCATGAGATTACTCACTAATATAATTTTGGGGCGTTAAATGATCGCTGCTACTATATTTACTCAAAACTTAAAATTGATTAATATAACACTCAAAATGTGACTAAATTTTATCAGATCTGTCAGTTTCCCCAATTGTATATGCATTACATTTGAAGTTTTTTATTTTACATAATTGAATATACATTGTGTTCAAAAAGTGTCCATGAACATGTTATTTTCATTTTTACAAAATTCTATCCGTTTGAAATATTGCATAATTTCTTGATTGAATATTGCAAAATTTGAAATAAAAGAATATTTATTTCCCATTATATTTTTACTTCAAATATTCATAACTTAAATAATAGCACATTTTAATTTTTTTTCTGTGAAAGTTAAACCTAAACTTATTAAACAAGTTTATGAAAAATTCTGATTATTTTCCAAAAACATTTTTCACTCAATGAAACAAAGGAGTCATCATATTCCTGCAAAAATTTTATGTTCTTTGAAAAAAAATATGATTTTAATTCACTTGAATTTGTCAATGGTGATCAGTGTGTCTGCCTATAAATATGAATTGTAAAAAACCGTACATTGTAATTGTAAAAAATGCTGGTTGGTTCCTTTCTTGATGTTTCTGCAACTAAGCGCAGTGATTTACACAAATTATATCATTTGTACCCATATTTCATGAATGATTGCAGAAGTATTAATACTATCATTTAATCTTTTTCCCCCTCTTGCCACCGGACAAGTTACTTTTATGAATTAAATTGTGTAAATTGTGTCCTTTGTTGTAAAAGACTAGCATTGTCACTTCACATTAAAAACAAATGACTAGCCACATCTCAGTCCTTATCTAATAGCTAATTTAGTCTTTAAAACTAACAGTGCACATTGTAAGTTGAAAACTGACTTGCTGTTCAAACACTATCAATCCGCGAGAACGTGCGCTGGTGTGTTGCTAAGGGAACATTGGGGTTTATTGGACTCGGCGTGTTCTCGCATGCTAATTTTACCTACCGCAGAACCTAATTTAAAATGGCTCTTGATGGTAGAAGTAGACTATTTATTGAATTTAAATTGTATTTTGATCAAGAATTTGCTCAAGCTTTGCTCAAAACATCGCAACATAGTTGCAGTAAATGCAGACCTTCTGCAGTAAAAACTAGGGGAGTGGAACGTTGCACAATTTTCAATTATACTATAATATTGGGCATTGCATTAAAATTTTATAAGGTGTTATTTACTGTTTTCATATTTTCACTTATTTAAATAGGAATTGCCTTAAAAAACGCCATAAAAATGGCGAAATTGGCAATGTTATTCGATAGACATTAGAATGTCCTTTATTGGCAGTGAAACAGAAAAAATTGATCGTTGATGGGCAATGCCCAAGAGCAGAGGGCTTTGTTAAAGACACTCATTTTTCAACTTTTTACGCTTTTATTGCATTTCTACAAGAATTTCAGAGATGGGGACGATTAGAACACCTCAAGAGGCATTAGCACAGAGTTTTAATCAAAATCGTTAGAGCTGTTTTTTAGGAATTGCTGAAAAACATGATTTTCCATTATTTCAAACTTATGCGCAATAAAACCTTAAGGGGATTTCTATACCTGTAATGATAATTTGGTATATTTCATGTATCTTTTTCTCATCAAGTAATTGAATCCTAATTTTTTTTAAGTACATTTAGAAGACGTTATTCTATTGAAGTTAACTTTTGATTGTGACTCATATACTTTTTTTTCGAATTACCAAACTATGCCAAAACAAAAAATATCTTTAAAATAACAACAAAACCTCACTTCAGTACGATACATAAAAGGAATATGTGGTAAAAAATTTTGAAAGATGGTTTGTGCAGTTTCTGATAAAAAGGTATGTGAATAATGAATAAAAAGTATCATATTTATGTGTTTTGAATTTAAATAATAGCTCAATATTGGTGTGTTTAATTGGACTTTAGTTATCGTGATTTATGTCCATCACCCTTAAAAAACGTTAATTGAAATCATATTAAAATTGTAAGTATTTCTTGTAGTTAAGTGCCACAAGTCGGTTTTGTATTAAAAAAAAAATCCTCTAAAATTCTAGTCATAATAGGTTCTTGGTAAAATGGTAATATCCTCCCGGAACCCAAAACTGTTTGAAACATGATTTAAAGCTAATTTTTATGTATATTATTCTCTTGGGTCTATGTAAAGTACTTTTAAAGTTATTGGGTTTCAATTATAAAGTGGGACAAAAAATGACTATCTCCTTAACTTGCAAAAATTCTGAAATTTACTTGTTCGGATGTGAAATTTATTCTTGAAAGGCTGCAAAACAATTACGGGAGGACGTGATACATAAAAATACTTTATAGTTAGTGCAAAAAAATTTGTTCACGCCTAACATCCGACAACGGGAGAAAAAAATCTTAGTGTCCATTGCTGGCCTTTGAACCTACTTTTCGTGACGCCTCTACTACTGGCAGAGAAACTGTTTCATTATACTTCGTCACAATCAGTGGAACTAACATCAGCTGTAGGACTGAATTTGGCTATTTCATGTGAAGAAAAATTATGCACCCAAAATTTAATATGCATTTAAATGTACGCGGGGTCTCAGGAGGATATGGCTGTTTTATGGATAAAAAACTTTTTTACCAAATATTTTAAAGGAAAACATAATGACACTATTAAAGTATAAAAGTTTGCCTATTTATTATGTTTTGATAAGTAAATTTAAAAAAGTTATAGTATTGAACAAAATTCAGATTTTCAGTCCTGCAAATACATGAATAGCGGGATTTAATTTTTTTAACGCTAATTTAATAAAGCATGCTAAAGTTGATATATTTGTGAATAAAATGGAAATTTTTTTCCCGAAATTGCCCTTTTGTCTAAAACAATGATGTTATGAAAAGGTAGTTTTTACAGTGCAATCTGATCTTTTTGTGTTTATTTCGAACTTGTTGTCAATCAAGGAAATTCAATCCCTGTTTGCAGACCATTATTTCTATTAATCAAGCAATCCTTGTTGCAGTGAATACATTTTGGTGTGCTCTTATAACATGTCAGTTTTGGACTTGCATAAATGTAGTTTTCTTTGGTTTCTAAACAACCTGAAAGCTCACACAACAAACATTTTGAGCCACAGAAGCCAGTTCTTCACTGGAATCGCTTTTATAAAATAGCATCTTTTATACTAATTTATTTCATTATTAGAAAGAAATTTTGAGAAGTGTATTTGGTTGGAGAAGTAAATACAAGCCTCTTGAAGGTATTGTTTAGAATATTCCACAGAGGCAATAACGGCACAGTTTTTATTAAATAAAAACTATTATTTATTCGCTCTTCAAAGGCACACAAAATTTAATCGACATACAGTGCAATCAATATCAAGCTTCAATAACAACAACTTCGAATTCGGCAATAATTCAGGTCAGGCACACTCAAAGCGTTCAGCTTTCATCGAGTTCCAAAGTCAAACTGAAAACTTTCCCGATCTGCAGTCTTATTTATACCAGGCGCATGAGAACATTTTCGAAATATCCCCCAATTCGTCGAAAAAGAAACATCTCGAAATTTCTCGATTGCTTTAGGTGTTGCCCCCTTTTTCTAACCTGTATTATTGCTGTTAATAAATGAAATAAGATAAAATAAATTACAATAGAATTTTAAAGTAATACGTCACTATTTACAGACAATTTGTGCAACATTTCCCCCTTCTGAAAGACTGCACGTCCCGGGCAGTGAAGTCCGCAAGAGGAAATGCCATTCAATCACTTCTACCATAATACGGGGCTAGCCTATTGTGATGTACAACTCTAGGTTTACAGGAAGGTGTCTGTTGAATCCTTACCACAACGTCGTGCATCTTCTTAAGGACCACATACGGCCCTTCTCAGTTCGTGTGGAGCTTAGGGAAGAGCTTTCCAACGTTTAGGGTTCCATAACCACACCTTGTCATCTTCCTGGAATAAGCGGTTTGTGGCCTTGGCATTGTATCGGATCTTCATGCGCTCCGTCATGATGTTGATTCTCTCTCTGGCGAACCGATGTACGGCTTCCAAACGTGCCTGGAGATCATTTAGATACTGGACAGGCGAGGAAGGAGTGTCCGATGGTTGTCCAAAGAGGAGGTCGCAGGGGAGCTTAAGGTCTCTTCCAAACATCGTCAATTTCCGGTGGTCTCGTGAGTTGCACTCCTGTATGCAAACAGAAGCGGTAAAAGTTTCTGAACCTCAACTTGTTGGTTGCATGACTTTGAGGTTGGTTGTTGAGCAGAAAACGTGGGTGTTTCGAACTTGGACTCCGCCTTGGATGAACGTCGACAGCTCTCCGAACATGGATGCCTGGAAGGAACGTTCACATTCCTGTTCAACCGAGCATCATCTCCAGTAAACTGGTGTGTCTGCACCAGAATCGTCCACAGGTGCAACTGTTATATCCAGGGATCTCCGTTCGACGCTTGTAACGAGCACAAGTGCCGATCTCTTCTTTCTTGATAACTCGGGTAGCGTCACTAACACTGTCCATTCCTACACGAACCATCTCCTGGGGGAGGGCCATTAGTGTTGCTTCCTCCATTTCTCTATCTGGGATTGAGGCGGTACCTTTCGTAGATATAGTCTCTGTCTTTTCAAATCGGGATATCTTCCTCTCTATGACGTTGTCTTCAGGAACTACAACCCGAAATACGTTTAGCTTTTTCGTGTCCAGACCGTGTAAAGGAACTTCGCCTCTCCATGTTTACAGCTTGCCTTTCTCAAAATTCAGCGTAATTCTATTTTCAAAAAGTCTAGTCTGATAATGCACGGATTTACAATTTCGGCAACATAAACGGTGTGCTTGTAGGTGTTAAAAGGCAATGTCCACTTCCAATTTTCTGTGCATGGAGATACTGCCACCAGACACAGTTTGTAGCGAAACAGAGGGCGCTGTGTAGAGGAGTCGGCTGTTCAGGCGACGATCCACGTCCGTCCTTACGATCGTTACGCAGCGAGGTGAAATGCTTTTGTAGTGCTGTCCCATCCATTTGCAGATGCAATTATCTCAAACTGCGTTTGATAAACGCGCCAGGAAGGCTTTCCATCAAAAGTGGCCACTTTGATGTTAGAACATGGTGCAATAACGGGAACGGAAACCTCTCCCGGGAGCAAAACTGTTGTTGCTTCAGATCTTCTATTATCAATAAATCAAATTCTTTCCTCCAAGCAGTCAAATTTCCCGTTAACTTCCTCCTTCACGATGGAAACCTTTTCTTCAATTTCATTTCTCACAGTCGCAAGATTTTCTTTGACATCTGAAATATCGGCCTTCATTGACTGAAGGACATTTTCCGTGCACTCTATAAATCCGTCAACGGACACAGAAGTCGATTCTTGTTTGGAGGTTAAAGCTTTAATGTCCGATGATGTAGCCTCTTGTAAAGCCTTAATGTCATTCGTAATCGCGGCAGCGAATTCAGCATTTGTAGATTCTTGATGGGCTTTTATTTCTTGGCTGTCTTTTATTCCAGAAATCATTTCCATCAATAGCTTCATTTGGTCTTCTCTAGTAGTCGGCATTCAAGATGAATAAACCCCACTTCTGACACCACTGTTGTGAATATTCCACAGAGGCAATGACAGCACAGTTTTTATTAAATAACTAGTATTTATTCGCTCTTCAAAGGCACACAAAATTTAATGGAAGAACAGTGCAATTAAACACTGAAAGTCACAATCAAAGGTTCCTAATTATCTTGACAGACCATTGTCAACGTTTACAAGTTATATTCAAATTATTTTTATAAGAAAATCGGAAAATTTGATTTGCTGCATTCAAGAAATTAATAATTTATAATGCATATTAAAATTTAACATAACTGAGCTATTGCAGTCTTTATGCTAAAAATTATGTTGGTGATATAAAAAGAAAATCTTTGTAATTTTCTATTATTTTGCATTTTTGATACGTTTATATTTAAAACTAATGACTTACTGGGATTTTGTAGTGCTCGACTTTTTGCTGTAATCATCTTGTCTAATCAAAATGTGCTTTATTTTCCCATGGACTTCAATTTTTCTGGACTTTTCTGTCTTCATAATGGCTCCGTCATTTCCGAAAATTGTTATTGTTTTGAAGGCCTCTCCTTCCAGTATAACTTTTTTAATTGCTTGTCCCTAGACTTTATTTATCTTCAATTGAGGAGTTAGCTTTGGATTCTTCTGAAGTTTTATTATAGTTGGAGATGCATGGGATTCTTTTGTCTGAAAATTTTATAATAAAATAGTAATTTGAGCACAATTCACTATTTGTACAAACATTGGTTTTAATACATTTTTCGAGAAGTTTGTCCTAGCATTATTAAACTTTTATTCATGGTAGGACTCTGGCTCAATGGTTTGGACCAGATATTGACCAGGTGGGAATTGTCTTATCCAAATTCAGTCAAATAGCCAGCCACATTTAGAGTTAATTATTGTGCTTTTTCAGATCAAGCATGATTTGGAATTAATAGATGCAACATTCATTTAATTAAAAAGACCTTATCAATTAGTTATGGTTGTTTTTCAAATATGGGGCATTTTTTAAATGATTTTGAAAACAAATTTAAAATGAATCATTGTTGGTGAATAAAATTAGTTCTTGCATATGTCTCTTACATGTTTTCATAGCCAGCAGTAAGATTAAATTAAAATTTAAACCTGTGAGTCTGTTATAAGTAGCTATGAAACTAAAAAATATCAGGTCTGTTACCGGCCAAATGGTTGAAATTTTTATATGAAATTACAACTTTTTGAATGAGCAAATCAGCATCCATAATAGGTAATTAATTTGAAATTTATTTCCTACTTTTACAATAGAGAAATATTTAATATCAGGTCTGTTAATTTAACTTATTATTAGTTTAACTGTTCTTTAAATTTTTCATAATATTCGGGGAATTTCTGAGTGAATTTTAAATTTATAAAAAAACATGTTGCATCTCTCCCAATTATTCCCAAATTATTCTTACAATTTAAATTGGTTTTAAAAAAATAATATATTAGTTATTAGCACATTATATTTATTTTTCATGTGTGTTCAAATGTTTCAAGATGTTATTCTGACTATTTCAAAGTTGTGAGAAATGTTTTTGTAAAAAATGTCCCATCCCTCCCTACTCTCCCCTAATAGACATTTAACATTATTGATTTACAACCATGTGTAAACTTTTTAGGCTTAAGACATAAATATAGTTCACAAGGTTACTATGTAAGTGGAAAGCAGTTAATAAGACTACACTAGTTAACTTTAAAAAAGGTGGTAATACTCGTCTTATGAAAGTCCTATAGTATCCTATCGACTCAAGATTTTATTTCAAAATGGTTTCTTTCACATACTGAATCATGAATGCTCTATTAAAAAGCCCCATCTACTGAGTAATTTTGAAAATGATTTATTTTGGTAAGAGACCTGACATTTCTCTCGGACAAATTAATTAAACTGTATCAGAAAAAAAAAATGCAAAGATATTTTATAGATTTATTACAATATATGTTTTTAAAAATATATAGCTTCTCCAAAGTTGTTTTATATATTGGAAATTGGTAAAATATCAAAAAGAAATTTGACTTTGTCGTTTCAGATATCACATTTTCTAGGTTCTGCTTTTCGTAAAAAATTTATATAAAAAAAAGCTAAAGGCATATATTTGTAATATTATGCATCATAACTCTTAATAGTAAGTATTTTAAGGGAAAAAAAACATAAGCCCTCATGTTATTAAATTTCAAAATAAAAAATCAACTTTTGTTAGACATCAAAAATGCCACAAATTTGAAAATTACCCTTATGCATTATATCAATTAGTTATGCCGTGATATATATACTCGGAGCTTTTAGAAGTTCTACAGCTTTAATTTGGTTATTAGTAAAATAGGGAAATAAAAAATTATTTAGATTTAACCTATTAACTAGAAAAGAAAATTTTTGTTTGGTAGTTAGAATTATTAAAAATAATACTATAACTCATTGAATATGTATGCAAAATACGATTAAATATATAACGGTAACCATAACTGCCACAGAAATTTGGAGCTTTTAATTCCATTTATTAAATGGCAATTTCTGGATACTCTAAAATTTTATTACAATTAGCTTCAAAAATTAGAAAGTGTAATAATTCTATTATTAGAGCAATCCTACACATTAGACTAATTCCTTACTTCGGAAGGGAAATATTTCTTATCCTGACCTCACTGAATGCTGATACTATGCATTGATTGGATCTTGAACTGAGCTAAAGGAAATAGCTTGGTCAGAGCCATATGATTCATTAAAATTCTTATAGTATCCTAAAGTATTAATACAATTTAAAAGCGCTTATTTTCTTATACCAACATATATTTAAGTTTAAACTATGTGCGTCAAATTATTATATAAGTTGTGATTTGCTCCAAACTTTGAATCGGAAGGATCCATCCGATTCAAGGAGGTCAGGATAAGATGTTTTGAACATCAAACTTGCCATCTTAGCTGCTTCATTTACCTCAAAATAATAGAAAAACTATAAGATTATTTATCGTCCTGCATAATAGGATGCATAAAGGAGGTGCTTTTAATTTAAACATTTTCTCTTTACAATATGTTTTAGAACTGATGTTGCAAATTTATTATACCATTAGTACTATTATTATTTATTATACCTGAAACTATGTGATATCTGGTGTAACACTAGTACTTATCATTGGTCATAACTGTTGTAGTTTAATTGAAATGAGCAGGCTTCATTTTTGAGTGAACACTTTTTTACTGTAAATCATAGTCCGATTTCAAATATCTAAATGAACACAAATTGTGACAAATCTCTATGCTTTCTCTGAATGTTTTGAAAGTGACATTTTTAAAGTCAATTACCGTTTGCATAGTAATAATATGCATAATTGTCAATCGGGCACTACAAGAAATATATTAAATAAAATACTATGCATTGTAAAAAAAAAAAAAAAAAAAAACTCTCCAAATAAAATAATCAATCGTAAAAAAATTTCTGAACATGCTGGCAGCCAAAATGGCAGCACTTTATTTCATGGGTCATTTTTGCACCTACTGAACTGGGATTATAGAGAAAAGCCCTAGCTTGTTAAGTTTTTTACAACATTTTTTCAACAATAGCAATACACTAACAATTGGCACATAAAAATTAAGTTGGAAAATATATGGGATTGACTTCAAAATATGAAAATTAAAGAATTTTTTTAACTTTTTGAAGCAAAATTAATATCTAAACATCAGGTGGTCTTTACAATAGCAACAATCTTGAACTTAGGTTGCATGAATTTGAATATTTCCTATTAACATGTGTAAAAAATGTACAATTACATTTATGTGACATTATCTTGCATGTTGAATTTGTATTTTCCTGATAGGAAATCAAATGACATAATGATCATTTCTATCAGAAAGCCCTGGTAGGAACGATCATTATGTCATTTAATTTTTCGGCAATGCTCTTTAAATTTTATACCACATTTTTTCAATTATTTGATAATATATTGGAAGCAAATAAATTTATTCCTAATTGAAAACTGTTTGTGCATGAGAATTATAAATAATTCTTAAAAAAAATTAACTCGTACCCAATCTGATTATTTAACTGTACAAGCATACTGAAGAATATATTTGTCTGCTTTATACCCTTCATTCTGACTCATTTAATGTAAATTGAAACGAATGCTTTTGATAGCCATGAAAGGTATTGAGAGCCTTCCTATATTTTTAGCAGTAAGCAAAGATGTTTTCTTTCAAAAATGATTGCTTTCATTGAATATGTGTGTTGAAGATGCAACCAGTTTCACTTTAAAAATTAGGTACCCACTTGTGGGGAAATATGAATTTGTGAGGATATAAAGTATCAGGGGTTGCATTCACTTTAATGTTCCTTAAATTTTTTGTTCATCTCCAAAATTGTACTTAAATTTTTCGCGAATTCCTAGAGAAAAAATTAAAAACACCGAAATTTGATCGATTTTTTTCTAAAACCTGCGAAAAAATCGCAATACACCTGCAGAAAAGAACATATTTTCTGAAATTTTAATTATTTAAAGTTAAATTATTGACAAACTTTTTTAAATTGTAACTAATAAGGGGATTTAATTAAATTTGCATATTTGTCAAAATAGTATAATTGTTTGATTATACCTATAACTGTTGTTTTTCTAAAAAGTTGTTTGAAGTGAATTTTTTTAAAAAATTGGTAGTTTTTTTACCTGTATTGAAACAAGCTTTGAAAAGAATACGTTTGTTAAAAGCTTCAGTCAGCTTGTAGAGAAATATCTATAATTTTTTGGAATTAAAATTCCTATTCCTAAAATTCCTATCTAAATTTTTTCAAAAACTCGCTGCATCCTCTGAAGTATTTATTTTTGAAAATACACAGTTGACACATTTTATCTGTCTGGGTTTTCCAAGAAAATTCAGTGGGGTTTAATAAATATCCAATGACTAGTTTTTGATTAAAAAAAAGTCCATAAAAGTAAAATTTCTTTCTGCAAGTCCTGGGAGGATTAGGTCATAAAAGCTTTTCCAAACTTCATTTGAATTCCCATGAAAGTTGGAAAAGCTTTTGAAATTAAAGGTCAAAAAGAAAAATGTTCAGTAAGTAATCATTGCAAATGATGAGTATTTCAATCAAATTGATTTTAACTTAATAGAATTGACATTCGACTTTTGCACATTTAAAACTATGAAATTTTATATTCATTCATGTAAATATTTTTATTATATTAAATTGTATCATATTTCATTTTAATACTTACTTTCAATTTTGCCTTTATCGGCCTTTGAAAAATTCTATTGTATAGTTTATACGTTTTATTGGCTTTATTGGTCATCTAAGAAGACAAATTTCAAAATTAGATATATAAATTTTCTTGAACTTAACATAATAAATAAAATACTCAAAGTTCTTAATATAATTTTAAAATGCAAATCAAGACTGACAGACAAAACTAATATGAAACTGTTAATAAAAGCAAGAAGCCCTAAGCTAACTGTGCTTTTCAATAAGAACAGTTGATGTCAAAGAATGAGTCTTGAGAAACAAGCCAGGAAAAATATTTGTTTGTATCTATGACAAATAGCAGAAAGGCTAGCATCTTTACACTAATGGGTGCAGATGTTATTATTATACATATTTGCAGAAAGGAAATACTTTTTCTTAGTTCCCTTTGCCAGCTACAAAATACTTGTCTTTGATTTCTCCTGAGGGAGTTTAATTGTCAAAGTTTATAATAGTTAACTTTGTAAAAAATAATTGGAAGGTTTCTTAGATATATTTTTCTAGTTGAGTCATTTCTGTCTGCAACAAGTGACAATGCGAGTCTCAATATGAATGCTTGGAACTAATTTAAGGCAATCATAATTACTTTTTTGGATTCAAAAATAAGTAACAGTATGAAAAGTTAATTATTTTTTTGTCAATAAGCCAAAAAGACTATTTCCAAAACACAATATGTGATTTTTAACAAATTTAACAGATCTGTTCTGAAATAGGGTCTTAAACATGCTAAAGCTCACTTGAAACTAAAAAATCAGAACTTCGCGGGATGAAATATAGACATTGACAAGCAATCTCCAATTTAAAAAAAAATTATATTACACAAAATTTTTAACATTGCAATCTAAATTCCAATTACTGCAAAAGTATTAGAAAATTTTAGCCTGAAAAGCAATGCAAAATTACTGTGGCAAAAATGTTTTTAAAAAATTCCAGCATAAAATTAAAATTTTAAACATTTTCTAGTCCATGTCAACCATTCAAAAGGGCAAATTAGTGGAAACAATAGCCAAGCTTTTAGATTGTAATTTTTTTTTTTTTTTAACTTTCTTTAAAAAATTAATTATTTAATAACACAAGCGTTCCATCAAATAAATGAATCGCAACATGTTTGACTTGTATAAGAGCAGTTGAAATTGATTTATTTTTCTAAAAGCATTAAATGTCGGGAATTTTTTTTTCTAATATGCTTCACATTGTGAATATCAGCCCATCCAGTATTTTATTACGTCTTTGCATCAACGTCAGAGTAAGCAGTAATCTGTGTAAACAAAAAATCGGAAGTGCCTGTTTCCATATTACAGAGTATTTCTTTTGTTTGATTTCACAAATGTAAATTCCAGCAAAGATATACCGGCCATAACGAGCTTGTGCGAAGCCACATTTATAGGCAGGAAGTAGCTTTGTAATATAACCCATAAAAATAAAGTTTTTAATATAAATCCTTTAAATATATTGCCAATTTTTATATTAATTAACATAGTGATGTTTCTGTGGCCAGCGTGTGCTTGGTTATCATCTAATTTTAAATACAGTCAAACCCCATTAACGCGAAGTCGACGGGGTCACCAAAATTGTTCGCCCAAATTAACATTAAGTTCTAAGTATGGAGGACTGCTTTTACTTAACTTAAACAAGGTTTCATGTTAAGCGATTTCGCATTAACTAGGTTTGACTGTATTAAAAACATTTCTTGCGGCAAACTATGTTTCAAAATTTATTCCTTGAAAATTAATGTGAATTTATGCATTCGCATCCAAATATCTTTTTTTTATTCTATTTAAACAGTTTTTCTATTTGTTAATTAAAACAATTTTGGCAACAGGAAAAAGATCCTCAGTGATCGGTTAAATGCTATTTCAGCGAAATTGGATGACGGCAAGTAGGTTTGTTAGTATTTCAAAAAGAGACATATTTTAGTGACAGTGACTGCCTCCAAAATTTGATAGAATGTATTGACATCAAATCAATCTGCCAAATTTCAGCCCGATTTGATGAAAGCAAGTGGGTTAATTTTGCCTCCGCAGATTTGCTCGGCAGCCATACATGAACAAAATCAAAGTTAATATAAGGATTTAAAAGGAAAAGGTTTTCAATTTAAAATAAAGCAAGCTTTATGTCAAGTAAAGTTTTAAGGGTAGAGACCTCAATTAAAATCAAATGTTACTTACTCTTCTGATGAACTCTATTCTTGACTCTTCTGCCATCCTTACAATGTCCTATTTTGGGGGGGGGGAAATTTCTAATTTTATATATTTTCTTTCATACAATAATAAAATTTGTTTTAATGTTGAGTAGGTAAAAATATTTACATTGATATCCTTCTACTCCTAGATGATATTTCAATTATAGATGTACTTTTATAGAAGTTTGTGTAAACGGATCCATATTTCCTTCTGCATAGACCAGCTATTATTAATTTTAACGTGGCATTCAATAAGTTAAGTTCATTTCCAGCATCCCTATAAATTACCAGGTTTAATATAAGATTTTTTTTAGAACAACAAAAATTTATTTCGAAATTGTGTTGTAGCTTGAATGGAATTAAGAATTTTCCTCTTTTAAATGCACTGGGTGGTTTTCGATTTCGAGGCATTTTTGAAATTGAAGTAATTTTGGTACTAAAATTAACAATTGCTGGTGATTAACATTAATTCTTATATATGTTTTATGCATGTTTTCATAGCCAGCAGCAAGATTAATTTAAAATATAGAACTTTGGAGCTCTTATAAGTCCCTACGAAACTAAAAATTGTCAGGTCTGTTACCGGCCAAATGTTTGACTTTTTATATGCAATTATAACTTTTTGAATTAGTAAATAAGCTCCCTAGTAGGTAATTAGTCGAAATTCATTTTCTAGAGTTGCAATAAAGAAATATTTCATATTTTATTTATATTAAAAAATGTAAGGGCGGTTACTTAAACTTATTATTATTTTAACTTTTCTCTATAATGTCTACAAAAGGGTGCTGTACTGTAAATATTCAAATAATATCATAAATAAGTTTTATATCAGTTATTTGCACTCTCATTTGTAATTCTGAGTCAGAAACTTCATTTTTAACAAATATTTTTTTACAAAGTAACAGACCTGGCATTGAGTAACAAATTTAACATGATTTGGGAGAGCAGATGTTATGTGTATTATTTCTTTATTAATTTAATTGTTAGTTTTTAGTGGATATATGTGAAAACCCAAAAGTCCTTAACTGTATCCTATCAGCTCAATATTGTATTTCAAAATGGTTTCTTTCACATACTGAATCTTGAAAGCAATATAAAACATGATGGCCCAATGTACTGAGTATTTTTGAATATGATTATTATTTTAATTATAAGGATTATTATTATAATTAAGGTTTACAAAAGATTTTTAAAAAAATCAATTATTTTAAATTGTCAGGTCTGTTTCCAGTTAAAAGTAACCGATTTGAGATTATTTAAAATAAAAATAATAAAACTTAAAAAATATAAAATCTTAAAATGTCATATATATATATACCTGACAATTTAAAATAATTGATTTTTTAAAAATCTTTTGTAAACCTTTTAGGCTTAAGACATGGCTCAAATATAGTTTGCATAGATTTTAATTTACTTTAAAAAGTTGGTAACAGACCTGACAACATAAAGAAATACTTGCTCTATGAAAACCCATCGAGCTGATAGTATCTCAATATTGTATTTCAAAATGATTTCTTTCACATACTGAAAGCAATATAAAACATAATGGCCTCATCTACTGAGTAATTTTGAATATCATTATTATTTTAATTATTATTACTTTGTCGTTTCAGATAGCCTATTTTCTGTGATTTCTCTTTATTAAAAATTTATATAAAAAAAGCTTAAGGCATATATTCTTATATTATGCTTAATAGCATGTATTTTTAGAAAAAAAGCAATTATCTAAGCCCATAGGTTATTGAATTTCAAAATAAAAATAGTCTTGTTGAATATCAAAAATGCCTCAAATTTGAAATCTTCCCTTCTAATAAAACAATGATATTCTTTCTAAAAACTCAGACTTTTCATAAAACGTTTTTTTCGTGCAAGACAAACAATGCTGTCACAGTAATACGAACATCGATTCTATGCTGTGAAATACCATATATTTATATACCCAATTTGAAAACATTAAGGTTTATACCATTCATAGCAGATTCCTTTAAAGCTTCCCATTTCTTCAGATTATATTTTTAATAACATGCAACTTCAGGTGTTAATTTTTATATCTAAACTTGCTAAGAGGACAATTGTGTCATCAAATAATACTCATTGCAAAAATCAAATTATTTAAAAATATTTATTAGAATTAAGTAGTAAGCAAATTATTATAAAAATTGTGAATTTTATCAAAAATATCTTTGTGCAATCTTTTTTTACAAATTTTAAATGTTCATAGAAAATTTCCAAATCTAATTGCTTGGAATTTCTTTTGAGCGAGTGACTTCCTCCCATGTAACTTGAATCGTTGAATTAATGTATTGCTGCATTTCAAGTTTAAACTACTCCAGCCAAATTAGAAGTAGCACAATGAAATGCTTCTGCTTAGCTTACAATTCTAAGAATGAACTAAAATAACATTTTCGAGACTATCCTTTCAAACTTAAGTTGAACATAAGTCATTCGAAATGCAGGTTACAACATTCAGACACTCATTACCTATAATCAAATGTCAGGTAAATCATAAAAATGGGGATTGTCTACTTTCAAGAATATAAATACTATTAACCATATTTTGGAGTTTGAAATATAATTGATTGATTGAAGTTAAAAATGTTCTGCCAAAAAGCAATCTTATTGAATATTTTTTTTTCTTTTGGTCTCAGGTTACTAACAGGTGTCATCTTGACTGGGGGAGGTCGACATACCAGTGTTTTGTTAGGATTAAAAATAGTAAATAATTTCTATGTTTTTAATTATTCAGACACTGTGTATCGCACTAAAGTAGCTATTAAATCCAACAAGAAAAAAAATGCAATGCATCGAAAAATCACTAGGCAATATTTTTGATTTACTTAAGTTTAATATAAAGTTTTGTTTTAAAGAAATGTAAAAATATGTTTGTTTCAAATGTTGATATAATTAATAAGGTGTCAGTGCTACGTGCCCTTGTGTTTCAAGCGCCATAAATATATAGTAAAATATTTATTGATGTTTGTCCATTAACCTAAAATATTACTCTTCTGTAATTGAATTTAAACGTGAAAAATTTCATATTAATTTATAATTTCGAAAATATGGATAATACGGGATCTATATCAAATGTAGTCCTATGATTTTGTATAACTGGGAAACTAAACTATTGTAATATTTTGTGGCAGTAGATGACAGATTCTGCAAAAACATTTGTTGATTTGTGATAAATATGGGATGGGACCCCTCCCACAAAAAATTTCTGGTTGCGCCACTGCATCTTGATTTTCTTGCTTTATAAGTTTTCTGCGGTACTAGATATTCAGAGCTCAAAAAGTGCTGACAGATAACTGTAGAAAAGATTAGCAATTGTTCAGTTTCTCGATGCAAAAACCAACAACCTAGTCGTAGTAAATGCAGTGCAATCATAACATTACATCTGAACTGGGAAAGTTGTACAATTTTCTACACAATTATAAGTTTGTAGCAGCCCTTCTTTGGCCAACTGGATACTGATTGTGTCAAATTTATTAATTTTAGAAAGAATATTAAATGTTGAACCATAATCAGGGGTCTATGCAGTAAGAAATTTGGGTACTTTTAAGGACCTTTCCCAAAATTCTATGTCCAAAAAACGGACCCTTCACAAAATTCCATTATCAAAAAAAGGACCCTTCACAAAACTCCATGTCCAATATAAACTGAACTTTCAAAATATTTCCAGTTTGAAAATGGACCAATTAAAAAAATTACAAAGTTTATTTTATGCCAAAAGGGAAAAATAGCCCTTTTGCCCACATGCTGGTTTTAAGGAAGTACCGTCATGGACAAAATATATAATATAAAATTGGAAACTTTTCACAAAATTAATTGTTTTCACAAAAATAGGACCCTGTAAAAATAACCTGGATAGACCCCTGATAATTGAATTTAATAAATAAGAGAACTCTTACAATTTATAATGAACATACTCATGATATTGTGCAGAACATTTGAAATGTAAAAGCCCAGCTTGGTGTAAAAATTTAATCCAATTTTTATGATGAGCAGTTGAAGCACTGATTGAATTTAGAATAGGCACACTTCCAATTAACTGCCAAAAAGTTTAATGAATAAAAATTTAATTAAAAAATAATAAATTTAAAATAACCAAAAAAAAACAAACAATTAATAATAAAAATGACAAACTTTCTAATAAAAAAGAATTACTATTTTCATACAAAAGAATCAGTTTAGTGCTCTTGTGTAAAGCTGTTGAATTGGAATAAAAAGTTTGGCTCGTTTTGAATGTAAGCCTACTAAGTCAGAGCTTGCACAAGATGATGGCTAATAAGTAACAACTTAGGTTTTGTTAATAGGTAAACCCTAAAACTTAATCCATTGTACACATTTCCCACATATTTTAATTAAAAAAAGAGAGAATGGTTTTCTCTATTTCAAAGATAAATATTTTCAAATTGTAATTCCTTACTCATTCTCTAAACAGCTTTATAGCAATCACAGATAGTCAAGTACCTATAATGAATCTGTACCTTATTTTACCACCAAGATATCCAAACATTATTATTGCTCGCAAAAAATTAAACTTTAATATACTCATAATGTAAGTTTATCCCAAATGTTGTTTTTAGCTTGATAAAAGGGAATTACGATTATCGGATATCGACACCGATTAGCGGATTAATATTTTTAATCCTCAAATAAACCGGAAATGAGTTCCTATCAAAGATCACAACATTACATTGTTCTTGGGAAATATTGTTTCAAAATGACTTCAACTTAATAATACAAAATAAATCCTTAAATTTAAAATCGCACTTCAATTTAAATAAAATTTAGTTCCCACAATCCCTTAAAAAAACTTTCATTTTAAAGGCACTTAAGAACTCTTTATTTTTATAAACCGAGGTTCATAAAAACTCCTTATCTTTCCCCTTTATTCAACATTCTATCAAATTTTGGGGGCATTCTATCAGATTTCACTGACACTAAAAGGTCGCTTTTATTAACGCTTGTATCTTCAGGTACTAAAAAAACCAACTTGCCGTCATCCAATCGCCCTGAAATTTAATAGGTAGATTCGTTGACGGATATGGATGCATTATATCAAGTTTTGGGGGTGTCATTAATCGCCCTGAAATTTAATATGTAGATTCGTTGTCGGTAAAGTTGCAATATATTATGTTTTGGGAGGTGACACTGTCACTAAAAGGTTGCTTTTACACGTGTTTCTATCTTCAGAATACTAAAACAACCAACCAATCAGGCTGAAATATGACAGATAGATTTGATGTCGGTAAGGTAGCATTCTATAAAGTTTTGGTTGTATCACTGTCACTAAAAAGTCACTTTTACACACGCTTCTATCTTCAGTATACTAAAAAACTAGTTTGCAGTCATCCAATCGGACTGAAATATGGCACATAGATTCGATGTCGATAAGTTTGCATTCTACCAAGTTTTGGGGTTGTCACTGCCACTAAAAGATGGCTTTTACGCATGCTTCGATTTTCAGAACACTAAAAAAAAAAACTTGCCGCCATCCAATCGTTCTGAAATTTAATAGGTAGATTCGTTGTCGGGGTAAAGTTGTATTATATCATGTTTTGGGAGGTGTACTGTCACTAAAAGGATGCTTTTACACACGCTTCTATCTTGAGTATATTATCCTCTTCACCCCTGAAGATTTACAAAATGATTTAAAAAATATTTTACTGTTTTATGGAGTTATTTTGTTGTCAAGGGCTATGAAAAAAAATATTTGTATTTATAAGTTTATTAGGGGGCCTAAAATTTTAGGTACACATATGTGGACCCTAGTTTTCTATTACACAAAATAACAAGAATATTGTAATTGATAAAATGCTTGTAAAAGAAGTATTAACATGTTTTAATTAAACTTTATTATTAAACACTTTATTTTTTAAGTAATTGAGAATATTTTCATTATATTTACTTTGAATGGAACTTTTCAAAGCAATTATTTTTCAGCACACATAAGTAAATGTTGCACTTGGTGCACATTACTCTCGTTCTAGATTTACGCCCCACCAGATGACATTTGGATGCATTTTTGTCGTCCATGTATCTGGGTAGGTGACCTATATTATCAAATTGTACATCCTTTGGAGGACGATGAACAACTTTTCGTTGCTTTAAGGGCATAGGAAATTCTTCTTTAGAGGAGTTAAGACAGTTTGTGTGGCCTTCCTCTGCGAGAACTCCCAGATAAATTTCCTTCATATTTCAATAAAGATGAAGCAATAATCATTCTATGCTACAAAAGGGGCATGTATTTTTTTATGTCATTGCTTTTGTGAAAGAGCACATAATAAATCCAGCAATTGATATTGCTAGATCCACAAAATGTGTAAACATATGCACAGTCCATTTCTTTGTTCTTACAGCACAACGATAGTATGCTAAATATCTATCACAGACATCAGTACCCCCCTTCGAAATATTATACTTTCGAATTATAGCAGGCTGTGGAATGTTAACTTTTTTTTTTCCTCCTCTTTAGACAAATCACTTTGTTGTAACAATGCCTGAATCTCATCTAGAGTCCATAAGCCTACAAAAAAAATTTCATATAATATTTTAGAATTATACTTAGTCACTACTATACTGTATACTCAAAATTATGATTTTGTATTATGTTAATTTTAAACAAAACAAACACTAAATCTACTTCTGCACTTAAAACATTACTAAGTTACTGTTTATTTTTTTGTTAAAAAGTTCTATAATTTAAAAATGTAAATTCCAGAATGTTTTAAACAACTTTAAATTAAATAATAAAGTAGTAAACAAACACTTTACATACACTCTTTGCACTTACACCATAATACCTCAGCTTACTAATATTTTGTTTTTGTTCCAAATTTTAAGTGTACAATGTTCTAATATAATTTTAGGACAAATTAATTGAGTAAAAACAAACAGTTAACATACTCATACATTTAAACAATAATAATTTACTATTAAACAATAGTTATTTACTAATTTTAACAATAATTACTTATTAATACATTTTCATCATATTACAATAAATTCAGCCTAATAGACGAAGGTACACAAATGCGTACCCAATTATAATTCTTGACCCAACTTTTCAATAAAACATTTTTACAAACAAAACTATTCTAAGTAGATGTTGAAAGATTAACTTAATTAGAAATAATTTTATTGGATCTATAAATATTATTTAAAATACTGAAAATTACTTACGTTTTCGACTTCGCTGAGATGTCGCCATTTTCAGAAAATCACTTTTGTAAACACATTTTTCTTGAGGAAAATTAAGCCTTTGCTGCCCTCTATGATATTCATTATGAAGCTCAGATATCCCCAAATGTAAAGATGAGGTTGAAATTACAAATTTTTCCACCATTAAATTTTACAAATATATATTGTGAGGTCCACATATGTGGACCTACGGAGTGAAGAGGTTAAAAAAACCAACTTGCAGTCATCCAATCACGCTGAAGTTTAACAGGCAGATTCGTTGTCGATAATGTTGCATTATATCATGTTTTGGGAGGTGTCACTGTCGCTCAAAGGTTGCTTATACACGTGCTTCTATCTTCAGAATACTAAAAAAACAACTTGCAGTCATCCAATCGGACTGAAATATGGCAGATAGATTCGATGTCGATAGTTTGCATTTTACCAAGGTTTGGGGTTGTCACTGCACACTAAAGGTGGCTTTTGCGCATGCTTCGATCTTCAGAATACTAAAGAAAAACCAACTTGAAATCATCCAATCGTTCTGAAATTTAATAGGTAGATTCGCTGTCGGTAAAGTTGCATTATATCATGTTTTGAGAGGTGTCACTGTCACTAAAAGGCTGCTTTTACACACGCTTCTATCTTCAGTATATTAAAAAAACCAACTTGCAGTCATTCAATCGGGCTGAAATTTAACAGGTAGATTCATTGTTGGATAATGTTGCATGAAACCATGTTTTTTTTTGCGGGGGGGGGGGGGGTCACAGTCAGTAAAAGGTGGCTTTTACGCATGCTTCTACCTTCAGAATACTAAAAAAAAAAAAAACTTGCCGTCATCCAATCGCCATGAAATTTGATAGGTAGATTCGTTGTCGGTAAAGTTGCAATATATCATGTTTTGGTAGGTGTCACTGTCACTAAAAGGTTGCTCTTACACGTGCTTCTATCTTCAGAATACTAAAAAACCAACTTGCAGTCATCCAATCGGACTGAAATATGGCGGATAGATTCGATGTCTATAAGTTTGCATTCTACCAAATTTGGGTGTGTCACTGTCACTAAAAGGTGGCTTTAACGCATGCTTCTATCTTCAGTATACTAAAATCTTCAGTATACATATTTCATTTGGTAATATTTATTGACTGAATTCTGTCCTATTAAGGTTGACGAGACAAAATCTTCGGATGGTTAATAAACCCAATTTAATAAAGTCTGAATCTTAGCAACTAGATCTGTTGGTAAATTCCTAATTTACGTGTATGGGTTGGTGCGATCTTAAAAAGATAAAGCTAAAACGTTGCACCGTAACAGCCCATTTAAGCTGGGCGTCCACTATTGCTGAGCAGAGCGGAGTGGATTAGAGCCAATTACAAGGCTGCCAATGTCTACTGTAGCACGAGTCTCGAGCTACAATGGACGTAAACAGCCTTGTAATTGGCTGTAATCCACTCCGTTCTGATCTGCTTAGCGATAGTGGACGCCAACCTTTACACAGACCAAAAGTGCTGCGCTGCGTTACGTTGCGCGTCTTAACGACTCCCACAAGCGATCGCTGGGTTTCCAATGACCCGTATGTGACGAAATAGTGACGTCAGTAACGAAAGCTTACGCCAGTAACGCTACGATACGAAGAAGTTGCTTCAATTCAACTTCTCGGTAGAAATCGCATTACGTCGTTATAAAAACTGTTGTTCGCTATGGCAGACTCGTGGGAAATAGAATTTTTTTTTATTTTAGCTGTAGAAGGTATGCCGAATTTATACGATCAACAGCGCAAGGATTTCAAAGATCAACTAGCGAAGTATGCAGCCTGGAAAAGTATTGGGAATAAATTAGGATTAACAGGTATGTTTATTTTTTAATGATTGTTATGCAAGATCGATTTGTGTTTACTAATTTTCTAGAGTGTGTTTGCCGTGTATTTATTTAGCATAAAATATCTTTGTTGTGTGCAGATAGTGAGAGAAATAAAAACCCATAAAGACAGTAGGTAGATAAAAAAAAAGTATGAAAAGAAAGGACTATAAATTTATCATTTTCTTTTGCATATCAAAATTCTTATCTGATGCAAAAATTATATTAACTGGGGCTATTTGGTTATATTTTTGGATGACATTTGGTTTCGAAAGTGTATTTGCATGTACTATGTTTTCCCAGAAAAATATTTGAAAGATACAAGTGTTCTGATACAGTTTGATTTAGCATGCACTCATTTAAAAATATTTTCACTGAAACATACTTTTGCATCTGAAGTACATGTTTAAATGATGTGTAAATATATAACCAAGCCAAAATTTTTACATTCAATGCCTGAATGCAAACTGGTAAAACTTCCAAGTAGGGTACGAATTCCACACCAAGTTATTTACATAAAATCGTGCCAAGTTATGGCAATCCATCGGCAGTTCACTTGATATTAAGATTCATCCAATTATTTCAACTCCTGATAAAATTTGTTTACAGTTCAATTATGTTTCATTTCTGAAGAAACTTTACCATAAAATTATTTTTCGTTTGTAATTTTTCTTTTGTGTAATTAAATTGTTGTAAAAGTGTATCGAAAACCATCCGCACTAAATAAACTACTAAGAAACACAAATTTTATCCAAATTAATTCAGATTTTGAGACTGTACATGCACAAACAAAATTGGATTTTATGTATACGTAGAGATGTAACTATTAGATACTAAAATATGATTTAGTTCCATTGTAATTATTGTAGAGATTCAACCCAAAAGGAATAGGGATAGCCTGATATGGATGTTACTTCAATATTTTTGTTAGTTGATATTTAAAACTAAAATTTACTTAAAAATTTTGTTTTTTGTAGTTGAAGAATGCATAAAACTTTGGAAAAAGATTCGAGACAAATATGTTAAGATAATGAAGCCATTGCCCAGTGGCAGCTCTGCAGAAAATGTATCCTCATGGGAATTATTTCCTTTTTTGCATTTTCTACAGCCATGTGTGAAGAGGGGAAAGTTAGAAATGTGTTTATATATTATAATCGAAATAGCAATTTTTGCAAATATAGCAATTCTCTTGGGTCGTGGTCATAACAGATTGATTTCAAACAGATTTTGAAAATCTGCTGTAGTGGAGAGGGACGTTAGCTGTATAATATTAAGGATTAGATAGTTTCTTAGCCTAAGTAGCATTTTAAATATGTGAAAATAAACAGTGCAACTTAAACATACTTAAATGCTTCATGATTTTTCCATGAGAGTTCTGTAGGAATGTTTAATTCCTATGAAATAAGAGAAAATGTATATAGACCTTAGTTCAGTTTTAAAAATGTTCATCAAACATTTGCAAAGCTTAATAAAATTGCACAGCTATTCAAGTCTTGTAGAATTATCTTAGAATGTGATAATGTCATTTAAAAAAAATTAAATAGCTATGTAGTGTATTTTTTAGGTTCCTTTTTTTCAATTTCAGAACTTTGGGCAATATAAAGCCCTTGGAGGTAGGCCACCGTTATCTTTTGAAGGAGTGTTTCAAGCTCGAAACAGCAATCTAAAATTATGCTTTAAAATATAACATTTTGTTCAATTTGTCTTTAAAAAAATTAGCATTTTCTAAGGAAAGATGTATTTGATTTTTTGATAAACCAGATGCTAGATAGTTTGTTCTGTCTGCAATGCTGAATTTAGGAAATGTTTTAACATGTTTAATATAACTGTTTAAAATGAAGAATCACATAAAGGCTCTATACTTTAACCAAAACAATACTTTAAATTAGTATTGCAGAACCCTTGATTCTTATTTGAAGCTATGAGTTCCATAGTAGTAACTGCAACAAATACTTAGAAAAGAGTACTTTATATGTTTTCTTTCAAAATATTGATGATTTTTTTTGTCAATCATTTCTGTAGGTTCTAACACCAAGAAAAAGAAGAAAGCTCCAGATGAATTTGAAACGAAAATTCTGGAGGCATTAGAAAGAAGAATAAAAATGCCTTTACCACCACCAAATGCGAACCAGCATTTTTTTTAACAGTTTGTTGCCCTACTTGGAGGAACTCGCAGAATGTTCGTTGGCAAAACTAAAAATTCTAATTCTTCTGCATGAAATGAAATATGCTAATGTAACCCCTACCTAAATACAATTTTTTTTCACGTTATTCTGTTTACTATAAGTTGTATATACTGTTAATAAAGCTTGCATATTTATAATTAGAAAGTCTTTTTATCACTCTTAAAGTGTTTTTCTATTTTTGATTGTAAATGTAAGTTCATCTTTTCAAAGAACACACATTCTATTTCTTATTAATACCCAACATTACGTTACAGATTTGTAACTTTTTCCACTAAAAATGTTTTATTGTCATTCTTTATATTGTTTTGTATTTAGGGATATCAGTTTTCCTCCTTTTGGAGGATTTCCTCCTTTTTGGTTTTTTATGTAACATTTTCCTTCTCTTTGTCCCTGTTTTGAGGATCCGCATTTTTCTGATCTGAACAAGTTTTTCCTGCAAAAAGTATACTTTTCCCCATGTCTAAACAAAAGATTTTCCCTCTTAGCTCCCATTTCCTCACAGATCACTTCACTAACTCCTAATATTTGAAATGTAATTATTATATAGTGTCAAAAATTTCATTGTATTTTTTAAATTATTGAATCATCCTTCCTGCATACTTTTTTTGTTGAATTTTTGTGTATTCCTTCCGCGAGCTTTTTTAACGAATTTTTGGATTTCCTCCTTTTTGCTCTGTGACCACTCTCATCCGTATTGCAAGTCGTATTGTTTATATTTTGATAATTAATTATTTGCATTTTTTATAATTTCTTGGGCAGTAAGTACTTTTCAGGCTTAATACCCAGCAAATCAGTAATGTTCTATACTATGTTTACATTTTAATACACTTTTGTATCATGCAAATTTTTCTTTGAAATAATTTTAAAATATTATACACTATTAGTTCTTATCTGACAAGACCACAGGAAACTTGATTTGCACATATTTTAAAAGCTTTTACCCACTTTAAAAAATTGTGTCAGTATTTTAGCTGTGAATAAATTTTCATAAAAAAATGTTACCTTCGCCCTTTTAGCAAAAAGCAATTCAATTATGTAAGATATTTTTTTCCTGAAAGGGAACTGCAGGGGACACAAAGTAATCCCCCAACTGTTCTCTCAAAGAAGCAACATGCTTTGCATAATTGTTTGATCTTATTTTCCTTTGGTGAACTTGTGGCTGTTCAGTTTTCTAAGTATCTGGCCGTCTGCATATCCAGGGGGACAATATTTGTCATCTGCACTCATGCCTTCACTTCTCAAGAAGGTATGCAAATATTTCCAGTACCACAAAGTCTACTGTTTCAGGAGTCATTTCAATGACTCTGTAGTAAATGCGCCACCTGGCACACATAATGCCAAACGCATTTTCAATCACCATCCTGGCACGTTTCAATCTGTAATTGAAGATCAACTTTTTTTTTTGATAGCCCTGTGCCAGGATAGGGTCTTTGGATGTTGGTTAACAGAGGGAAAGCCTCGTCTGCCACCAACACATATGGAAATGGGGTGTTACTTCCAGGCAGAGGTGCCTCTGCTGGGAAATTCACAGTCTCTTTCTCAAGAGACTCCCTAAAAGTGCTATTGGAAAGGGTTCCCCCATCACTGGCTTTCCCAAAGCCACCAACATCCACAGTTGTGAAGCGATGTGCTGCACCTGATACTCCCATGAGTACAACTGAAAACTTCTTTTTGTAGTTGAAATAGAGTGATCTGCTGTTTGCAGGACACTTTATGACAATGTGTTTCCCATCTATGGCTCCACAGCAATGTGGGAAATTCCACCTTTCGTTGAACGCAGTTACAATACTTCTCCACATCTCTGTCGTTGGCATGTACATGGGACTTGGATTTTCCCACAGGGCTTCAGTTGTCTGCTTTATGACTTTGCACACAGTTGCTGGAGAACATCTATAGGCAAACCCCATCGACGAATACGAGTCGCCTGTGGCCAAAAATCTAATTGTCAGCGACTGTCTTTCTGCTGCTCCCAATTCGTCCTTCCTCCAATTTGTTTGCTGAGGTTCAATACGAGGCCCAACGAAGTTCAGCAGTCGGTCCATCTGCGACCTTGTCATTCTAAAATAACTAAAATGGCATTCCTCATCTGAACACCTCAGCCTTGGTACCAAATTATGGAAATCTCTCGTATCTCTCTTGGTATATACCTCTGACCCAAAACCGTCTCTCGGTTTTCTGTAATGATAATAGAGCAGAAGCAACATCAGATCGGTTACTGACTCGTCATCTGACATTTTCCCCTGAAAAAAAATAAGGTATAAGATGAGTCGCCTAATACATAATCATTTAATACATAAAATGAGTCGCACAATTTCGACTCGTTTTCTCCAAAACCTTACATTTTTCAGGAAACTAAAAACTTGCTAACGTGGGCATCGTTTTAGTTTTTTTCAAGGTGTAAAAAAATCAGATTTATTTGATTTAAATCTGATTTTTTTTTTATTTAAATCAGATTTTTTTCATTTTTTTACTAAAATCAGATTTTTAAAGAAACAAAGCAAATTATAACCGATTTTTTTTTTTATAAGTTTAACTACTGTTACTGTCTATATATCGAGCTGGTAAATACCCAGTTGATAGTATAAATCTAACTAATGATTTAAGACAGATTTTTTTTACTAAAATGAGATTTAAAAAAAATAACAGATTTCTTTTAAAAAGTTTAACTACTCTCTATATTTAGAGCTGGTAAATACCCAGTTGATAGTACAAATCTAACTAAAATTTTTTTTGTTAGGCATGCAAATAACTATTATAAAGCATTTTGTCCTAAGAGGATAACTTCGGGAGCATAACAAAATTCGTAGTCCATATAATGATTAACTTAAAAAAATTTAAAACAAAGATCTTACAAAATTAAAGGAGAAAGGTTGTTCTGACTACGAAAAAGGCAGCACTAGTGAGATTTAGATTTTAAAGAGGAGTTTTAGGGTATAAGTTAAAAAATGATTAAAATCAATGATTTTTTTTAAAAAAATCAATTGATTTAAATCATGATTAAAATTACCGATTTAAATCATTTACACCCTGGTTTTTTTAATGATTTTTTAACTTTTTTTTAAGACTGAAGTAAAAAATATTACAATTTTAGTTCACAAAATAGAAAATTAGTTGAACATAAGTTTTAGAACTGAAGAATGGATATAGTATAAGTTTTAGAATGTGTACCAAATTTGCATACAGTAAAAATACAAACTAGTTACAAAAAAACAGAAATTTTACAAAATTCATTTATTTAAAAAAAGTTCATTTAAAAATAATAAATATAAAATATATTTTAATCTTAAAAAAACCCACGAAGCCTATGACGATGAAATTTTTTGTATTTTGGTGGTAATGAAAAAGAAAAACTTACAAGTTTAATTCTTTTGCGATTATATACTAAACAAAATAAAAACTGTACTTCGAAAATGAGAAGGTCTTTTGAAGAGCTTAATCTTTGGCAAGAATTAAAATTAAATGAACGAGCGGGAATCTGGAATGGAGAGCGTTAGTTGCGTTGCGAGTTCCCGCGTAAACGAAATTCCTGTGTATTCCTTCGGTGCGTTACGATTTGGTGTAAACAGATTACTCGGGCGTACCGTGACCATCGATATAGATAAACAACTGGATAGACTGCTTAACGATGGAGAAACGAGCCGTTGCCTCCGCGGAAGCGAGATGTTTGGATGGAGGAATTTGTATTGCCGATGTGGATTTTCTTCGATCTTTATGGGGTATTCGCGTTACTTTTGATATTTGGCAAGCAAAAAAATAAATTAAGAATAAAATATATTTGAAGAAAATAGTTTAACCAATAAATAAAACTGATCAAAATAATTCTAAGTATAGGATTTGTATATTTAGAACAAACACTTGAGATTAGTTACTGTCGATATCTGTAAACGTGTTTCATCTTTAATGATCCGAATTTAATTCTTTAAATTTTAAATTACATGAATTAAATGTTTTAAAAATAAATTATTATGTACAAGTTATGAGAATACAGTAAAGAAATGAAAGTAGACTTTTAAACTAGATTTATTTTAGAAGTAGAAATTAAAAATAATTGAAGAAATACAGTAAACCAGTTGAAAATATGTAATAATAAGATTGCAAAATACAAATTCATACATACAATACAACAATTCAAAGAACAATTTAAGTTTCAAAGGCAAACTATTATACTAATTTTTTATACTCAATATTATTATATAACTTATGATTTTAAATATATAAGTTTTGAACACATATATAATTCTGAAATGAGAAAAATGTAGAAAACTTTACAAAAACTAAATAAGTTCAGGAATTGTTCATAATAATATTACAGAAAATTGTTTTTGAGGATTTCAAGTTAAAAATCAAATAAATTACATAGTTTAATAAAAAGAATTTAAATGGAGAAAAAATTAAAAAAGTTCGGGGAGTTTTTCCCAAGAAAAAAAAAATATTTTGTAGTTAATCCAGATCTAAACATTGTTAAAAAGGACCAACTTATTCAATTTAGGAATGATGGTAGTTTTGTTTCTTTGATGATCAAGTGTTACTCTCTTGGCATTCGAAAAAAATCTAATGTTGTCATAAGTTCTGGCAAATTAGTTTTATTAATTGCGTTTGGTGGAGACTCTCCACAACAAATTCACCTTCAGTTGAATGTATAAAACTCAAAGTATTTAATTTTTTGACAATGTTAACCTGTGACAAATACTTAGAATAAACAATGTAATCTAAATGTTTTTTTTTTTTTTTTTTGTTTTTTTTAATTTGACACATAATAACGAAATAATTTTTCTGTTTGTTGCACAACAAACAATACTCCATCAGAAGCAAATTTTAATCCACCTTTAGTTACATTGCATGTAAACGATTTGGCATTTTGATGGTATTGCATACCATAAGTATGGCTATTGCAATGACCAATTTTTAATTTTGCTTTTGTTGTTAACAAACTTACACATTCTTTGCAGATTAGGTTTGTGCTAAGCTATTTCACTACATAACCTGAAATATAATAAAGAATATTGTAAGCAACATCTGACAAAGTGTTGGACTCTATTAGAAGTGATAACTCTTGAATGTTATTATCTAATTCGCTACTGTCTTCAGTACCATCAATTAAAATACGCTTACTGGAACGAAATTCAAATATTGAACATTGTGAACTTTAATCTAAGTTCAAACAATTTGCAGTGGAGCTTGAGGACACAGTGTTTCTAAACAGAAGTTTTCTAAGGGCATATTTAAATTGGTTTACTTTAGGGTTGTTATTGCATCCTCCTCTTGATCTTATACATGAAAATAGCAATTCCAAATGATCCTGAGATATCTTGTACGTTAGAAAATATTTACTAGGGTTCTCAATTTCTATCATCAAATGCATGGCCAGCTTTTGAATGCTGTTTATGCATATTACAAAACCAAGTGCAAAGGTTTTACGGGGATATTTGAAGACAGAAGTGATCGCTATTTTTAATGAAGAAATATAGCTCAAGGTTTCGTTTAAAAAAGTTTCCCAGCTTGACTTATTTGCAAGCCTTAAAGGTTGTTTAAAACCTGAGCTAAACGGGTTGCGACTGTTTAAACAATCAAAGAGTCTGTTAATTACTCTTATGAAATGAACAGTGGCTTTACACCCATTAAAATTGGGATCGCTTTTCGACAAATGCTCGATTGCATCAGCTACACTACCACTTAAGGTTTGTGCAGCTAATCGTATCTTATTTTTGTATATTATGTGAACCCCAGAAAGAGAATTACCAAATTTAAGTTGTTCTTTTCTTTGCAAATCATTTAGTTTTGGAATATAATCCAATTTTACAACGCCTATATTGGACATTATAAAACCCATTTCGGCTAAAGTATTTCTGTCTAATTTCAACATGTGACAGAGATAAAAAAAAATGCAAAGACTGGTTAACTCAAAAGCAGGATGTTTAAAAGAAGTTTTGAAATTGTTTCCTATTTCAAAATTACACCCTAAATCTGTCAATGTGAGAGTGTTAGTTTCGCTTTCATTTTCCATTTCTTTGCCAAATGCCCTTGAGAACGCATAAAAACAAGGATTAAATAAATATAAATCAAGTGTTTTATTCTAGATCATAATACTATTTGTTCTGAATTTAAAATAGATTATTTATGATATGAATTGCCACATAAGAGATCAACCATTAACCACGTGCGATCAATGTTAAAAGGGTAATTTTAGATATTTTTCAATAATAAATAATAATAAAAAAAATACATTTCTTGCTTATTTGAATAACTATTTTTTATTTACCGGTGAAAACTCTTGTTGATATTTTTTCGATTTGCGCTGTTGTTGCAATTATATGCAACACAGTAGTTAACCATGATTCAGGAAATCTTCCCACCAGTGGCAGGAAAAAAAAATATTTCTGCCGGCGCGTTTTTCGCCCTGCGTTGCCATCGGAGCAGTCTATCCAGTTGTTTATCTATATCGATGACCGTGACCCAGCGCTTTTTGTCTGTGTATCCTCTCGTCCTACGCCTTCCAATAAGGGTTACCATAAAATCGCAGTTGCGCGGTAAAAAAGGGGTTTCCAAATGTGGATCGTCTACAAAAAGGTGCGATATTTTCACGTCAACTAGGAATATACCGATTCAACTATGTATTCAATCAAGTTAGTAAATAGTTCGGAATAGTCTTCTGTTCTTAGTTGTCAAACACTATGGAAACTCGATCTGATTTCAAGAAGTTGCAATTGCGCATAAAAATTGCAATGCATGTAAGGGATTTACATTAAAAACTTTGTTCTTATGGGTTATATTATTATTTGATAAAATGACGTTTTTTTTTAGTTCCAACTTCTGGCATAAAGTTGGAGGCTTTTTTTTTTCTACAACAAAAACAACGCAATCCAAAGCAAGTTTGCAATCTTTAATAGGATTTTCTGGAAATCAAGAATTCGTCTTTCTCAGTAGTTAAAATTTTTAGCGGATATTAAACCTAAATTAGAATTTATTTTTAATCAAAATATCCTTTTTAATACTATACTTACCTTTTAATATTATATTGACTTTTAATACTGCACATGCATTGGCATATACCATGGAGGTAGAAATAGAAGGAGGAGGCATGCCCTATCTCACCCCACAGTAGAGACTGAAGCGAGGCGTCGGCCATGTCGGTTCAACCAAAAGCCGCACTTCGAACGTCGGACTTAGGCTGAGCGGAAGGTTTTTCGCAATCATCCTTTCCCCTTTTAAGCAATTAGTGTTATACATTTATGCAAGCAAAATTGCATGTAACCTACTGATGAAATAGATGTCTTGGGGAAATTTTCGGAACATTAACGATTTTTTATTCATTATTATTCATGGCTAATTATTAATGCATTTAGACAAAACATCAAGGAGTTTTAAGTATAAAAAAATTTTTACAAATATGAATTTTATAGTCCAAAAGTAAACTTTTCTTGTGATACAAATTAAAATAGAGACATTCATACAAATATACTCAATATAACATTTTAGGCTGAATTTGTAATTTCAAAAATATTCATTTTGTTGCATTCATCATAATTTTGTAATCTTATTCTTTAAAATACCATCTTTGACAGAATCTTGGTTACTTGTTTCCAAAAAAATATGAATTTCGTGTGATCAAAATGTTTAAAAATTACATGTTCTCTTATTTACATTTATTATAAGCTTTATTTTTGATTGCACATTTATTAGCAAAATTATTTAAGGAAGTTAAAGATTGCTAAACTTATGAAAATTACTACATAATAAAGAATTTTGTTTTAATAAAAATAATTACAAAGGCAACTAATACAAACGTGTTACAAGATGTAATTTATTTAAATTCCATATTGATTTCTTTGTTGTTGTATTAAATACTTTGTCACCTATCATATTACAATCAGAATTTCTTTCTATACTAAAAATAAGTAAGAATTAAAAAGTGTCGCAACGGTTTCAGAATTTTTCCACCGAGTGCATTTATCTCTGTGGAAAAAGTATTAGATTTAAAAGTGTGAAATTTTGCACATTAGAAAAGAAAAGTTTGAGAAGTCTGCTGATAAGAAAAATTTAGAGTTGCAAACTTTAGTTTCTAACAAAGTGAAACAATTTTTTTATACATGGGCAGTCCTCACCAGGAAATGTGTTAATTTAATGTAGCAAAATGGTGTTTTCTAATTTCGCCATATTTAAAAGACAAAATGAAGTGTTTCAAACTGTAATATTTTTTAATTCTAAGGTAATATGGTTATAAGAGTGTGAAGACTACGCCACGGGCAACTCTAGGAGACTTGTGAATATTCACAAAGTTCCAATATGTGTTTAAAGGGGTGCTTTGATGGGTCAAAATTCTTCTAGAGTTGTTATTGACTTACCATGCATATTTCTCATTTTCACATACATTTTTTAAGTACCAGTTTTAAAAAATGTTGTATATTAAAGATATTTTTTTTTATTATTATTATTCCAAAATTTTACAAGATATTTTATTTAATAAGCTATTTTTCTGAATTATTGTATATCAAAGTCAGAGAATTTTTTGCATGGGCCGTCGTCCTCGGAGAATGCTCTAATTTAATAGTATGTTTTTAATTATATGAAAATCTGGCAACCTTAGATTTGAGAGTTCGCTTTCAAATAGATTCGATGTAATTTTGACCACGTGCTTGATATTTTAAGGAGAGTAATTCAAATAACAATTTATTGATTTCCAGGATCATGTCACAAAGCTTTCACTGACAGATGGTTTTCAATTTCAAATTTTTTATAAAAATTCACTGGAGTAGTGAACTTGGAGTTTGGCAAACATTACTGACCAGGTGACTTGATTGCGAAGCTATTTCTGGGGTTGGCGAGAGTAAACGAGCAGGGAGCAAAGGCCCCTAATATTTTAAAAATATATATATTTATATCCCATAAACTTACGGAGTGAATTGAAATAGAAAGTGGGATTGTATTAATTATATTTTTTGGAACACTTAAAAGAAATACACTGCTTTATAATACCTAAAAGTTTAGCATTTTTTTAAATACATTAACAATTCAATTTTGGTGTTAAATAATGGCACAAATCTGTGTGAAAGATCTCCATGAAGTACTTTAAAGAGATTATAATCTGATATTCTACATACTGTTTATCATTTCCAAAGAACAGCAAAAAGGAAATTCAAAAGAAGTTTGAAAATCATCATTTATATAAATTGAAAATATATATATGTAAATTGAATATATATACATATAAAAATTGAAAATGTCTATCCCAATCCTTTTTTTTATATTTCATTAGATACTCAATCATTAACATATATACTGCTACATTTCAAAAATAAAAATGCTCAAGCCTAATGATCTATCAAATGCCGAAACTGAATTCCAACACATAAGAAATCAGCATAAAAATAGTATTTATCCATGAAAAGTTATTTAAGATATTTTCTTGAAATATCTATTTGTGCAGTTATAGACTCCATTTCTCTAAACAATCATATTTAGCCTAAAAAATATAAATTAATTCAATGTTCTACACTGTAGAGAGATACCGCAAGTCGAATCTTTTGATTGAAACAAGATGGCGGTAGGTTACAGTTAAATGCTTCAGATTTTTAACCGCTGCCCTCTCCTGTCTTATTTCTACCTCCATGGCATATACTACGATGCAATTCAAAGAGAAAATGATATTTGAGTAATACGGCATTTACTAGAAGTACGATTGTAAAAACTATTACAGGAACACGAAAATAGTTAGGTGGCTACCAAATTGAAATATTAAGTAAACACTATTTTAACTGAACGAATTACAAAAACATAAAAATGTATTATAATTAGAAAATTTCAGTTTCAGCACAGTTCTTTAATATGGTAATCAATTTCAAAAGCACGAAACCATATTTATGTTACAATATAAAATTTTTGATTATTTATGAATTAATGAAGGATGACATCAATTCTGTTCGCAAAAAATATTAGAAATTAAAAAAATTAAATTGAAAAGGGCCATGAAAAATGTTTAGAACGCCTGCTAAAATAAAAATATCCAGGGGCTGCACCGAAATGATTTGATATCACCCCCCCCCCCCCATTTTTTTTTATTAGTTATTTTTTTACTTCAACCTGTTCCAGAGAGGTGGTTCTCTCACATATGTACGCGGAGGCAGGTGCTAGTTCACAAAGTTCTTCCTTTCCACTCCCAGCCGGGAGTTCAACCAACCAATATCCAGGGCTGCCAACTCTGAGATCACAAGAATTGCTAACGGCTACTTTTTAATTTAATATTTATAATTTCTAATATTTTTTAAAAATACAACATGCAATTGCAAACTCTGTTTCCATAAGGAATAATGAAACTAAAATTCAAAAATAGGCCTTATTGTAAATAAACAACTTAATTCTAAAAATAGATATCAAAGACTCATATTTGATACCTAATAATCAACAAAAATCAAATTTTTTTAAAGCAAATGATAGTGTGGTGACAGGAAGATTGACTTCTGACATTATATTTGCATGAAATATGAATAATTATCGCGTGTGAACTGCGTATCATTAATATTATCGTTCATTCGTTAATATTATCTTTAAGCAATATTCGCCATGTTCTTTTTGCGTTTTAAAAATAGAGTAATTTTCTCCTCTTAGTAACGTAATGGTTTTCGTAATTGACCAAGCAAAAAAAAAAACAAAAAAAAACCCAGCTACTACTGGTTGGAATGCAGCGCCACTAGTCCACTGCGCCTGTTTCCACTGTTTACTATTAGTTGTCACGGCCTGGAGAGTGCCTTAGCGCTCGTTACAATCCAGTGTGGCCTTGCTCAGATGGTCATCAAACGATGTTCAGAAGGCTTTGCTTTCTTGTCGCTTTCAGCTGCAAAATATCCCTAATACAAACAACCATAGCGATGCACGCATTTGTGTTATGATTTTTTTAACATATTTTGATAGGTCCTTATAAAATAAAAAAAATTGATCCTTTAAAGTCCTTAGAAACTCCTTATTTTTTTTTAGTTTGAAAAAAGAGTGGAAACCCTATAAAAGATTTTAAATCCACATTAATTTTGACAAAACAAGGATGCATTTGCAGAGGTACTAAAAGGAAAGTCTATTTCCTTTTTGAAATTCCTTTGGCAACAATGGCGGATTTGATCATGTGCAACGAGGAAGGTAAAAATTTACAACAATCCATTAACGACGGGAAAACTTGCCAATCGAAATTGTAGTTTTTTTCTTTGCTAATGAATTGCGATTGTGGTTCCACCTAGTGTTTTTTAAAAATCATAAAAATAATTTCCCAAAATATCTGAAAGATTCAAATATACCTTAAATTATCTGAATAAGCAAGATAAAAGTTAATGGGTTAAAGTTTGGCAGCTATATCGTCAAATTTTGTAGTTTGTCTCTTCCCCCCACTTATAAGGAAAATGATTTGTACCTACCCTGAAATTACAATACAAAAATTTCGACCCTAAAGTTTTTTTTAAACTTTTAAAAAAAATTTAATTATAAAAACACAAAAACATGCTCTTTGAAACAATTAATTGATTACATAATCAAAATGGGTGCACCCCCCCCCTCCCCCGAATTTTGAAAATTAATATCATTCTAAACCTAAAAAAATCTTTTAACTTTTTTTTATTTTCGATGTATCGTGCCGCACAACATAATGAATATTCTTTATTGTGATTTAAATTTTGTTTGAAGTTTTTTTGTTTTTTTTTAATTTATTTATCTCGGATAATCTCAAATTTTCTACTTCCTTTTTGAATTAAAAAAAAAATCTTCCATTCTACACATTGACTCTAGTATTGTGGTATTTCTTAATACTTGGCATATTTTTAGTATTTTCTGAATTTGATTTCTTTTTTTTTGCCATACGAAGGAATCACTTATATCTTTAACGGCGACATCCAGTCTATTAGAAAAAAAAAACATGAGAAATGTATAAGTTAGCACAGTTTTACTTAGGGAAATAGAGGGGATGAAGTACTAAATTATTAAACAGAAGGATGAGTAAAGGAGAGAGAAAAAAAATTGTATATATAAAAAAGTGTCTTCATCACGGATTTATTAAGAAAATGTGTCCGATTCAGTCCGATCAGGTTTATTAATCTTCAGTTCAATTTCACCGTCCCAAATATATTGGCAAGAGATTTTTAAACACCAAGAAACAATTACTTCGGAAAACAGAGGTAAGCTTTGATTTTGACATTTCCGAATTAAAAATAATTTTCCAATTTTAATGCTTATCCATGTAAATATGCTCTAAATTTATATCGTTTGCGATTTGCAGAGCTAGAACTTTTTTTTCTACAATGACATCCAAAATACTCTTTAGATTCAATAACTTTGATTCAGCTTTTGAACCAATAGCAATAAATTTATTGTGACTTTTAATTTTTAATTAATTTTAATTCTAATGTTTTAGATTTTAAATAATTCTTCCTTCAGTTAAAAAACTGATCAATTAACTAATTTATGTCGTCATATATGATCGACGAGAAGTGAATAAAATGGGTCCCCCTGCAAATAATCCTGCTATAATAATCAGTTAAAAATTTGTTAAGCTTCTACCAATCTGGTCTCCTTAATGTGTTTGCTGCAGCTCAATTTGTATATATATAACCAAGTATTTTACATCACTGTTCACACCTCTGATCAATTTGAAATCTAACACTCGGATAATACTTCCTTTTGCGTATTTGCCAAAAATATTTAGCAAAAAAAAACAATACATGTGTGCCAAAGTTTATAAAACTCGAACAATTGATAATATTTAAATAGCGTTTTCTCTTTCAATCAATAAAATAGGTTTTTTTCCTGTGTTGTTATATGTAGATCTTTTTGCAAACTTTGATGATATTACTAGGTCGTTGGCGAGGTTTGACAATTTTCGGAAGTCATCACTTTAAAATTCATTCCAGGACATTTCGAGTTATCGAACAAAAGTAACATATATTAACCTAGTAATTTTCAATAATAATAATAACGTTTATTTTTCATTTCATTTAAACATGGGGTTTTTCTGTGTTTATTTAAATGTTTTTAGTAAAAGTGTGTTCAAATAAAGACAACTACGAACGTGCCTTGTATGATATAATTTACCAAAAAATATAATTGAATAGGAATATTTTTTTTTTCATAATTTTTGCTAATCATTCTATAAATACTTACATGAACATCAAATTTATTTAATGAAATGTAAACACCCAATTTATCCTTCATTTGAGATGTGTAACAACGTGTAAAAAACACGTATTGAAAGCTACAGAAAAAGGGACACACACATTTTGCTAATTGCACCAACTATTCAAATTGATTCATTAGCGCAATTACATCACCCACATTTGTAGTCGGTTCTGTGGCACATAGACAAGTCCGCGGAAAAATGAATTTCCGCCTTTTTTTATAACAGAGATTGCGACCAATCGTGGAAAATCCGCATTAAAATTTCCTATGCTTTCTTACATGTGTGCCAACCATGAAACCTGCATTTGTTTAGACTTCCCCAAAACTTCTGTTATAATAATCACTTATTGCTATTATTTATTTTGTTGTTTCGCTATTTCCGTCTATTTTGGCTAAGCATTATTCTGATTGGCGAGATTTGGGCCGTTATAATCGGTGATACCACTGTGAGCCACATTGTCGTGACAATTTTCTCGGGTGTTTAGCCGATGTACAATGTGATGTAATAATCCCTATTGAAGATATTTACGGCGGCATGATGGGCGCTAACACCAATATTTACGTTATAGTGATGAACAGGTTGAGCCGATATTTATGGTAGTAGCTATTGCCGAGTATTGCGCTGCTGTTTTGCTAGCATTCACCGAGGCTTTTTTTTAACATGATAACCGCTTTATCGTTAAAGATGATGGGTAGTTGTCCCTGATTAGCAAAAAAACGTGCAATTGTAAATAAACCGCAGAATCGGAAGTCTTTAAATTGGTATGACCTTTATCAATTTTGTTTGTCTATAAAAGGAGGAAAATGGATTGATTGCCAAGAAAAACCTTCCAGAAATAGTATACACGATTGTAATTTTTTTTTTTGTATAATACTTGTTGAAAATTATAATTGTTACTACAGGTGAATGCAATTTTTTTTTAATTCAACTAGGTATAATTAGATTCTCTAGTTTGTCGATATAATGTTTTATGACAATTATAATAACTGCAAATTGTATGTAAAAAATTTTTTTTATTGGGTTTAATCATATTTGTGTGCTTTCTTATCTTAGGAACTGTACCATGTCTGAAATCCTCTTTCTGTATTTCATCGAGCGTGTTAACATTCGGCTTTGCTTTATTTGTAAAGAAAAAATATATTTCATTTAATAACCAGTTGTGTCCTCATCATGACTGTCTTATTTTGTAGTTCCTTACTGAGGATCATTTCTTAAAAATATTGAGCGCCACATGTATTTTTAAGGAAATCTCCGTCAGAATCTTGAAATAAATAAAAATTATATTTTATAAATTATATTCTGATGGTTCCTCCCCAAATTTTCTGTCCAGAATCTAATTCCAGCAACACAAGGCACGATAGTTTTAGCGAAGTATCCCTATATTTTATCTAGTCTGTACATGCTTTTTCCCAAACCTGACCAGAAATTCAGTCTGTGACTTAGGATAAAGACCATTGTTTTCATCAAGTTTCAGTCTTGGGTAAAAAAAAAAGCCACAATTTTTCTTATCTGTGAAAAATATGAAAATTCATGTTTGTACTTGAAGTGTACTTTTGTAAAATATTACATCCAGTTGCAGCGCAGATAATCAAAACATTTTTTTTTTTACCAACTTCGTTTATGGCAATTAATGTTAGTATTGACGAATGAGGATACTATTTTTAGCATCTAAGGCTACAAAAGCAACTATTTTCAATGTTGTTAAGCAGCGTTCTTTCATGTTTGAAATAAAACTGACCAGTATTTATAAAGAGAAAACTGCAATTCATTTTAATTTGTATCTTTTTCTATTTTTAAATCCTTTATATTAACTTCGATTTTGTGTGTTGCTGGGCATGTCGATGGCGGGCAAATCTGCGGAGGCCTGATAAACCAACTTGCCGTCATCCAATCGCGCTGAAATAGCATTTAACCGATCATTCAAGAAACACTTTCCTGTTGCCAAAATTGCTTTAATAAAAAAAATGATAAAATTGTTTTAATCGGAATAAATAAAAGATATTTGAATGTGAGTGCATAAATTCACATTCAATTTAACGAATAAATTTTAAAAAGTAGTTTACAGTATATTTTGCGGATATAGATGTTTTTAATATTTAAAATTAGATGCCAGCACCAAGAACACGCTGGCAACAGAAATGGCGCTTTGTTAATGAATATAAAAATTGACAATGCATATAAAGGATTTATATTAAAAACTTTTTTATGCGTTATATTATTGATGACTAATTGGAGTAGACGAAAAATGTTCCCTTATTAGGATTACTTGAACTTAGGATATGAACAGTATTATGTAATCATAAATAGTAGAATATGTTGAGTTTAAGTGAGGATAGTCCAATTGAAATGCCGTAAAATTGCGATAAAAATATGGACTTAGATGTTCTTTACCATGGCTAGAATGGTGAAAAATCAAACAAATAACATTTTGCCTTATTTTTCTCCCAGAACGGAGATAAAAACTTTTGTAATTTATTAAATATTAGTCAATATTCGATTTAGTATGGAGCTCCTGTTTGTCCATTTTTTTTTTAAATCGAGGTTTTCCCGCCATCTACAAGGTAGATAGACGTCATTGAGAGCAATCATTTATTTCAACCCGAGATTTTCTGGAGGATCCCTTCATTTATCAAACAGAGTTCAAAAAGTTCTTATATAGAAGATTTCATTTAACGAAGAAGTATACCTGTAGCTATGGTCATGTTTTTCAATTTGTTTCGGTTAATTTTTAAGATTTCGAAGAGATCTTTTATAATAATTGTGATAGAAACTCAGGATTTTCTACTTCCATATCCATGAGATGTAGAAAGTAATAAAAATATAGTAATCGTCCCAATTTTTTTTTTACCTACTTCGAATGTTTGATGTTGATTCAGGTCGATATTGATTATGAAAATTCACAAAGAGCTCAATTTCGTTTGTATGCGCCGTCACTGAGAAGAATATTTTAATATTCCAGATTTCTCTCTTTTTTAATTTCACTTTCTCATTACAATATATATTTCGAAACTACAAAAAGTGACATTTGGATTCTGGTATTTGAAACCCTTATCAGGAGTTGGCTCTTGTGTCATTAAAATCCAATCTTATCAGGAGATTAAACTGTTTTTCAATTAAGTAATCGGAGAATACATTTTTCAAAATATCTTGTTAAATTTTTACTTAATCACAACTATTTCATCTGCATAATTGTGCTCTGTTCCTATAGCTTTGCAGTTACGCATGTTTATTTTGTGTTCAAGCATAAATTTCTATCCCCATTTTTATTTCCTTGAAAGAAAAAAAAAATGTGCCTTCCTTTATCATTAATTTCTCTTGGGTTCTCAATACGTTGGCGTGTGTCAGGCATGTTACGTAATCGTATCAATCCTGGGTTTTTGGTTTTACCTACCTCAATATAAATAGAATGTACTAAAGTGTTTTCTTTTTATATGTATAAATCCAAAAAGAAAAAAATGATTTTTTTTTAAAAATTGAGTTTTGTCTTTTTTGAATAGAGAAAATCCAATGGTTCCTTAAAATATTGGGGGGGGGGGGGAGTACAATACAAGTGTAAGCCTATGCTCCTTGAACATAGTAACAATGCAGAAGGGTTGCCATGCCCAATTTGATAATAATTTTGTTATTGCCAAACTCACTAAATTGGCTTTTCCCCCCAAAATCTCAATTTTTTTCATTTATAAAATTTTTGGCTATAGAGGCCTTTCAAAATGGTATTCATGGTTCGTACTTTTTTAAAAAACTTTGAAAAGTGCTTGGAAAAATCTTTAATTTTGAAGTGCTTGAAAACCTTGAATTTTTAAAAAAAGTGTTTATAGTGCTTGAATTTTGTTTTCTAAAAATATCGCCTCTTTAAAAATGTTAGTTTTCAAAAAGAGTAGAATCCTTCGAATTTAGTTAAGCCAATCAGCGACCAGAAAACATACAAGATTGCTTCATTCCGCCTACTAGTTCGTTTCCTCTCTTCGATGCGCCGACCAAACGGTATAGTGGTTAGCGTGCTAGCCTCTAGACCACGAGGTTGCGAGTCCCGTGTTAGGCATGGGTGTTTGTAAATGTATGTTGGCTTGTCTAATGACGAATGTTTCGGAGCCAGATAATCTGAATACAACCAACCTCCCTTCAGAGCGGCTCGTACATATTTAAAAACGGGTTCACTCCGATCAAATCACATGATCGCTTGTCTCGTTTTTGCGTTCTGTTTAAAAATGGCAGTAAAATGTATTTTCAATTCAAGCTGCTTAATAAAAGCAGGGATATAATTCATGGGTATGATTGGAAGCTTACGTGTTGATTCCCCATTTTGCCAAAAATTCCTGCTCAGCATCAATGGGATAGAAAGTATTTTAAAAAGCCATGCAAAGAGCACATGGATTTAGTTTCTCTAACAAGTAGTTCGATGAGCATTGTTGGGACTATTTCTAATGATAAAAAGCAAATATTGTCCGCAACTATCAAGTCGTCATCGATTTCATCTCAAGCAAACACGGTGGAGGTGCATGTAGTTTAAAACGAATACTGAAATATTATGGACATTGAAAATCATAAAAAATCACCGCACTTATAAATTCAAATGAAAACATTGATAATTTATTTCATTGCATATGTTCTCCGATTCCATTATTTTTATGTGATGAGAAAAAAACCCGTGCAGTATTAGAAGCAGTACATGCAGTATAAGAAGACAGTTTAATTACTAAGAATTTTGTGTTATTATTTGATGGCAATATAATGAAACTGAAATTGGTGTTATAACCAAGTGAGTGCTCCTTACTTTACTTCTGTTTTTAACTGTTTCTGATGTACATGTTTTTCTTCTATTTTAACCCAAACATTTTCTTCTATTGAAACCTAAAAAATATATTTTATTCTGTATTTACTCGATTTGAACATGCACCAATTAACATTTTTTGGAATTTTTTTTAATTGTATATTTGTGTGTTGCATCCTTGAAAAGTCCTGGAATTTTTTTATCCTTCAAGTGTGCGAACCAGGGGCGTAAAAATGGCCCGGTGATTTTAGATTTACTCCGGCCCAAATTTTTAATATAATCATTGGTCAAATTTTAATGATTATTATATTTTATTTCAATATTTATATTTAATGATAAATGTCAATAATTAAATAGTTTTATTTATTATTTAATTTTAAATTGTTTTAATAATTAGTTTAATTAAAGCAAATTTTCCGTCTCCATTAGTTCCTTTGAGTAAACCTGATTTCCACAAAGTATTGATAGTCTGTTGTGAAACACGAAATTTAAATAGAGATTATTCAGGTACATAACTTGTATGTTTATTAGAAAATAACATTATAGTATACAGGTTATCCACAATTAAAGTTCAAGTTTCGAAAAACTGTAAAATTCTGTTCAGATAGAGCCGAAAATAATAGAAATTTGATCTGTATATACTCCAAGGAGTGGGAAACGTAATGGTGCGGTAAATAAAACTATTTCGAACTATTTTTCTTATCCTATGGCATCGCTTTTTGAAAGCCAAGTTTTGACATGAGAAATAATTGCATGCTTTTGAAATCATGCGTTTTGAAAGTCGAAATCACTCCGCGGTGATTATATTAAAAGTTTAACTTTCAAAAAGCAGTAAAAAATAAACACGTGAGAATTACCTAAAAATTTACTTGAATTTACGCGAAAAGGGTAAAAGTGATATGTTATAAGAAAAAAAAATTGTATGAAATATTATTTTTATGCCATAAAGTTCCCCTTATTTTAAGTAAATAGTCAAATCAAATTTCAGCTCCTTCTGATCAGTTTTTTTTTTATATAGTTTTTCAAAAGTTGAACTTTAATTATGAACACCCTATATATTTAAACTTAAAAGTTGTAAAAATAAGTAAAAAAGTCCTAATACGATCGTGTAGGGCAGTGCAGGGGTAGGCAGACAGCGGATCTGGAGCCGCATGCGGCTGTCATCATGAATATTTGCGGTTCCATGTCATCATGAATATTTGCTTCCTTTTAAGTAACTCAACCTGAGAATAAACTTTTAACACTATTCTTAAACGTCAATTCAACGTTCACAGCGCCCCATGGTATGTTCTCAGTCGAAATACTGAATAATCAGAATGCGCAAAAGGCGTGCATCATTAGATTCAATTTCGTCGAGCTTTTGTTAACGTTCGTTGCTCTCTGGCTTCACGTTTTTTGCGCTTGCGCGCACTGTTAAAATGCTTCTTTGATATCCAATATTGAAAACACATATCATCGACTTCGTCCAAAATAAAGAGAAAAATTAATGAAGAAAATCGTAAATTTAAGAGAGAATGGAATGAATTATATGCGTTCATTCCAAACACTTGTCTCATCTGCCATGATTTTTGTACCATAAAAAATATAAAAATCCTTTTTGTGCCATAAAAAATATTTTTATATTATAATATTTATATATTTGTGGTTGAAAATATTTGTGTATAAAAATATTTGTGTATAAAAATGTTGGTATAAAAATATTTGTGGTTGAAAGCTCATATTGGTAGTGTTTATATTTATTTTTTGACTCTAAAAATTTTGCAATTCTGGTTATTGAACGTTTGACTCTTAGCGTAGAAAAGTGTGCCGACCCCTGATGTAGGGAGCTGGTGGATTTCATTCAGCGTATTTTTTGAAAAGTACTTTTAAAGCAACTACGTATATTTAAAAATAATAAATGTTCACTGGACCGGCCCATTTTCTACATACACTGACCAGCCCGACCGGACAACCCTATGGCCAGTACGCCCCTGGTGCGAATCATGGTTAGTTTTTTTTTACACTTGTTTTTTCTCAAAATAAAGGGTATATGTAGCTAAAATAGAGTGGGGCATTAAAAAAATGAAGGGAATTAATTTTATTTGAGGCAGGGTGGGGATGAAATTTCGTTTAATGGTGGTAGATTTTTGTGATTGGGGGATCGGTACCACTGAAATCAGAATGCAAAGATTTGTGATTATATGTCTGATGCAATACGAGTTGCTCTTAGATTCGGCTTAGCGTACACTAGATCTTCTCAGCTATGCATGCATTACCTAAATATTTCCTACAATCAACTTTGTTTTTTCTGTAAAAATGTTGTGGCTACATTTTTCACGTCTTTTGAAACAAAATGATTAGTTCGTCAAAAATATTGAGACAAGAGCTTTAAAATTGAATATCTGGCTGTGTTGGCATTTTACTGTAAATGTACCAATGCATTCGCCACAGAAAGGGGAGGATTCTGTGTGTGATTCTCCGTTTTATCCAAAATGATCTATCTAGAAGTGCAATACTTTTCAATTAAATGAGTAGAATAATTTTGCTTTGGCATTTTGCCTTTGCATACACAGCATTTTCTTGTCTTGTTTGTAGATCTTTTTCGCTTTAAAGAATTAAAAAAAACCATTACAGTGAAAATGAAAAATCAATTCAAGAAGAATGGAAAAAAAAAAGTGTGCCAGGTTGCAGATAGATTGAAAAAGGTTTGATTAAAGGAATCTACATGTTTCTTTAGGTTCCGAATATAAAATGAACCCCCTTCTAGGGAATTCTTCATAGAAGTAGTAAAAGGGGGAGATGTCCCCCTCTTTCCGGAAATTCTCCGAAGTAGCAAATGGAGAACCATGGTAACAAGGAGAAAAGTAATCTTGCGGAAGGATTTTGCTGGAATGCGGTCGCATTCGCCCAAAAATTCCTTAAATTTTTGTTTCTTTCTAAAATTGTACTGACATTTTTCGATAATTCCTAAAAAAAAATAATCAAAAACCTCAAATTACCCAAAACCCACGAAAAGAACTCGGAAAATCTTCCAGCGGAGAATACCTTTTCTGAGATTTTAATTATTCATTTTTTTGCCGGTATTGAAACATGCTTTGAAAAGAACGTCTGTGTTAGAAGCCTGCGTCAGAAAATATCCCTAAAATTGTTAGAAATTATCCCTAAAATTTTCCTGAGATGTTTGGATTTATCTCTAAAATTCCTACTTAATTTTTTTCGCGCTTCTTGTAATCATGGAATTCCGGATAATTTACAGAACATTCAGTTTTGAATTTGACTGTCTGGCTAATCTAAATAATAAATATTATTAAAATAAAATTACAGCAAAACATATTTATTTTTTAATAGATTGCAAAATACGTTAATAGTGTGCAATAAAATATAACCCATACTTTTTGCTCACAAAAAATAAAAATTTGCCGTTTTGTGCACAAAATGGTTGAATGGTTGTGCACAAATCGAAACTTTGATCGGGATTATTGGGGGAAATGCATTTAAATGGATGCAATTAGGTTTTATTTTGATTGATCGTGAGAAACTGATATTTTGTGATAAAAGTATAAAATGTTTAGAATAGTTGAATTCGGTAGAATTGCACTTTTTCCGGTTGCGGTTGAAAATTTACAAATTAAATCCCGTGTATAAGTAAATTACTTATGCATCGATATTATACGGAATAGAATGTATCCGTTATACATGACTTTACATTTTGTGAAATGCATGTTCATCTAGCCTACAAACCGAATGATTGATTTTCCAGATTTAGGTTAAACCAATAATAAATTTTGAATTTCCTAATTACTCTTTACCGGATGCGGTTGAGAACGTAATTTCAAGGGGAAAATCACCTTCTTTGCTATAATTATAATACCATAGATTTATATAGATTTCGCATATACAAATTACACAAATTCCGGAATAATTTTTTTCTGCAATAAACGATGCAAGAATAAATAAATGCAAATGTTCTTTATTACAATTCCGGATGAACCAAATTATCTGCTGAAGAATGTTTTCCGGATGCTTTGGAAACCATCTTTCTTATACAATTGAAACAAGCCGATTTGGCAAATAACCACAGCATATTTATACTTGACCATTTTCCATTCAAAATATTAAGGTTTTTTGCTTAGAATTCACAGTAGATTGAATTAAAAGTTCGGCATTATCGGATAAACCGGAATTTAAAAAAATACTTTTCTAATCTGTGCAAATTCAGCTATTTCGCCATTACAAATTAAAAACCAGCAAAATAAAGAGAAAAAAGAAGAAGAAGGAAAAAAAAAAAAAAAACTCAATTTCGAAATCTCAAATGAAAATAAAACATTTGTCGACTTATCGCCGTTTTTTGGCGAAATAGCGCCAATATTTCTCTCCAAACTTGAGTTTTAAAAAATTCCTGTTGATTGAGCTTTCCTTTTGATTGAATGCCGGATAATCGGGCTTTTACTGTATATATCTAGGGAAAGATAACTAAAAAAATCATCATTTTTAATAAAGGAACAATTGGATACCTACTATTCACGAAAGTTATGTTCCGAAACCACAATTCTTTTTACGACAAAATTTTTAATTTAATCTGCGGGATAAACTGCTTTAACACAAAGTACTATATAAGATGCATATTAGGTTCAAATAGTTTATCTCGTCGGGGAAATTAAGAATAAGTTGTGTTTTCAATTTAGGAACACAACTTTAAAATTGGGTCGATTTTGTCCTTAACACAGTATTTCTATGTAAAACGTATAGAGCATATTGTATTGGTCCAAGTTACACTGTCGTGGAAAAAGAATTTCATTAGGAAATCAGTTAAGGTTATAGTATCTTGTTTATATTTTACGACTTACATTCAGTGGTGTAGTGTAAAATAAAAAGGTGTGGGAACGCTATGTCGCGTCGTTACAAACGTATTTTTTTTGTGTGTGTGGGAGAGGGGAGGGGAAAGTGAAAATGACAATTTTAAATAGTTTTATTAATATTTCTTTAATACTCTCAAAATAGCTAATGAGCACCTCAAAAATTTAAAAAAAAAAAAAAATTAAAATGTGTGTTTCGACTTATTTTTTTATTCAAATAAATTTTTAAAACTATTAAGTTATTTGGATTTTTAAACAATTTGCTTTGCACAACCCATTTTAAAAGATTGTTTAACACTTTATAAATGGATTATAAGAAATTTTCAAACATATTATTGACACAAATTTTGAAACACATTTTTTACAACAATTTTCCAAAATGTCAAAGATGCCTTATATGCAATGTGTTCGGATAAATTCCAAGATTCTGTAGATCCTCGAAATCTGTTTTCAAAACGAATTAAAAAGATTGCGATTGTTGCAGATGTCGATCGAGAGTTCTATGGTTTTTCTCCTTCTCAAAAAGAAAATGTAGAGAAGTTCCTATTACTTAATAGACCCTTCCTTTTCTTTTCCAAATTTGCTTCAGTAATAAAATAATTGGTAAATTAAAATCCATCAGTCGATTTAAAATTTCTTAATAAAATATTAATTTGTGTACCATCGCAATCATCTCTAATTTTAAACTGGATATTTCAATGTAGACTCAATACTTGCCAGACTTATAAATTTGCTTGAGACATTCCTGTTTTTTTTTTGTTTTTTTTTAATCTTATCTAGTTCGATTTTGTCATTTTGGCAGTGGTGACGATTAGGTGACAATAAAAGTCAAAAGTGAGTATGAATCGTATGAGGTTGCTACGGAGGAAAAAGCAAACTGCATAATATATATGATATTGCCATTAAAATCACTAGATTTTAAAATGGATCGGGGTTAATTTCCTCCCCTTATCGCCGCCACTGTATTATTATTATTTCTTTTTTTTTAAACTCGAGGGAAATGATTTTTTTTAGGAACTGCTGCTGCATTTTTGAAATAAATTCTGAAATAACTGTAATTGTAAAAGCTTTCCCATTCTCAAACCGAGAAGCAATTTAATTTTGCATTTTAAAGTACACCTGAATTGCTTTCCTACTTCTTCACAGCCCAATTTCGATGTATGATACTCATTTATTAAACCATTAGCAGTTTTATATTAAGGAAAATCAAATATACAGTACCAGCCTAAGAGTAAAATTCTATGTGTGCAAGAATGAGTTTTAGCGCTCCTTGCAATGAAAATGGGTCTAGAAAACCCTCCAAAAATGGTACGGGTGTTTTATATGGTATGGGTGCAAATTATTAAAATCGTAGCGTTTTCTGCACTAAATAACATTATTTTACGTCGGGTTTTATTAAGGAACCCTCGGGATACAATTTTTTTTATAAAATATAAAAATTGTAATAAAATTTATTTCATAAGAATTTAATAAAATACATGTTATTAAAATTACTAATTTTTGCTACGAATTCTTTTTTATAGAAGTCATCTGCTTTTAGCGCGAGCCTTGGTTCCCTTTCGCAACCCTGGGTTGTGAAGGGTTGCAATTCGGCTAATATAGCATTATCAGTACTGCCAAGTTAAACTGAAACAAAGTTAACAACTTTTCAGTTCTGTCAAAACAACGTAGCCAGTTGAAGCCAGTCTCTTTACTGTACTTTCAAGCAACATTTTATTTGTTGAACTAAACATAGTCAAATTCACAAACATACAAAAGAGAAGTTAATATAATGGATTTAAAAATCAATACTGTTTTGAACAAATTTTTTCATGTTCAAACAAGTTATCAGTTTGATTTTCCCAATATCTGACACTAAAATAAATATTTCCCAATATCTGACAAAATATAAATGCATAATTCCGTAATCTCAAAACACCTTAAAAGCTAATACAAAATATCAACATTCTGCTCTTACCTATCTGAATTTTTAGCACCAACCAGTTTATACCGTCAGAATCGCAGGTTTGCTTCACTTTTTTGGTTTGTCAAAAAAAAAAAAAAATTAAATTACTGTCGTTTGTTTTTTCCTCTAGAACGAATTCATTTCTTAGGTAGGGTGAGGGTTACGTGGCACTGTCGTACGTGGCTTTGGCGTAATTCTAAAAGATCACCGTGGCTTTAGGGTACAGATTCCCATTGCACCTGTTTTGACACCCCCTTCCTCCAGAAACACTTTTCTCATTGTGAGACAAAAACCAACGAGTGTCAAAAACCCAAAACTGGAAATTGCGACAATAGCCAACACTTTTAAAATTTACGACCTCTTTTTGGAGGGATAGGTTGAAATACTGAACCAGTCCATTTTCCAAATACTGTATTCTATCACCAAATACTAGTGACCAAGTATGGTAGCTCTTCTAAGTTTTGAATGTCACGTTGATGTGCCGATAAGGGTCTTTGGGGGCTGAGAATGCCTCCTGGCAATAGACTGGGGGCCACGTAAAAAAGAATACTGGCACTGACCAATATATTCAGTGTTCCCTTGTGGGTTTCACTGTGGTTTGGTTACATAAATTTTGAAACACAGTTAGTACATTTCGCTAATAGAAATGTTTTTTTGATATCAGCGCTGTGTTAATGAATATAAAATTGACAATGCATATAAAGTTTTTTTTTTTTTTTAAACTCTGTTCTTATAGTTTTTTTTTTTAAATTTCCTAAGTTAAAGGGAGAGTATTGCCAGTAAAAAAAAGCATCCTATCGTATCTCCGACGTAATAATTTTCTGACAATACATCAGACTTGAAGTTATATACTGAGAAATAAAATGGTCTCTTCACTGGTCGCCACTCTTATACTATACATTGAGACAAGCTTCGTCTGTGTTTAAGAATCAATAGTTAAATAATTAACAAATAATAAGTAAGCTAGTCTTTTATACCAATGAGCAAATAATGAAACTGTTTCAAATAAAAAATTGTGGCGAAACTAACATTAGCAACACGAACACTAAAATACACGTTTGTGATATTTCATATATACTAGCTATATATAATACTAATTTCTTTCATTTCTAAGTAATGAAATTAGAACATTATATAGGTTCATATTATATATTGTTAACATTAACAAGAAATAAAATGTAAGTTTTTCAATACAAATAGAAAAGTTCTAATTTATCAATATAACTTGCATTAAAATACAAATCGTATTTTAGAAATTAATTCTATACGAAATTATTCAAGACAAAAATCATGCGTTTATCAACTTCTTATAAATGATAATAGTCTTCTCGGAGTAACTGGATAGCTGTAGTGATTAACGTCTTTGGCTAGTAAGCTCCAGTCCAAACCCCAGCCATTTCAAATATTTTGAAAAAATTTACAATTTCATAAAATAACAAAGTAAAATTCAAATAAAATATGATGTCTTCCACGATATCTCAAATAACTCGAAAATCTTCTCACAAAATCCAACCATAGCAAAAAAGGACATCATTCACAGAAAAAGGGGAAATGGCGCCCCAAAAGTCTTCGGATCGGAACCCCACGAGTAAAATTGACAGGTGACACGCCTCCTCTTTCTCCCTACAGGTGTTAAAGTACGCCAAAGCCACGATATTTTAGCTGTACGCCAATGCCACGACACCAGGGTGAGAGGTTTAGAATTAATTTATGAAATCGGTGATATAGAAGGAAAAAAACAAAACATACATTCATAACTTTTGTTGATAAATCGGTTAGCGTTCCCGTTAAAATTAGAGGAGAGGAAATATTCTTCAAGGAAAGGGTGCAAAGAACTTTAAGTGCCAGACCACAGTTTTGTTTTTTTAAAATGTAGATAGTGGCGTTAATTTGTGTATGGAAGTTTCAGTCAACCGTATATATGCAGGGATGAGTTTTTTCCGCCATGTGACGGAATTCCGCTTTTTCAATTTTTTAGAAAAAAAATAATTCCGCTTTTTCAAAGAAAATTCCGCTTTTCTAATTTCTGATAAAAAAAAAAAAAAAAAAATTTTCCCCCCGATTTTTCTATCCCACAGAAAAATAACCTTTTTCTAAGGCTGAATCACGAAGCAGCTTCCCTTCCGCCCGATCAGGAAGAACGGAAACCCTATGGCATTCCTGCTCCAAGTAGAAAAATCTACTGAAATGCATCTTTTTAGTTAGGTTGGCACTTCAAAAGGTATAAAATACAAATTTAACTGCTCAGAAATTTGATCCTCTGGTGCCGTTTTTTCTCTTTTCAAAATGGAATTTAATTCATACTCATTCATGCGATTAACGTATACGAATTATGTGCTTGCTTTCAAGTCTGACATCCACGAAATTATCGTTTGTTGTACGTGTAAACGTACGTTGGTATGTGATGCTCGTTTTCGCTAATCGTTACGTCCACTACTGCCGAGATTTGTGTGGCTATGACGTGCGTTATCGGTGGGATTTAAGTTGCTATGGTTTTCATTTTCGCGGAGTATTACGCCAATATAACAACGCTATCGCTGAGAATTGTTCCGGTATATTCGGCGTTAACACTGATATTTACGTTTATTTGATGGTCATTTTCGCTGAGTGCCACCTTGTTGTAAAATCGGAGATTTACACCGATGTTACCGAAAGAATGTCCATATTACCGTGATGAATTGTATTATCGCTGAGATTTACGTTGTTGTGATTGTAATTTTCGTCATGTGTTACGCCGATCCAATAGCGCTATTGTTGAGTGTTGCCCCGGTATATTTAACTCTAACTTTGATATTTCTGTTGGCGTGAGAGTAATTTTCGTCGAAAGCCATTTTGTAGTAACATCCGATGTTACTGAAATTTTGCACTAGTATTACCAAGAAAAGATCGATATTACTGAGATTTGTGCCGATATTATGGACGCTATTGCCAGTATTCGCGTTGTTGCGATGTTCGTTTTTGCCGATACCTAGATTTTCGCCTTTATTGCTTACAATACTTTTGTTAAAGTGATGTTCATTTTCGCCGAGGTTTACGCTAATACAATACCAGCTATTACCGAAATTTTCATCACCGAATTGTAGCTATCATTTAGACTTCCGTTAATGCGATAGACACCATATTCGTGATTAGTGCCTGTTTAAGGTTAAATTTCGCCGTTTGATTTGAATCTATGCAGAATTACTCAAATTTTTTGTATCGTTTTGTATAAAAATATTCTAAAAAGGAGTCACAATTGTAATTTTTCTAAATAATCTGTGTTTAAAATTGTTATTTTAACTGCAATTGTATGTAAAATTGTTACTTTTTACTTTACTGAACAAGTTTAGCGATATGAATAAAAAATTTAGATTTTAAGATTTTTAGTATTTGTAGCTTAAAAATTTAGAAAACTGAGTTTAATTAAATTTGGCCCGTTTGTCAATGTGTTATAATTGCTTAAAGTTGTTTGACTTGTTCAAATTTTGAAATTTTTGCTGGTTTTCATCGCTTTTACTCGATTCTTTTTCTTTGGAGCTATACCATGCCTGATGACAGCACAAAGTGTATCCCTACAACTAGGTGCCGCTATTTTAAACTAGTATAGCTTAAAATGTGTTTTACGCATAAAATTTTTGGATTTTTGTTTTCAGCTTTTTGATTTTTTACCAAACTCATCCCTGTATATGACGAACCATAAAAATTTGAAGTCTGGAATTCATCTACAAATACAGATCATTCCTTGAAGAGGATAATTTCCATTGAATGAATCAAAGCTAGATATAAACATACATGTCAGTTAATTCCTAATGAAGGAGAAATGGTCATGTGTAGGGGTGCCGCGCCTCTTTCGAGTGTTTTACAAAACTAAAACTTGCTTGCTCAGCTCTGAAGTTGTGTAGAAGAAAGCAAAGTTCTCACGAAATGACTTTTTCGTTTGCTTACTTTGGCTTTGTGTTTAGTATCACGTAAAAAGAAAAAAGGAAAAAAACAACAACATTAGATGCGGGAACGCCGTTCCGCCTTTTAAAAAGGTAAAGGATCGCCGTTCCCACGCGTTCCCTCTCCACTACACCCCTGCTTACATTTTCCCTATACTTCCGGTTATAACTTGTCGTTGAATTTTGATAAGTCAATTTACTCAGATGAGACCTTTTATTGGACAAATCACACGTGTTTGACGCTTGCAATTTTGTCTGGGAATATTGACCTTGTACAGACGAATGGACCGATAGATTCTTAATATAAGCTTCTCATAATATTATAGTATAGAGTAGAAACTAAATACGATTTGTTCAGTTTTCCGACGAAACTTTTTATTTCCCCGAAGGGATGACAGTTGTAAGAGATGCAAGTTTAATATATCAGGTGTTGAAACAGTTTATCCTGTTGGGGGAATTAAAAATTTCATCGGGATACAAGTTATGTTTTCAATTTGAAAGTAATTTTGTGAAATTTTATCGAATTGTTTCCTAACACACAATGATGATTTATTTAGTTTTCCGATATAGTTTTCGAGTTTCCTGACTGAATAAACTGTGTTAAACTATAGAAAATCAACATACCATGTTTTGAAACAGTTCATCTTGTCGGGGAAATTAAAAATTTAGTCAAGAAATGAATTGTGGTTTCAATTCAAGTGTGTAATTTTTGTGAAATCGTATCAAATTGTTTCCTTAAAAAATGAGGATTTATTCTCAACGAAATTCTTGATTTCCCCGACAACAGTGGGAAAATAGTTCATCCCGTTGGATGAAATTAAGATTCTGCTCGGGAAATGAGTTGTAATTTCAAATAAGTCGCAGCTGATGTTTTTGCAGAGTTTTGAGAATATTTTCCTTATTGAATCATCATTCTATTTAAATCAAGAACTAATATTTATTCTACGAGTAATACCACGATACAGTTCGATTAGATAGAAGTCTTGATTTGAGATCAAACCGATCAGTGGTCAACAGTCGAAAATATGAAATCTTACTGCATACATTAAAAAATCCTCTCCATATTCTAATTATATCTTTACTTACTTTTTCTTTATGTAGCATAATTTTTTCTTATCAACTATGCGTTTCTAAGGGTCTCCAAAATAAAACTTTTTGATGACCTTTTTCAGTTTATTTATACCTCATCTTAATTTCATTCATCTTTTAAGGAAGCTACTTCAAGTTAGGAGTCAAGTGCCATCTCATTTATGAATAGTCTTTTATTGACAGAAGTCAAACCTTACTGTCAAGTTTTGTATGTGATTACGAGCACTTAAAATGCATCCAAATTTAAGGAAGTACCAAACTAGTAAGAAAATGAGAGAAACTGTAACTATGCCCAGGGGGGAGGGGCACTTCTACAAAGAAGGGAACATTGGGTTAAAAAAAATGATTTTTTGCTATCCAAAATCAGACCCTTAGATTCTACGGGTATATTTTTCATGTTGAGTTCGTCTTTCTTTCCCTCTTAAAATACTCAGAGAATGATACCAAGCATGGAGAAATAAATACATAGGAAACTTTTCAAACATGTTTATCTGACAACCGCCTTTTGTTGAGTTCGCTCTTCATTTCCACAACGCTACAAAGCCTCATATGCCAAAGCTGCTCCACTGTGGTGCATTGAATTTTCAATACGGAAATTTGGTATTGCATTTAAATGGGCGATTTTCAATTAAATCTCTTCGGAATGTCACTTGATTTTTGAATTGGATGTGTAAAATCTTATAACCAAATTATAATGTCTTAAAGCAAATGAATTTTTTTTTGATAAATTGAAAATTTTTGTTGGATTAAAATTAATTTTTAAACAAACTGTCAAACACTTGTGGTGAAAGACAATGAATGCCACAATCAATAAATTTTCTGTATTGCAGGGCTGTAGAAATATCGTTCTTTCCTGTGTACACAAATGTCATTACTAAAAATTTCTTGCAAGTCTGTGTGTTAAATTATATTGTGGATAAAAAACAAAAGATATCATTTGAGAACTTACTGTTGTTCCATTCAAAACCATCTTGATGCCTTTTTTTTTTGCATAATATAATACTGTTACAAGTTATTGATTAAGAAGAAATGTCCCATAGACTTAATATTTTATTTTTTCAGTAACACAATTTTTGTCAGAATACTTCTTTAAAGAATTGATATCTTATGACTGGCATGACATCATTAATTTAAGTTCATTAAAAAATGTTATGGCAAAATAGCTAATATATATATATTTTTTATTATTACACTGAACAAGTTTTGAAAGGGTAGCAAATTACTAATAAAAAACTACTAATTATTCTGCTTTTACACTTTTCTAAAGAACTTTTATTACTGATGTTATAAAATTTGATATGGTACAAAGCAATATGCTAGCAGAAATTGAGGTTGGAAAAATAAAGGTCTATGGTCATGGAGTTAACATACTTTTAAGTTACTAAAGGTTTTTCATAAAACTAATAATACAGTATATTACCCGACTTTGTTTAACTACTTTACTTCTGTTTGTAAGTGCAATGGTCTGGTGTTTTTTTTTAAATTTATTTTATTGCATACTGTAAAGAAGAAGCTACATTAATTTTTTTTCATAACTGTAATGCAGTTTTTTTCTTCTCAATTTCTTCCACCTCCTCTGTTATTTTATTTACCATTTTCCTGTAAAAAACAAATTATAATATATAATTTATTATTTAATTGTAAGATTGTTTTCTTCTCTATACTGCATTTGCAAAAAATTTACGAATCAACATGTTAAATTTATTTCGTAGAAAATATATTTACACATTTCAACTACACTAATATGGATTTTTTTAATAATTTTTTTTTGTATTGAGGTTATAAGCTTAATTTCTTACTTCAGCAGAGTCCATAAAATCATTTTTGGTAACTTCACTGCTGGAATATACTTTCTGGTTCTTCTAAAGGTAATGCTTCCACATTTTTGGTTGATGATACTACGTTTTCCTGTGAAAAAAAAATATATAATTTATTAGCTGTAAGATTTTTCCTTCTCTATACTGCATCTGTAAAAAAATTGCTATTCAACTTGTAAAATTTATTATGTAGAACATATATTTGCACTTTTTTAGCTATTCTAAGTTTTTTTATTGATGCTATTAACAAGCAATAAGATTTTTTTTATAAATCCTATTCTCACTAGTGTTTTCCCTCATCTTTTGTAGCACCTTCTGAACAAACACTCCACTTTAATTGAATTTGGCTGCCAAGTTTTTTGTTTTATCAGAATAGTCATACCTCTAGTACAGCATTTCCCAAACTGTGGGTCATTTTAAGCAGATTTTTGGTGTGTTAAGAATAATTTTAAATGAGTGAAGTTTTCATATATAAATTAGAGGTCAAGAGAAATACTGGGGAAAAAGGCAGGATTGGGTGGTCATTTTGGTGACAAATTCCAATTGGGTGGCAATAGTTCCAATATTAAATCGTATTTTCGGTTTTGAAATTTTTAAATAAAAAGCAATTTAAAAATTTTCAGTTGATTGTACATGCCCTTAGACCTTATAATAAAGGTAAATTACTTTTAGAACTTGAAATACATTTAGTAATTTTTACTAATTTAATTATTTTTAGTAATTCAGATACATTTTGTAATTTTTTAATCACAATTTGAATTAAGTTTTTGTATGGTTTATCAAAAGTAATGTTGAAAGCAATTAAAAACCTTTCTTTAATGGTGGGGAGATGGTAATGTAGAAACAGTGGGTCGCAACTTCTAAACAACTATATCTTTCTAAAATTGCTCTTTGAGAACCTCTGCTCCAGGGAATATAAATTTTTATGCAGGAAGTATAGGATATTCAGAGGGAAAGCAATCTGAATGTCACTGATCATTTCCAGTCAATGTAAAAATGAAATAATAAATTTTTGAAAAATAGTAGTTTTTCTTGTGACACGATTTTTTCCTCCTGTCTTGACAATAAACTTGAAACACATCAAAATGCGTGACCCTGTAACATATATTCACAAGTGATAAAAAAGAAACAGACATTGGGGACCTCAGAGACATAGAAGAAATTCTTTTACTGGCAATTTCCCTCAGAAAAATCTATACTTGCAGATTTTATGTGCCTGTGATGAAGTGGTCAGTTAGTGTTTAACTGTTTTAATTTTCTTCCTCTTTAATTCTTTTGGGTGTTTTTTAATTTACAAATGAAGAAAGTGTTACATATTCTGATTCAATACACTTTCCGAAATTCCCATATATTCCTTGTTGCTTGATACCCTGAAGAACAAGTACAATTGTCAACTCAATCTTTTAATTCCCAAACACACTTTTCAGCTATAAATTAGTGACGAAAGAAATTTTTGTACGAGATAAGGAATAATTTTCTGATATCTTAATGTCCCAAACCAAACAATTTTTGTTAAAAAAAAAAGGTTCTGTGATATGTATTAAAGTGTTTTACGCAACTAACTTCTCTATAGTAGATAGGAAAAACAGGTCCACAGCTCAGAATTAAAAATATATCAAATTTTTTACATAACTTTAATTTTTCTATTTTATCCAAAATGGTCTACTTTTACTATGTGTAAGTTCAGTAAATGTTGCAAAATAACGTAAGTGGAAAATGTATTACAATATTACTTTTATAAATTTTCTCAAAAATACTTAATGAATCCATCCAATAGTTGAAAAAAAAAGTTCTTTCATTACTTTCCAATTAATGGTTGGAATCAATGTTGACTTAATCTCTTCATAATATCATACCAATTATTAATCAAGACACATCATACCTAGTATGCAAAAGATCTCGGAATCGAGCCTCTTCAGTGCTCTGTAGTCTCTTCTAAGACGTGACGGATAGCCTTGTTATGGTTGTGGGACTGCCTGTTGGGTTTTGGGATGCAAATGCTGGGCAATTGACATAAAATACCTTCAGAAATGAACTATTTTCTGTAATCCAGATCTTGATCTAACAATGTTTCGTTGCAGTATATCCCTCACAACATCAGAAATCCCCAATACAACCATCTATGAAATTCATTAATTTCAATCAAGGACTATTGTAATTAACTATTTATCAGATGACCAAGATTTGGATTTCAGGGTAAATGTTGGTCCCATTTTTTCATATTTTGGAATGTCAGAAGTAAATTAATTTGATAAATTATAAATATTTAGTGCTCACAAAGATACATATGTAATAGGTTAGTCGAGGAAGAAAAGTTATTAATTTAGATTATATTACTTGTTTAGATGTTGATATTACAAACAATCATACTTAAATCCGCAAATCTTGACAGAATTTTTATCGCGTTTGTAAACAATATTTAATTGTATAAGTATTAGCCACAAAGGGATTCCTTCCTTGTAAAATTACTGGCCCATAGAAATGTCATTTATATTGATGATTTCTATCATGTCAACTTAATTTCAACTCTCTTCTCATTTAGTGTGTTGAAATTTTCTTGAAGTAAAATTGATTACTTTGCAATATACGACATTATGCTCCTGAAGTGCACCATGGAAGCAATTTTCTAAGGTTGAATTCTTTTTTAAATGCTTCAACAGTTTCTACATTATTATCAATCTTCTCATCAGATGTTTTGAAACATGTACGTTTTGCTGATGGTGATGCATCCACATCCACTTTGTTTTTTTGGCCAATAGGGATTTTCTTGGTGTACATTCTTTTCTCTTTTGAGGCAACTTCATGTTTTGCTTATTTCCTTGTCTGGTTTTCCACCAGATCAAGAACATTTTTTTTAACTAATAATAGCTGAGTTTGTGTTTATTTGTATTCTGATTTCGAAATGTGATGAACTACTATGCCTTAAATGCAATGTCTTCGAAACTATTCTTTGAACAGCAAGATCCAGATACGGTAGAGATAATAATAGAGGATAGTGCTGCTAATCCCAAACTTAGACAGGAACTTGTAAAATATATCTAATTTTTGTTTAATAAGTAGCTGAAGTAACAACTAATATCTAGTAATAAAAAAAAATATTTCTAAAAAATATCACTGGCCAAGAATTCTCCCAGTGACCTAAAAATTCCCCCAGCAAACTTGGGTAGAAATGAGTCTGCTTGTGTAACCAAATTAAAAACTGTAAAAATATCATACATGGGCCTATCTATACTTGTAAAACAGCATCACCATAAAATTGCCAAAATGTTGCACTGATATGTATCTTGAAAAATTAAAAAAATAAGGATTTTTTTAGACTAACTTGAAACAAAATCTTTTCATTGTAGTAAATATTTTTTTTTCTGTTACTTGCTACAAAGTTATATATTTTTTAAATTCTGTACAAGAAAATCAATTATATAAGGAGTTTTTACTTTATTATAGTTGTTTTTAAATAGCATTTTTTCATACTAAAAAGTGAACGACTATTGATTACCCCTAAAAAGAGTAACCAAAAATTTCCCTGTATTACCCTAAGACCTCTAGATTTCCCCTTTAAAAAACCTTTGTCGGTAAAACTCGTCTCTGCTGATAAAAAAGAAATAGCTGTAACCAATTGCCAGAAATTAAATTGTACTTAAATGTTTGTATGAATATAATCCAGTGAACATAACTAAACAGTAACTGCTATGGATAACATTGTTAAAGGTTCGATAGACCAACTAAAAAGCCAAATTTAATTAGTTGGGTCATCCTTCCAAAACAGGAAAAATGCATGTCACAACATTATACCATTTTAAAACAGTACGAAAATAATTAATGGATATAATGGAAAAATATTAACCAAATAAAATTTATTTTGTATTGAGGTTATATGCTAAATTTCTTACCTCATCAGAATCCATAGAATCATCTTTGATAATCTTGGCGCAGGCAGATTTTTTATGTTTCTTCTTTTGTGGTGATGCCATGACATTTTGCTGTGAAAAACAAATAATGTATAGAGTAAAACTCTATAATTAAATAAGAATTTCTTTAAAAATAAAAGGTTGTCATTCATTTTTTCTTTGCAGTATTCAAGTTCAACTGTCTATGAGTAAAGCTCCAAAGTGCACCTTAATACCAGGATTGCGATATATTAGCAAGGTAAGGAACCATATTGATTTCCATTCAAATTTGAAATGCGTTATTTATTCACAAAACTGTCATTTAAGAAAAGTTGTTTACATGTGTCACTATTGTAATATTATCGAAATAAAGTGATAGCTGGTTTGAATTTAGGATTTAAACAGTAACAAGTGTTGAGGAGTAACAAGTGTTGACATAAATTTATTCCAGAGTAGAAGGAAGTGTTGCCAGATACTTGAAACAGTAGTAACACGAAAATAAGCCACTCAATTGTACACAATACAAATTAATTGCTCGATTCTCAACAGTGACAACTGGATTTTGTGCAGGGGGGGGGGTGTAAGCCCTCCTTCTTGAAATATGAGCCCATTCACGGTTGGATGGCATAATGATCACCCAGTGATTGGGCAGTCTTTCCTAAGTGAGTTGAGACATCAGTAATTGTGACACTTTAAAGTTGACTGATAGAATTTTTCCAGATTTTCTTCCAGTCGCTACACAAATGGATCCCGAAACAGGAAACATAATTGTCTTTTAATAACTTTTCCATGTTCCAGGCTAACTTTCTCATCAATAACATATTGATTTTTTCTTATATAAATGTATTTAAAAAAATATTAATTGTCCAAAAATCATTATTCTGGCTTCTCACTAGAGTCATCTACACTGTTATAAATGTTAAAGAAAATAATAATAAAACTAATTTTCTGACAATTGTTTTAATGTATTTATATTAAAGTGTTTTACTCAATGGAAAATAATTTTAAATAATTTCATTATTTTTTCTCATTTAAAAAATTACTGTAATGCATGTTACTGTACAAAGCATCATTGTCCTGGTATAGTGCATTACGATCAATATTTATAACTTCAGAAGGCAGTGGCATTCTATTTTTTTTGTCTATTCCAAGAACTGTTATTAGGAAAGAATTATGTAGAAGCTGTGTGAATAGTTATTCTCAGTTGGCACCAATTTATTTTTTACGGAATTTTGAAGTGCTATCCATCAGAGTACTGTTTAATTCACATCATTTTCCTGGCATCTATTAGATATACTAAATGTTTAGAATTTTTTTTTATATTGCTATATAAAATACATAATAAAGTCACCATTTAGAAAATAAATATATGAACTTTAAATTTTTTAATTACAATGGGTTAGCCTCTAATTACATCATTGTCCTGGAATATAAAGTATACAATAACAGCAAACCAGATTTTTAAACTATTTTAATTGGCATTTTTTTTAAATCGGCTCATTAAAAAAAATGACTGTATTATGAGCACCATTGTCTCAGCATAGGGATTTTTTTTAAATATTTTTTCCTACTCACAATTAAAAATTTTTTGCACTGCTGGTATTTTTTTCTTGTTGTATAGGGTCTAAATAATAACAAAAAATATATAACATACATATATGGCAACCTTTTTTCAAAAATATTTTAATATTGAAAAGTTGCCTGTTTTGGAAAAATAACCCAGTTATTAAGGCAAACTAGTTGCAAAAAAAAATTGAAGATCCTCCTCCTTTACTTTCATCATGGGTGGTAACTTTTAAACACTTTTTGTCCACTTTCTTAGCAAATTAATTTCTTCAGTAAAATGTAGGCAAAACCGGATCAAGAAGTAACAGTGCTTAGTTTTTTCTTAACTTTTTTGTTCTTTGATGAGGTAAATAATTTTTTGAATCTTCAGAACTTATGAAATTACATGTAGATGACTACAATTAATTGCACAAACAAAATATCATTTTAAAATACTATTTTCAAATATAGAATGCAATGTTACAAGAAAAATAGCGTGAAAGAAAGTCGTGATGTAGCATTTTCAAAATGGAGGTAGCGTTTGGGTTCAGTTGTAACAAAAATTTCGGGTCTAATTGTAACATATTAAATCAAATGGAATATTACAAAGGTTAGATTTCCTCACAATATATCTGAAGGAAAAGGATTTTCTTTATATAGAGATAAGCTTACTTGAGCTTATTGAATACAGCATCAAAGTCAAACTTTTTTGTAAAAATGCTACTATTTTAAGATATTTCCCATAATGGTACGTTTTCGAGAAAAAGTTTCTGACTAGAAGGAAAGATAGTCATTGATTGGAGCAATGTATGGTAGTATCCATGGTTAGAAAAGTAAATCAAATTTCAAAGCAGTTCTTTTATTTAAGTTTAATACAAAATCAATCAAAGTTGCCCAGAAGTAACCCGGATCCTACAGCGTATTCAGTGGGGTGTCTTCTAGTATTGATCAACAAATCATTTAATTCGACCTATAAAAGGTCTTTTAAGAAGGTTTTCATACACAGTAAAAGGGCTCATATTTCTTACATTTAACTTGAAAGTTGATCCGCGATCTTTTTTAATCCTCCATTATTCGGCTTTTAATTTCAATCCGAAAGTATTTCCAGTACAACGCAAGTGGGTGAATAATTTTGCATGCTCGACCGGAAGTGTAGTAAGAAACAGTACATGCCAGATTGAAATTTTTATATGCCCCAGGCAATAGATTTGTCGAACCTTGAAACCAAATAAAAAGTGAATTAAGTGCAACAATTGATTGCCTCACAAAGTCTGCACCCGTGGAGAATCCCTATCAGAATTATGATTTTGATGACTCAATGTAAATGAGGATATTAAATGGACATAGTTGCCCATCCCAGTAGGTAAATAAAACAATTTCTATGTACGTTTTCAAATTTTTAACCCGTGTTACAGCATACCCTTATAACTGTTACAACTTGCCCTGTAAGTAGGGTTAGTTATAACATTTTCTTCCGTCAGAAAAGCATTTTTTCTGAAATTTTTTCAAAAATTATACTCAAATATATCAGTAGAAAAAGGAGTAATCAGTTGTCTTCCTAGTATGCCCCCATGCCAAAATCAGTTGTACTTTGGATGCTACATTTAAATATATAAAAAGTGTTACTTCTAGGCCTGGTCTCCCCTATAAAAATACCTTGAAGTAAATGAATAGAATGAAAAGCACCAAGATGGTAAAAAAAGTCTGCACCAAGTTTGTCTGCCTAAAAAGCAGTGAAATTAGTAACGGCCTCTGTTATATTACATCCTATTCATATTTTGCCTCCTTCTTTCTTGGTGGCATGCAGTTTGATGTTGGAGTTAAAATGTTCTTATTTGTAGCTTTAATGTTGCAGTCAAGACTCCCAAAATAAATTTATGTACTGATTATGTTCTATTTATGTACTGATTATGTTCTATTTATATACTGATTATGTTCAAAGGGATGATTTAGAAATAATAAAATGTATTTGTTCTTTACAATTACTGCTACAATTATTATTGCTTTACAATTTAAAATGTTAAATAAACAAGAAAACTCAGGAAAAAAAAACAATCATAATGTTGAATATGAATTGGATAAAATTTTGACTATTTCTGTGGTAAAAATTTTCTTATTAACGTTAGCCTTAAACTTGAATTAAAAATATAAAATTCTCAAATTAAATATCTCTATACTTCCTAGTTCAGAGGAAAGAAACCAGCAATTTATCAATAATGCAGTTTCAGTGTTCATACAAATTAAAAATGTTAAATATGTCGACAAGAAAATAGGAATAAAAAAGGAAGCATAATCTTAAATATGAGTGATAAAATTTGGAGGTGACCATTTCTGATTTTGCAACTTTTTGAGATTTTCACTTGAGACCTTTCTTTTATATACTTACGACTGCTGCTTCTATAGTTTCCTTTAGGAGTATTTCTACTGCTGTTTTATCGGATGGCTTTACGTTCATGACTTCCTGTGAAAATAGAAACTAATTAAGTATATCAATCAAATTGTTTGATTGTAAACAATAACTCTTTTGCAATTTAAGTAAGTTGACTTGGTATTCTAACAATATAACTATATGGGTCGCATAAGATGGGTTGCAAATTGAATTAGCTCACCAATGTGGAGCAAGTTCATGCTAAAAAAATTGGTCAGGTGCAAATAGTTAATTACTCTTTGTAAAGTTTAAACTCTCCCAAAACCTTTACCTGAGAGCATCCAATAGGTTGGCAAAGTGATGTGTAGATACTTAATAATCATTTTGAACCTGCTATTGGGATTCCTATACAGTTCGTTTTGCAAGTCTACTCAAGTAATTTGTACGTCCCAGTTGCTAACTCCTGAATTGAATTTTATTGTAAAGAAATAGCTTAAAGGTTTCCTGACACAGAAACCACTGTAAGTTCTACTTGTCAAAATCGGTAATTGTAGTTTATGCGTGCAAGGAAGTCGAGCCAGAAATGCAAAATGACAACCATCGCCAATGTGCAAAATGGCGAATTTTTTGTTGTTGACAATATCGAAGCTGAAATAATAATATAATAATAACAACAACTAACAAATGGATGGTAATAAATTGTAATGGTTATTTACTTGCTCAAGAATAAATGTTCTACTCGTATTTGTCGAAATCCCAATTTACTACTGATGGATTTTATTATCAACTCGTTTAGATTTGGTTATTTGGTTTGACGCTGGATTCTTGCTCCGCAAGGTGCGTGCTTGTTCCAGTTTTCTTCCACAAAGAAATTTTACTATGCACTTTTTTTTTTTTTGAGAGAGAGATTGTATTATTTCCACTTTTTTCCTTTCTTTTTCCTAAGATTACACATTTCTTGTTTGGAGTTTCTGCTTAAATTAATTTTTCAGCCTTCTCTAGAAATTTGCAGAGTGCATCAATTTTCTTTTGTCCTTGATCGGACCAGTCCATGATCCAATCGTAGCACAAAGGGATGCAACCAAGCCTTTTTCTCATGTTTCGCCGTTGGGTAATGTATTTGTCACATTCCAAGATGAAATGTTCTGGGGTTTCTGGTTTATTGCAAGAGTTGCAGAGAGGAGAAGTGGCAAGGTTGAAACGGTGGAGAGATGCATTGAGGGTGGTGGACTTGGTTTTTAGGCGAGCAAGTTGAACGTCCATAAGTCTGTTGGGGGAGTACTTTTCTAACCAATTGGATGATGGTTTGATCCAGGGAAATCTTTTAGAATAAATATTCTGGTTCCAGTTGTGGATTTGTGCAAGGTTATTTTTGCGTTTTATTTCTTTGATGATATCTTCCGGGGAGATGAGGGAACAAATAAAGTCTTTTGAGGTCGCTTGTCGTGCAGTTTGGTCTGCGAATTCATTTTCAGGGATTCCGATATGAGCTGGGATCCAAACTAACTCACATGTGTCTATTGTTGACGATAAGTTATAGAAGGAGTTAGCGAGGAGAAGGCTGACTTTGGGTGATTTGAGATTAAGGTGTTGAAGGGCGAGAACGTTCGATTTGCTATCTGTGAGAATAATTATTTTTTTTGCTTTATCTTTAAAGTGTTTCAGGGCAAGATCAATTGCCAGAGCTTCAGCGGTGTAAATAGAATTGAGGTTTGGAATTCTTCCCGAAGCGGTGATTTTTGTATTGAGGTTAGCCGCTGCGATAGCAGTTGAGTCGGCGGTTTTAGATGCATCTGTGGAGATGATAAAAAAATCACCCCAGTGATCCTTTTTATGCTCTTCGAATAAGGTGCGAATATTGTTTGGTGGAAGATCTGATCGTTGGAAAATGAGGTTGTCAGCATGAAAGATGATATTTGGGGGTAGCGTTTTAGGGAAGATGGCTGTTATTATGTTTTTGTTGTCAATATTGAAGCTATTAAGAAGTGACAGAAGTCTTTCCGATAGTGTTTTTTGGTTGCTGTTATGTGTGTTGAGATTTCTAATGTTTCCGAAGATAATGTTAAGTGGGGAAAGTTTTCCTAAAGCAAAGGTGCGGATGCAAAAGATGTCGGTGAGGAGGTTATGCCGAGCCAGCAGGGAGGAAGCGCCAGCCTCCATCAGCAGGATAGGAATGGGCGTCCAGCGCGGTAGTCCCGTTGCGGCACGAAGCGCTGCGTAATAGGAGGTTTCAATGGATTTTTTATCAGTTTGGCTTGCCGAGATCCATGTTTGGCAACCAAAGTCGAAAATACTTCTAATTGTGCTATTTACAATTTTGACTAAGTGGTGGGAACGGGCTCCCCAACGCTTCCCGGAAATAACTTTAAGGATGCTAGTTCTGTTAAAAGATTTCTTTTTCAGGACTTGGAAGTGAGTTTGGAAGGATAAGTTGCTCGTTAGGTGGATGCCAAGGAACTTGATAGAGGTTGTCCAAGGGATGATACAGCTGTTATAGGTTAAATTAAAATTCGGTGGGGTGCGCCTTCGAGAAAAGTTAATCAACTCGCTCTTTTCGGGAGAGATGACCATCTTCCACTCGTTACACCATCTGTGGATGAAATGGAGAGCGGTTTGAAGTTTCCTTTGGATTATGTCCCAGTTGTTGCCATGGTAGTACAGAATAATGTCATCTGCAAATATGAGGCATTTAATTCCAAATGGGAGAATTTTGAAAATGTCAGCTATATAAATGAGGAACAGGGTTGGTGACAAAACGCTCCCCTGCGGGAGTCCTCTGAAACTAGAAAGAGGGGTCGAGAGGGTTCCTCTCCATTTTACTTGGATTTCCCTTCCGAACAGGAAATCTTTGATCCAAAGGGCTGGGTGGCCGCTAATACCGATTTGTGTGAGTTTTAAAATGAGGCCGTCAATCCATACGTGGTCGTAGGCGGCTTTGAGATCCAGGACAACTGCTGCAATAAACTCTTTTTTACTTCTTGCTTTTTGTATATCGTTTATGAGAATGGAGTGGTTGGCTTCACAACCTCGAAATGGGAGAAAACCAGAATGGCGCTGTTGAATTTTGGGGGAGTTAAGGATGATCGGGATGATGCGTTGAAGGATCATACGTTCTAGCACTTTCACTAAAACTTGAGTTAGGGCGATGGGTCTGTAAGAAGTGGGGGAGTCATGGGGTTTATTCTTTTTGTGAATCGGGATGATGATAGATTGTTTCCAACGTTCGGGGACGCAACCGGAGGTCCAGCTGCGGTTGTATATGTTAAGCAGGTGTTGAAGGAGGTGGGAGGGGAGAGATTTAATAAGTTTGGCAGAGATTCCATCTGGTCCAGGGGTTGTGTTATTAGTTTTATTTAACCCGTTCAAGAGTTCTTTGTAGGTAAAGGGGTTATCAAGGGGGATTTGCACCGTACCACTCAAGTCTATAGGAATGCATTCTTTGACTCTTGCCTTGATCAAGGTGGTTACCAGGCAATTTGCTTGAGCCAGCGGTGAAGTAATGCTCATGCCTCCAACTTGGAGGGTATTGATGGAGGGTGGAGAGTTTGATTCTCTCTTAGTAATGGCTTTAAGGATACGATAGATCGACCCGGTATTGCCTGCCTCGTCACAGACCTTGTCCCAGAATTCCCTTTTCAAATTTGAAATAATGTTTTTCAGTTCGGCACAGATTTTTTTATAAGTAATAAATGCCTTTTTGGAGAATTTGCTTCGTGCGATTTTAAGGAATCTCCGCTTTTTTTGTAGGAGGTGGGTGCATTTAGATGTCCACCAAGGGCAGTTTTGATTTGGATGATTTTTTTGTATTCTGATGTTTTTTTCCATAGTTGATTTGCAGATTTCTACCAGTTGGTTTAGAGTCAAATTTGACTCGATTGGTTCGGATTGTAGGTCTCGTTCAATTGCGGGCCAGTTGTAACGAGTTCTCGAGTTATTTCTTTTAGATTGATCCCCGAGGGAGATGGAGATCGGGAAGTGATCGCTGTCGAAGAGGTCGTTAAAGACAGACACAGATACATCCTGCGATATATTCGTAGAGCATAAAGTTAGGTCGATTAGGGTTTGGTTGCCCCTGGGAGAGATGTGAGTTGGTATTTCAGAATTCATGAGGATAATGTCATGATTTTCAATCCATTCGACCAGGGTGCACGAGCTTTGGGAATTTCTCTCTGCACCCCAGAGGGTGTGGGAGGCGTTAAAGTCCCCTAATATAATTAGGGGGGTGGGTGCAACCCGCAATATGTTCCTTAGCCATTCTTTACCGAAGATTCCCCTCGGCGCATATAAATTGACAATGGCGATTACTTTATTTTTATATTGGGTTCTGATACCCATAATTTCGTTTTCATGGGATGGTAGGGTTGAGAAGTCAATGAGGGAGGCTTGGATTTTGTTGCTGACTGCAAGCAGAAGGCCACCGCCTGGTTGAAGCCCTGGTCGATCTTTCCGGAAAATGGTTTTGTCAGGTAAATGAAAAGTTCTTGGGTGTTTCAGATACGTTTCCTGACAAGCTAAAATATCATATGATGGAAAGGAGGGATGCAAGAGCCAATGCCTCTTGTTGTTGATGCTCCTACAATTCCATTGGATAATGTTTAAAGATTCGAACATGGGGAAGAAAAAGGAAAAAAAGGTTGAAAAATACAAGCCGAGGCAGGTCATAAGGAAGGTAAAAGCTAGGAGTTTGTAATGGGATTCTGCGGGATTTGAGTGTCCATAGTCTGATCGGGGGTGGTTTCCATGTAGCATTCTTCTTCAGGAGGGGAAGTAAAGCTTGAGTGTTTTACATTTGATGTTTTTGTGAGTGTCGGACTATTCTTGAGAGCAACTCTTATTTTTTTTATTGGATTTGTGCTGATTGTAGTTTGTGTTTTGTCTTTATTCGCTGGGGTAGGGGCCGTGCCACGAAGTGCCGTGGATGTTGCAGTACTTGCAAGTTGAGATGCAATGTATCCTACTTGCGTTAGGAGAATAGTGAGTGCTTCTGCCGTCTTTTGTTGTTGTTCGGCAAGGGATGATATAGCTGTTGTTAGATCATTTAGTGTTTGTCCGACTCTGTTATCGATTGCTTTTTTTTACTTCTGAGTCAAAATCAGGTTTACTAGGTGATTCCCTTATTTTTGAAACTTCAGCGAAAGATCGCTTGGCTTTGGAGTTTTTGGTGCGGTTTCTAGCCTCCGCGAATGACAGGTTGTACCGTTCTTTGAATTCTAAAAATGCAATTTCATCCAAACGGGATTTACAGTTTTTGTAATCTGCGGGGTGTTGCTCGTTGCAGTTGGTGCATCTGGTAGGTTCAGTGCATACCTCGTGCTTACCCTCAGTACCACAAACAACACAAATCTGGTTTCGGGTACAGAATTTTGTGGGGTGGTCAAAATGAAAACATCGACCGCATTGGCGTGGTCTATCTATAAAGGAGGTTATTTTGTGATTAGCGTACCAAAGCTTGATGCTATCTGGTAGTTTGGTCCCGAGCGTGCTGATTAGTACCGATTCGGTCGGGGTAATTACGTCCCCGATTTTCTTAGTGAAACGACGCACTTCAGTAACCACAATATTGTTGGAGTCTTGGATCTCCTCTTCTATTTCGTCAAGCGTTAATTCGATTGGGATATTTTTTAGGAGAAACCGTTTGGTGATGCTGTCTCGTTGGATGTTCGCCGTGATTGGGATACCGAGCAGTTCTACAACTTCACAAATTTCTGTAGCGCAGTCTTTACTTGGGGTCACGATCAAAATTTTATTTTGTCTGGTAAAAGTGAGGTTCTCAATTGCTTTGTGGTGTTTTATTTTAGTTTGAATCTCCTCTTTTAATTGTTTGGGTTTGTTTTTTGGGATACCAGATGAATTTCCAGAAAGGAAAATAACAAACTTTTCGCAGCCATTATCAGCGGCATTCCTAATTGCTTCTATATTATCAATAGGTTTTGTTCGCGTGTAAATCATATTTGCTGTATCATAGTTAATCCTTACAACATTTAGTTTAGGTGGCCGAAGAATGTCGGCAGCCAGCGCAGTATTGCGTGGGTCCTGGGAGAAAATTAAAGTGTCTACTTACAATTTCTTGGTTCGGCTTGAACCGTGGTTGAAGTCCCACGGAGGGAAGGCAAAAAGAGAAAGAAAAAAAAAAACTTATACCAGCCTGGTATAGTTTAATAAGCGACTTGCTTCTTTAGACAAAAAAAAAGGAAGAAAAGACAAACTCGATACGTATGCACGACAACGGAAAATCAAAAAATAGAGCGCACGCGACTAACTCGAACCTCTTCTCAAGAAGCCCTCGTTTAGATTTCCATCAAATGATAGATTAATGTATGAAAGCAAGAGGAATTATGGGATTGGAGTTATTTATATAAATTGCCAATAAACAGGAAGTGAGGTTCTATCAAAGATGGCAACGTTTTTTAATATTATTCGACCGCTAGGAAAAGTTTTTTCCCTGGATTATTTATTTACACTGGTCATTAAAATTAAAGGATAATGATAGAATTTAAACGTAGCTGATACTTAATGAAACCTTATTAATAGAAATTTATACAAAATCATTAATTAAAATAAGTTATAACGTTTGGCATTTGATTATTTTGAAAATATTGAAATTAAAACCAAATTTATGAAAATTGCAAAATGATGAAAAAATTTTGTCGCCTCTTGTGGAAATTTTGTTTCTCTAATATCGTGTCCTATATGATCACCTCGGACAGATATGCAAAGATGGCACGCCTGCGCCAATTTAAAATACTGATACAAAACGGCATTTTTTATGATTTTTGCGCCAAACACTGCGCCATTTTGATGGTAATTTTAAATTGGTTGTCGGTCTAGGAATATTTAACTGTTAACTGCATTCACTATAACTGTCTATGCAAATTTCTTTTCTACTTATGTGCGTATATATATTCTTGGTGATGTGTTCCTAAAGTGTGTGGTTCTTTTTATTTGACGTTAAATAAACGTTGGCTTATCAAGACTGGATCTTATCTTATTTTATTCTTCCCACCAACAATAGTGGGTTATGGGCCGAGCAACGTGGCCCCGCGTAACTTTGAACTATATGAAGTAAGTTGCCGTAGTTTAAACTTTTTTCAAAAGTATGACCGAGTACGTGGCTGGATTAATTTTTCCTAAATTGAACGGGACGAATTACGCCCGATGGAAGACGGATATGAAAGTGTATTTGATGGATCGTGATTCCTGGAGTTTTGTAGAAGGTAAAGAGGAAGACCTTGGTGCGAGTGCTTCATCAGCAGAAAAACGGTCGTATAATCTTCGAAGGCAACGAGCGTACACTTCCATTTATCAAGGATTAGAGCCAAAATTTCAAACGTTAATTTCTCAAACAACGGATGGAAAAGAGGCTTGGGAAATTTTGCAACTAAATTTTGAACCGAAGTCAAGAGCCAGATTAGCAGGTCTATTGGACGAGTTCTACGAACTAAGATTCAACCCGGCAGAAGAAACTATAGGTATTTACTGTAAACGAGTGTATGAAAAGAAAGAGATGATAATCGAAGCAGGTTTCGAGATACCGGAACTTTTAGTGTGCTTTCAACTAATACGCAGACTGCCAACTGACTATGAAAACATTGTTCAACAACTGTATCGACTAAAAGATGAAGATTTCAAATTTGACAGAGTTCAAGATGACCTTGTTACAGAATCGGGAAGAATATTATTAAAGAAGAAAGATGATCTACTTGAATCGTCAATAGTAGGTGACGCATACTTGGCTAGGTCAAGACGTCCACCTTTCCAATCCAGAAGCACAACGAAACCTAACGCAAGCAGTGGAAGTGCACTGGGACCCAGAAGTAAGGAAGAACCCAGCTCATCGAACGAGCGATATCGGAGAATGGGGCCGTGCAGGTTCTGTAAGATGTCAAATCATTCCGAAGAAAATTGCTGGAAGAAGAAAGAGTCTAAACGACAACTGAACTTTTACAGTGAAGTCAACCCTCAAAATGACAGTGAAGCGTTTAACACTGGTGTCAACATGGTCGAATTCTTAGTGGACACAGCAGCTACATCCCATTTTTGCAACGACTTATCGCTGTTCCAAAACTTTAAGAAGTTACCGGATACTAAGGCTTTGATTGGTGACAAAGATGCTACATCGGTGATATGTGGAGTTGGTGACATTTCTTTGGAAGTTAAAGACTCATCAGGTAACGTTAATATTACCCTTGAAAATGTACTTTATTCTCCAAATATGAGACGCAATTTAATAGGAGGTGCTAATTTGGATATTGCTGGTTATAAAGTCGTATGGGGAAATTCAAAGATGATTATATATGATAAATATGAAAATTTTATATTAACTGTTCATCGAAAAGAGAAATTTTATATTTTGTATGCTTATCCTCCAATTCAAACTTCAGCAATGTATAGTAATTTAAGTCCTGAACTGATTCATAGAAGGTTTTGTCATGTTAACTATCCTCTATTAAGGGAAATGAGTTCAGATAAAAGTGTGAAAGGTTTAGAAAATTTATCATTGACTAAAAATTGTCAAACTTGTTTAATTTCTAAGTCGAAAAGAACGTCATTTAAGCAAAATTATGTATATAGACGTAATACTAAAAATGTATTAGAAAGGGTTCACATGGATATATGGGGACCAGCTCCAGTTAAATCAATATGTGGAAATTAGTACTTTTTAACCCTAGTTGATGATTATTCACGTAAAATTGATGTCTTTGTGATTCGAAATAAAAATGATGTATTTAGTTGTTTTAAATCGTATCTAACGCGAGTAGAGCGAGAATTGGGTAAGAAAGTTAAAGCAGTAAGAACTGATAACGGGCTGGAGTTCTGTAGTTCAGGATTCGAAAAATTTCTTAATGATTTAGGTATTAAAATTGAGCGTACATCAATTTATTCGCCGGAAATGAATGGTATTGCCGAGAAATTTAACCATACTGCTTTAGATGCCGTCAGAGCCATGTTACAATAGCGGTCTTAAACCTAGTTTTTGGGCAGAAGCTCTTAAGACCTTTGTGTATGTCAGAAATCGGTGTACCCATAAATTAACCGAGGGTAAAACTCCAATAGAAATTTGGAAAGGGTATAAACCTTCAGTTAAGCATCTGAAAGTTTTTGGTTCTTTGGCATATGTTCATATTCCTAGTACTAAAAGAAACAAATTGCAACCTAAAGCCCTAATGGGAATTCTAGTTGGTTATGCTACTAAACGCAAGGGCTATAGAATTTATATTCCAAAGAAACGTACTGTGGAGGAAACAATTCATGTATATATAGATGAAAACAGAAAAGGGGTATCTAGTTTATTCGAAAGTACAAATGTATGTAGTAATGTGCATTTTTTGTTGGACAATTATGATTCTGATCTTGATGTTATTGAAACTACTAACACTCAACCCGTTAAGACTGTATCTGATGTTACTAATGATTTACCGGTTAAGACCGAAATGTTACCTCTAGATGTTAGTAATTGGAATAGAGTTGAAAGGCCGAGAAATAATAGTGGTAGAATCGATGTTTATTACTATCCGCCTGGAAGTAATGAAAGATTACGATCTTTAAATGATGCAGAAAAATATTGTAAACTAAACAATATTTTGTTTAATCCTGAAAAGTTTGATTTTAAAACGACAACGACTGAAGTTGATAATAAAGAATCTAATTTGGTATTTGAAAATGACTCAAAATTTATAGATAATCATTTTAGTGATATTTTTCAGGAAGAATTGTATATGATTGAATCGCCACAAACTTTTCAAGACACGCAAAATTCGCCTAATAAAGCACATTGGGACAGGGCAATGACAGAAGAATTGCAGACTATGCGTGAAAGGGAAGTTTGGGATTTGGTTGATCCACCACCCAACGCTAGAATTATAGGCAGCAGGTGGATATTTTCGACTAAAAGGGACGAAAAGAATAATATTAAAAAGTTTAAAGCTAGATTAGTAGCAAAAGGTTATTCTCAAACTAGGGGAATAGACTACAGTGATGTCTTTTCACCCGTTGTAAATTTTTCAATAATCAAATTTCTTTTTGTATTGTTAGTTTCAATGTTAAGTTGGAGACATGCTCAACTGGATGTTAAAGCTGCTTAATTGTATGGACGTTTAGACAAGGAGGTTTATATGGAACAACCAGTTGGTCATGTAGCCAAAGGAGCTGAAAATAAAGTGTGTTTACTACATAAAAGTATTTATGGATTACATGAGTCTAGTAGGTATTGGAATAATACGCTAAATAAATTGTTAGAAGATATTGGTTTTGTAAAATTGAAGTGGGTTAATTGTACCTATATGTTGAATCAAAATGTTATACTTATGGTTTATGTTGACGATATGGTTATTTTTGGGGAAAATGAAAAGGTATTAGATGAGGCAATTTATTTGATTAAATCTAAATTGGATATAACTGAGTTAGGAAAGATCAGATATTAGGAGTAAATTTTGAAGAAATAAACGGTAATATTTATTTACATCAAGCAACTTACATTGATAAATTAATGCGAAGATTTGAAGAATTACCAAAAAGCTTTCCAAGTTTGCCTTTTAAAATCGGTTGTGTTTTACCAGATAAAGTAAATGAAATTGAGGAAAATTACCTAATGAAAAAATACCCATATCGTTCAATAATTGGTTGTTTATCATTTTTATCGAATAGATCTAGGCCAGACATTGAGTTTGCAGTAAACACAATGGCTCAATTTAACAATGGATATACCTATAAGCATTGGCTTATTATTGTGGATATTCTAAATTATGTTTTTCAAACTAAAGACCATAAAATTAGTTTATCTTTAAGAAATAATTCTTTACTTTACGCATATTCTGATGCTAATTGGGGGTGTAACCTCAATAAAAGGTACTCAGTTACAGGTTATTTGGTTTATTTTTGTGGTGTTCCGATAGCTTGGAAATCATCAAAGCAAAGATCAATAGCTCTCAGTTCCATGGAATCGGAGTTCGTAGCTTTAACAGAGTGTGTTAAAGAACTTTTATGGTACAAACGAATTCTACAAGAGGTAGATTTAACTCCAGATTTTGTTCCTATACAATTTTGTGATAACCAAGCTGCAATATTTTTTGTAAAGAATGGCCAAGAAAGTGTTAAAACAAAACACATTGACATCAAATACCAATTTGTACGACAGTTGTTAAATGATCAAGTATTTAATTTAAAATTTGTTAAATCTCAGAATAATTTAGCTGATTTCTTAACGAAACCTTTGTTAAAAACTAAATTTGAATTGGTAACAAATGAAATTTATGCATTGTAATACTTATTATGATTATCTGCCATATTCCTTGACCGATGGGGCCGTATGATGGTAATTTTAAATTGGTTGTCGGTCTAGGAATATTTAACTGTTAACTGCATTCACTATAACTGTCTATGCAAATTTCTTTTCTACTTATGTGCGTAGATATATTCTTGGTGATGTGTTCCTAAAGTGTGTGGTTCTTTTTATTTGACGTTAAATAAACGTTGGCTTATCAAGACTGGATCTTATTTTATTCTTCCCACCAACAAATTTTTTTTTTCTTTTTGAAATTTGGTATTTTTGTCTGAAAACCGCCAATCATGATTTGTCAGCAGTTATTTCGACATTGTATCAGTAAGTAATATGTATCAGCTATTTCCAGAAATGTAACTCGTCTACCGCTCTCGGCGTTTTTTTTTTTAAAATTATATATATGGGCAATTCTCTGCTGTAAGCACGAGACATTTTAGCTCTTTTTTTCTACTCGTAAACAAATTAGAATTCTAAAATTATTATGAATCTAGCAATTAGGCTTTTGTTTTATACAGCTGTACTTGGTGACAAAGTTATATAAAAAATAATTATTTGACCTAGTTAAAAGAATTATTTTTCCATCTAACTTTGTCACCAAGTAATATATGTTTTCATTTTATAACTATTAGATTCATCTTAATTTTCACATTACCAAGAAGTGCAAACACGTCTCTAATTTTACAAATGGTTTAATTTAAAGTAAAAATAAAGAACAATCAACGAAAAACTTCTGATAGAAAAGTTTCGGAAGCAATTTAAATAAACTTATGCAGATTTTTACCTAAACAAATTGAGAATACGCCAATGAAATTTTTGTAATATCTCGCATACAAAGAAAGTATCAGTATTTAGGTGCACGTCATTTGGCTTTATAATGTCTGAAAAAAATACATTTCTAGATAAATATTTGGAATGATCAATTAAAGATTTGTCTCCGCACTTCATTCTCATGATAGCCCTAAAATTACCGTCGATTACTAATGGTTCTTTATCATCGATGTTTATTGTATCAGAGTTGGAAGTAAATCTTAAAGAAATCTCCTGCATAATTTTCAGTAAAAGGAATGAGTCTCCTTTTCAGTTACTTGCTTCTTTCGATTGGAATCGTTTTTTACGGAATTCCGAACAAAGCTTTTATTACGCACTTTTTATGATATTGGCTGTGATCATTGAACATTTCAATTATTGAAAGGTTCACTGACTAAAGATTTCAGTTTCTTCCTTTTCCAGCGCATTCTTTTGAAAATAAAGCACAGAATTTACAAAGGGCACCATTCACACTAACCATGGGAACCTTTCAAACCATTGACTTTGAAATCTCAAATTTCTTTTGCCACTTACTGGAAATACATAGGATTTCTCTGGAATCCAATGGGAATTTAAAAGTTAAAGCTTAATTTGTTGATCCAAAGTATTAACGTTTGAAATATGGAATCCCACATCTGAAGTATTATCTTCTGATACATATCGAAATCAAAACTTAAAGTATTTTCATCGAAGCTATTTTCGTTTAATCTCAATTGAACACTGACTATCTTCATTGCATTTTGCTGATTCAGAATCTTGCGCTGAATTCTCATTCTTTTGTGTCTCTTTGTTATAAAGTTGAACAATGTTGTCTGAGAACTAGACCTCTTCGGCATGATCTGGCTCAATATCGGAATAATTAATGATTTTGATTCATTTAAGATTTGAACCTCTAAAGTAAGAAGTGTTTTCTTTAAAAGATATATAAATATATATATATACTTAAAAAGTGTCAATAAAAGGCGAACCTCTGAACCCCCCCCCCCCCCCTCTGAGTACGGCATTGTCCCCATAGATCACACTTCGAAATAATAATTATAGCAAGTATTCCAGAATGATGAGTAATAAGTGGTTGAAGTGAAGTTTCAAGAAGAGAATTTTACTGTTGCTGTGATGGATTTTGCTTTCGAGGGATAGTAGTATTTTTATTTATTTCAAAATTTGTTTTAAATTAGAGACAATATGGGTTATAATAGGTTTTGAAAAAACTACTTAAAATTCTTAAAAAAAAAATAATTCGTTTTTAATTTTTCAAGGAGTGCAGTTTTTTATCCCCAGATATCCACAGGCTAATTTTTTAATATTTTAAAATTACAATTATAAGCTGTACAATGATATAAAATTGAATTGCCCCTCTTTTCCTTTTTTTTTTTTTTTTTTAAATTATTTCTTCAGATCATGTGTGTTCTTTTTTCCAAAATAAAGTTATTTGAAGAATGGCGTTAATATATAAAAAGAACAAAATTATCATGTAATGGATATTATTCTTCAAAAATTTAGTATTACAGATCAGATATGGTTGGTTGTTTTCGGATTATCTGGCGCCGTCAGCAACACGAGGGCTATAATGCGCCGAAACATTCGTCATTTGACAAGCCAACATACATTTACAAACATCCATGCCTTACACGGGACTCAAACCCGCAACCTCGCGGTCTAGAAGCTAGTATGCTAACCACTATACCGTTTGATCGCCAGATCAGATATGGCTCTTGATTCAGAGAAGTTTTTACAGTTAAAAATATCGCTATTTTCGTCAAAATTATCTGAACAGTGGAATGTAGCAAATAGGATGATGGATCGTCTTTGAAGTACTAATAGAAGTTGGTTAGAGGGCGCAGATATGCAATTTATAATAAGTATGCATCAATCCTGTGCATCATCTGGTTGTTGTTCTCCTCAAGGTCGACCCAAAAAGAATTTTGAAGACTCTTCTTTCAAAACAAAGAAACGTAAGGGACCCTTGTTATGCTGACCATGTACACACAGACATTTTTTCTAGACCACGTTTTGATATCGGGGTGTTTCAAGACATGAGGAATGCAAAAAAATAGATAAATTTTTACCTTATACTTACATTACCCTATGTAAACATATGGGTAATTGAATGTAAAAATAGGAAGAGGTGCTTTTTGACTGTTAAATTGTTGTTAAGTGTTGAAATAATGCATATCTTCAACGACATGGAAATCAGTATTTAATTCTGTTTTAAATTTAATTCCACAGCTTAGAAAGGCCTCGATTAACTGCATGGTACACTTCTATTCGTCCATCGATTTCGTAAGCAATTAATACCTTTTGAAGAAGACTCTTTTGTCCGTCTATAACCAACTAACAATCATTCCCTAAGTATTATAAGGAAGTCGGTTAGGGGAAAAGCTTGTCCTTGTGCCTTTCTCCTTTTGTGTCTCCTATTTTTGTTGTTGCTTTATTTCCTCTGTTACGATTCCCATCCGGTTATGCGTTTCCCTGTTTGGTTCTTTTTGGAACAACTGTCGTTGTGTTTAAGACAGTGCGGGAACTTGTTCGATCTGTGCATTCTCTTGTTCTTAATTAAAAGGTGATCCTCCAATTTCGCGGAATTCGTCAACTGTTTCTCTGTGGATAAATCTTTCTGGTGTGTCTATTGATCCCTTTTTTGGATTTAAACGCTGGACCGTACTTTCAAAATGCATACAATTGGATTTCTTTAAAACCATTCCATGGATAATCAGGTAACCAGTAGATAAACTTTCTTTTTATCGTCAAAAATGAACAAGAAGTTATCTAATAGCTTTTTCTATTCAACTTTCTGAAAGTGATTGCAAACGAAACGCTAGAAAATGTTTATACTTAAAATATGTAATTAAGGGCGCTATCTAGTCAAAACGAAACTAGAAAACGATGTCAGCGCCTCTACAATGGGTGGAGCAGTAGGCGTGTGCAAAATTAACCGAATCACATCTTCAATTTAGGTTAGGTTTACCCACCCCCGCTACTAGTAAAGAGTTCCGCATTATAACGGTAGTTTTTTCTTGATTAAGTCTACTATCAAGTATTCATTTCACAAATATTAGTCAGAAATTTTTTTCAGTTCCATTATGACTAGAAATAGCTATGGTTATATTCTTTATTTAAAATACACGTATTGAAATTTGAACGGGAGAAATCTACTTAGTATCTCTTTCACTATAGCCAGAGCCAAGGCCACTTCGAAAGCGTCATAATTCAAAATACAGCTGACTGCAACATCAGCATTTTTGCTTCTTTATATTTTATGGGAGTGTTTTGCAAAATGATCGCGTTTTATTTAAAGGAAAAATAATGATTCCAAGCAGTGGATTGATAAGTAATAGAAATAGTGATATATCTAAAAAATAATAAGTGTTTTATAGAAACAACTGAGAACGGATAATTAAAAAATTACAAAAAAAAAAAAAAAAAGTTTTAAAGTGGATTTTTAATAATTTTTTTAAGACGACAAGTTTTCAATTTGTCTTTCTGATCAACATTAATTTAAACATGAAAAAAACTGAATCTGAAATAAAAAAAATTTAAAGTATACGTGAAATGAAAATATTATACAATTGTCGGATTTGCGTAAAAAAAATTGTAATTAATTTCGATGAGGTAAAAGTCGCCCATCCAAATAAAGTTGGCCCTGACCAAGTATTCCGCCAACTAATAAAGAAATTAGACACTAATTGGTTCCCAAAAATAAAAATCAAGCCCCCACCCCCCCTCCCCCTTCTTCTTAAATTGCAATGATCTTACAGTTTATCTTTTCAAATATGTATTACAAATCAGTCCTTCACAGATCAAGACCCACCTTTTTAGAAAGGTGAACAATGGTGACCCACTTTTTCACTACATCATTGATTTTAACATTACTTTGGATTACCCATAAAATAAACTTAATTCAAATTGTAATTTAAAAATAAAAAATATTAAATGTCTTAATTTTTAATTACTAAAAATAATTAAATTAGTTAAAATTACTAAATATATCTCCAGTTCTTAAAAGTAATGCACACTTATTGTATGGTTTGAAAAAGCGTATAATTCAATGGTAATTTTTAAATTGCTTTTTAGTTACAAAGTGGTAAGAACTGTGATAAAACAATTTAGTATTGATAGATGTGTCACAAAATTATCGCTCAGCCGCTGCTTATTAAATTCCCCCCCCCCCCCCCCCATTTAGATATTTCTTCTAACTTCCACTTTAAGTATATGAAAAACTCACAGGTTTAAAAACTACTCTCGTATGAAAAAACTGGTTCACGACCCATCAATGGGTCTCAACCTACAAAAAAAAAAAAAAAAAATCTTTTTTATAATCTGCTGAGTAATAATAGACTGCATACCGAGAGTAATAAAATAAATAAAAATTTATCTCTAGATAAATGTCAGTCGATTACTCAAATAAAATTAGCTAAATACAAAAATATTTCTATAAATCACTGGTATTGCAATTTAAATATTTTTACACAAATATTAACGAATATTTTACTTAGTAATCAAAAGTGGACAATATTTTAATCTTTTTGAAAATTTTAATTATTCTTTAATGGTTTGGTTCCTTATTGTAATTGAAGAACATATGCGTATACAAAGTTTTATGAAAATCAATTGATTTGTACAGACTCCTGTAGACTGTTGTAAATGTTGTCGATAGCTGCCTTACACATTTTGTCAATCATACATCACTTACGTGGCATTTGACTATTTAATGAAAAACTATTCTTTTGCGAACTAACATTTGCGAATACTCAAGGTTTCTGTACCTAGTACGGTGCATCAGTTAGCACCATAAATACATACACACACATTATAAAAATAGTGTAGTGTAACTTTTTACTTTCAATTTCCCATATGTTAGCATAAGGCAAGGAACAATGTTCAAACTTTATATACGGTCCAGTGGTGGCCATGGGACCCGTCATACTAGCGTAGTATGAGGATGAGTCACCGTTCCATGTTCTAAAGAAAAGTTTCAGATTTCTGTCCGGCACAGCAAGGAAAGGGTGCCAAATGATGTTCTTAAAGTACATATAAAATTTGATTAGAATGGGATGTCATCTTCTGCTTCCGGATTGACGTTAAAGAATGCAAATTTTGAAGAAGAAAAAAAACCTCTTTTTGATGTTTTATTACTACAGGGATGAGAGTGATCAGAGAGCAAAAAGGAGGAAGCCCAAAAATTGGTTTTAAAAAGCAAGCGGAAGGGACGATACCCAAAAGTTTCATCAAAAAAGTTCGTGGAAGGAATACACACAAATTAATCACAAAAAAAAGTATGCAGGAAGGATGATTCAATAATTTTAAAGATATAATGACATTTCTCATACTATATAATAATTATATTTCAAATATTAGAAGCTTGTGAAGTAATCTGTGAGGAAAGGGGAGCCAAGAGGGTTGGTTGGTTGTATTCAGATTATCTGGCGCCGTCAGCAACACGAGGGCTATAATGCGCCGAAACATTTCGTCATTTAACAAACCAACATACATTTACAAACATCCATGCCAACACGGGACTCGAACCCGCAACTTCGCGGTCTAGAAGCCAGCACGCTAACCACTATACCGTTTGGTCGGCGGGAGCCAAGAGGGAAAATCTTTTGTTTAGATATGAGGAAAAGTATAATTTTTGCAGGAAAAACTGATACAGATCATAAAAATGCGGATCCTCGAAAAAGGGATGAAGACAAGGAAAATGTTACATAAAAAACAAAAAACAAAGAAATCCTCCAAAAGGAGAAAAACTCTCATCCCTGTGTTACACATAAGTTTAAATTATATAAATATCTATATAATTAAATTATAAGAGTTACTTTTATTTATTACAGTAAAATGTTGACAAAAATTACATTTTTATTACTATTATAATATTTCAAATAACGCGAAAATCCTTCTTGCCATAGAATTTCGGCATGTCTTTTCAAGACTGCATTTAATTCTTTTTATGAAGCCTTCTCTCTCAGATTTTTTGCGCTCTGTGGCTGAAATTTCTGACACAGTCTTGATCGCATTTTCAAATATTGTATTACAATATTGTGTAAAGACAGTTCTCCTTCTGCCTTTTTCAGCAACAAACAATTGGATATCTTCATCAGGAATGGATCACAATAATTGTGGATCAGATATAGTCTCTTGACAATCAATGAGATAGGTGTAAGTTGATGCCTAAAATTTTTAATAGTGGGGAGTTGAAACAGTTTTAGTTTTATTTGCATGAATGATGTGGAATTTCAAAATGGGGGGGGGGGGCGACTGCTGCCATTTCAGGTTTTAAAGGCGGTCAACATTGCGGTCAATAAATTTACAGGGTGCGCAAGGAAACTTTTTCATTGAATTACTGGATCTATTTTAGTTTTCAGTTACATGGACAAATACCTATAATTGCAGTGATGAGTTTGAACAGGCTACAAGAAGAGTGAGTTTTTATTGCAAATCAAAGCGTAAACCCTCATAGAAAGTTAGACACATACATGGTTCGTACGTTTGTAAAAAACATTGAAAAGTGCTTGGAAAAAAAATCTTTTATTTTCAAGTGCTTGAAAACCTTGAATTCTTTAAAAATACTTTCAAAGTGTTTGAATTTCATTTTATTTTCTAAAAATATAGAATCTTAAAAAAAAATGTGTCAACAAAGTGAAAAAAATCTTTGGAATTTAGTTCAGCCAATCAGCAACTATCCCCTTTGATGATTACAGCGCTGCACATGCGCAACATATTAGGAATATCCGATCGAATCACGTGATCCCTCGTTTTGATTTTATATCGTGTGTGCTAATTTTTTGCGCACTGTTTAAAAAAGGCAGCGAAATGCATTTTCAATTCATTGTGTGCCAAAAATGTCATGATGGGTGAAAGTGCTTTAAAAAGCCATGCGAAGAGCAAAAAGCATATGGATTTAGTTTCTATAAAAAGTTTAGGTTAATGAGGATTGTTCGAACTATATTTCTAATGATAACAAAATACCCCAAAGCAGAGATTTTTCACAACAATCAACGTCGTCAGCCCGATGGAGGCCTATGTAACTGAAAACGAAGTTTTAGATACTGAAATACTATGGACAAATGGACATTGAAAACCATAAAAAACCATGGCTCTTGTATATTAAATGAAAACATTGATAAATTATGTAATGGCATGTTCACCGATAGTGTAATTGCATCTAAATTTCCATGTGGAGAAAAAAAACTGCATATTATGCAGTATTTGGAATCAAGCCTTCAGAGTTAATTGGATAACAGTTGAATAAATAAGACTTTTGTATTATTATTTGACAAAGTCTTAGTATGATGAAACAAGAAAATCAAATGGATGTTCACGTCTAATATTGGCGTAATTACCAAGTGAGTACTAGCTACATTACTTCTGTTTTTAAAAGACATAGTACGGCTTCTGATATATTGGAAGGTTTTTTTTTGTTTTTTTTTGTAACCTTAACATTTTCTTTATTGAAACTTACAAAATATTTTTTGGTACCTACTCTATTTGAACATACACCGTTTGCCAATAAAAAAAATAAAAAAAATAGGATTTTTTTTTATTGTATTTGTGTTGATAATGTATCCTTGAAAAGTCCTTGAATTTTTTTCTCCTTCAAGTGTACAAACCATGACATAGAATTTGATTAGCTCGAGTTAGCCATCGACCATAAGATATTTTACCTAGAGATTTGTTTGCTAAATCCTTAGAAAATATGCCTATTAAAATCGTTGAGGCTATATGTTTGTCCTGTGCTAATACCTTTAATAAAAAAACTCGGGTAAACCTCCAAATTTGTCAACGTTCACGTTAGTTCCATCCCACCTAAATGCCACCATAGATTTTCTAATTCCAGGAAGAAATCAGTGATTCAGATGTGCTGGATGATGAAGTAATATAACCCAAGAGCATCGACATAGATTTTTCTGTGAAACGTATTTTTAACAATTTTCGAAGTGGATCTGTGAAGAACTGCTGAAGCAATAACTGTCCCAGCCCTATCCGATACTTCATATCTATTATACACGTTCTTGAAGAATGTGCCTGGAGTACATCGTCACTGTCCAAATGACTAGATTCAGATAAAGTTGAATCATTATAGGCTTCTATATGTTTACTTTTTGAAGCTGAAACTGTGATTTTTACTTCAGAATTTCCCTTCTCAAAGTGTTCTTCATTTTATTCATTACTAGTTTAATACCCATGCTTCGCTACGAAATTTTAACATGTGCAGTATTTTAGTTAGCTGTGAGGTCTCGCGTTGCGAAAACCTGTCATTCGTGTATAGGTCCCAGTTTTTGACGCTTCGCCCGCAGGATGTTTCATCGCTACGCAAAATCGAGCTCGCTTCCTTCGCTCAAAGGTTCATTGCTGCGTAAGCATAAGCTAGCTTCATTCACTAAAATCTACTTGCTACGTAAAGCCTTAATATTGGAAGCCTATCCCTTGTCGAGAAAAAAAAAATTCCCCGTTAATACAATAATACAACACCCCTTTAAGATTATTTTAACACGTGTTTGTGAAAAGTAAAATTAGAAGCCAAAATTTATTATGTTGAAACTTTCAGAGCTCCAGGCCTATTAAAAGTCGCTTTTTGTGAAAAAAGTAATTAAAAAACAAATTAAAATTTTAACATTCTTTTTGTCAGTCTAATTAGAAGACCAAAGCTACTTGTGTTGAATATTTCACAACTGTAGCTCAATTACAAATTTATATGTAAAATACTTGTTAATTAATTAAAAAAAATTAAAAAACAAATAAAATTTTTAAATTCTGTTTTTTAAAAATCCAATTAGATGGCCACAACTACTTATGTTGAAAATTTCTAAGCTGTAGCCCTATTTGAAATCGTTTTGTAAAATATATATTAATTAATTAAAAAAATTTACTTAAAAAAAAAACTAAATAAAAGTTTAAAATTCTGTTTTTCAAAAGTCCAATCAGAAGGCCAAAATTACTTGTGCTGAAAATTTCAGAGCTCTACTCCAATTTTAAGTAGGTTTCTATAGATCCAGAAACGGATAGACAAGACACACAGCTTATTTTATTATTATAGATAGCAATATCTAAGTCTTCGACCACCATTTTGATCGATTAGGAATCTTAATTCTCCGACTGGTACATTTTAGTGCCTGGGACAAATGCACTCATAAATTTTCTTAAACTTGCAGGATAAAATGTCAAACAATACTTACTAGTCTTCTAGAAGGATTTGGATAAAGTCTTCTAAATTCTCCTTTGGTATTTAAGAGTGAGACTTAAAAAAGATGCGTTTTAAATTATGCGCCTTCAACATCATGTTTACTCGTTTGACAGTAGGATATGGAAACTCTTGACCATACTTTTTTGGTCTTTGCCACGACAATGTCCTCTATTTCCATATACGAGGTTTTTTGTTAGTTTCATTATTACGTTTTATCTTATGCCGGTTTCAGTCATAGAACTTTCTAACATCATCGTAGACTAGTAACATAATGCATTTAATATTACTTAAATCACCAAAAAATTAAAATTTTCACTTTGAAAGAGTTCGATCCACGATAAAAATTTTTTTTAAAAAAATGACACAAACTAGCGCAACACAGTCTTACCTTGTTGCAGGCGGAGCTATACGGGAAACACAAGCCCCCCTACCACATCACCACCCACACTTCGCTAGGACATCGGAAAAGATTGACATTGCAATTGAAAACATTTAAATCTATAGCTGAAAATAATAATAATTTTTAAAAAAAGTAACAAGAAAGGCTACAGGCTTCAAATAGTGGAGGCAGCAAAAATAATTTTAAAGTATATTCCCTTTCAAAAGAGACTGTATATTCTTTAAGATTGTATCAAATAGAGTTGTGTTTGCACTTAAAATCTGATTTAGTGCAATGAACACATAGCTCGCAAAAAAACAATACACACATTGGGTGCGAGAGATCGTAAGTCTTATTCTAAACTCGTGTGCTCTTTCATTTTTGGTTTTTAAAATTTTATAGCTTATGAACAGACATATGAGCAGTTAACCGAAAGAGACTGCAACATTCACAAGCGGCCAGCAAACATTTTTTAATGGAAGTCAATAATATGCATTGTAAACTTTTATGTGCAATCGCAACTTATTTAAGCGATTTTGTGCTCAGTTCGAGTTTTCCTAGGGTTTGATCACTACTAAGAAACCACAGATTCTTTGCTATGGAGTAACTCTTTTTTGCACTATCACCGGCAACGAATCTAACTACCAAGTTTCAATTTGATTGGATGATAACAAGTGAGTTTAGCCATCCGCAAATTTCCCGGCCACAAACAAACGACATCGAATTTAATGTAAAAGGATTTAAAAACTGGGATTATGGAACACCGTACAACTTTCAATTACACTTAATACCAGCCATGGTGCAATTGACCGTTTTTCATTAATTAAAAAAAAAATCAATTTGGTGATAATTATCTCATTGACAACCTCTTCCCAAAAAAAAAACCACCGCCTAAATGGAATTTTTTACAATAAATAATAGATAAGACTTCGATGTAAGTGAAACAGAGGAGAAACGGTCGTTGATGGGCGATGCTCAAGGAAAAAGAACTTTGTGAACTCATTTTTTAACTGTTTACACCATAATCGAAATTCTAATGGGATTTTGGAGGTGGCGGATGAGATTTAGTGCACTTACTTGATTGAAACCGCTAAGATCAGTTTTTTGACAATTGTCGAAAAACTTAAATTTTTCAATAACAGCTACCTTTTGCACATGCGCAATTTTCACGAAAACCTTAATGACATCAGGTTCCATGGCCACCGCTAACCCGTATACAAAATTTAAACATCATAGGTAAATCCATTCGGGAGAAATTTTGACCTCGCACACACACACAAACACATCGGACACTTTTCTAGACCACTTTCTTGAACTCAGCTAAACGTGTGGTATTGCAAAAAAAAAAAAAAAAAAAAAAAAAAATATTAATAATAATCGATTTTTTTTTTTTACCGAATGCAATTCTTTCATCAGTATGTTAACGTATGAGCAATTGAAAGTAATAATTTACCCTAAAAACAAAGTTTTTAAAATTAATCCTTTATTTAGATTGCCAACTTTTATGTGCAACTAATTAAAATAATTTTGAACTAGATCGACTTTTCATAGTGTTTGACCACAATGTAAAAAAAAAATCATTCATTCCATGCAATTGAACTAATACCTTTTTGCCTCCAAAACTTAAGAAAATGCATTGTCATTGATAGCATGTCCATCAGCCAAGTTTTATCTCGATTGGATGAAGGCAAGTAGATTAATTAGTCCTCCGAAGTGAAAATGGAAACGTGTGGAAAAGCTACCTTTTTAAACGATAGCACACAAAACGATAGAAAGCAAAATGTCATTGATAACGAATTCATCCGCCAAATTTAAGATCGATTGGATGAAGTGGCCCTTAACCCTACAAAGCAACAATAACAGCGTTTGTAATAGCGTCCTTTTAGTGAAAGTCTCCAAAACTGATAGAATACATTCTCACCGAAAACGAATCTGTCTGTAAAGTTTCGGTTTGATTGAGTGACAGCCCAAGGCGGTTAATTAACTCTCCACATATTTATCTGCCACAAACATAACCACACACAAAATAAATCGAAGTGAATATAAAGGATTTAAAAAATATTGTTTAAATTATTTGACCAAAAATCACATAAATAAAATTATCCAATATCGTATTCTTTAGATTTAGTCACTTCTTTACAACTAGCTAACAATTAAAAAATAAAAGAATAACTAAACTCCATCCCAAGCGTAGAGCGTAGTAGAAATCGTAGCGTAGAAGAAATATTAAATGTACTTGTAAACATTGAACACTTCGTGTCGGCCTAAAAATGCAATAAGAAAAAAAGAAGGGAAAAAAAATAACCCCAAATGGTGCCTCTCGTTCCATGAATGAAAAAGACAAAACAAACCTCATTATGTTTATACTTTTCTTACAACTGAAGCCATTATAAATCACTGTCACCTACGATGTATTCATGCGCGCATTCAAGAAAATCATAAAATTTAGAGTAATTAAATTGTAGCCGTTTAAATACAATTCTTAAAATTATAAATTTTGGACCATTTGAAAGAAAATGAATAATTCTACAGATTGCTGCATTTTTTTTTTTTATTTTTGGTGTTGTAAATAATTTTTATTAGCGTTTGAACTTCAACTTGAAAAGATGGAATTTTTTGAAAATATTTAAAAAATACTTTTCAATAAAATACTAAGCCATCATTACGCATCACCTTAAAAAACATTTCGAATTTTTTTATGATGAAAAAATAATTCGAATATTTTAAAATTTTTTAGCACAGTGTTGTGATTATTTATATGAAAATCTCCTATACTTTAACATTGAGATTCAAAATGTAGGTGGCGTGTCGATAACAGCCTTAAGGAGAGGGTAAAAGGGCCCTCTCACTTTTAGATAAATTTGCTTCGTTGATTTCGTCTAAATTTTGCAATTTGCTTTTGGAGTTTTTTTTATCTAATTATCGTCGTGGATGGGGAATGTATTTTGAATCATAATTCATTTTTAATGACTTCCATTTTTTTTTTGTGCCAGTTATATTTGTTACAATACGGCAACTAAATGAGAAAATGTACAACCACGTTTATAAACTTTTTTTTAATGCAAAGTTGTAAAAAAAATTGGAACCCCACAGTCGTTCAAAAATAATATCGTTACGGTGAAGAATTTTTACTACTTTGTTGTATTGTAATTGTGTAGAGTCCGGAAGATTCAGTTATGCAAATCATTTTATGCTATTTGGATAGCGTGTCACAATCTTTTAGGAATAATTTGTTTTATGAATTTTAACTGTTTCAATTGTAAAGGAGATTTATTAACATTGTTGGCCAACATGTTTAATGAAGTTCACTATATTGATTGAGGGTCAAAGCTACACAACAAAGTTGCATCGATTTTTAGTTGTTTTGTTGCTGCACATCACCTTTTTGGTTTGTTTAAATGCTTGCCTTAGAAAGTACCCCTTTGTACTGAATTTGCATAAGGTAGCAGCAAACTCGATACAGAGGGTACTTCCCGTATTCAAACAAACCAAAAGGTCAACATTATCTATTGTTTCTATTTGTAATAATACGGATCGACACCTAATAACTGTTGGTTGGTTGTTTTCAGATTATCTGAGATTACGAGGGCTATAATAAGCCGAAACATTCGTCATTTGACAAGCCAATATACATTTACAAACACCCATGCCTTACACGGGACTCGAACCCGCAACATCGCGGTCTAAAAACTAGCACGCCAACCCCTATACCGTTTGGTCGGCACCTAATAACGGAAGCAGTGCTGTTGTTTCACACTGAGAATTCTATCTCATGATACAGATATGCTGGATTTACTATAAATAATTGAGAAATGAGTTTTACTACCTGTTATTTAATTACTTTCTACTCGGTCGAAAGAAATGTTAAGAAAATGACTTTTAAGTTACAGAAGTAAATACGTTTTGAAACTGATGCAATTGGCATAGTTTAAGACAGATTGATCATTTAGCTATTTTGTGGCCTTGTAAAAACAAGTGTTTGTGTAATAAGTCCAATTTCTAATCTTCATTACAATGTCTGTTCCTCTGCATTATAACTCAGCGTTCATACGCTCCTTGAATGTCCATGAATTTTTTTTTTGATGAAATTTGTCCCTTGAAAGTCCTTTAAAAATGGATAAGGTCCTTGAAATACCTGGAATTTTTAAGTAACCAACGATAATCTCAGTGTTGTATTTTTATGTCTAAAGTATGTAATTTTATGGTCCTTGAATTTTCTTAAAAAGGTCCTTGAAAGTCCTTAAATTTTTTTCTTCAATAAGAGTGGGGAACCTGTAACTTTAGTTCGTAAGACAAGTTTTTTCCTTTCATTACTAGAATTTCTATGTGTCCAACAAGCTTTGATAAATAGAAAGGGAAACAAATAATTGCAACATTCATTGCACCCTCGCTTCAAACTTTTAACTAGTTCTGTGAAACTTGGGTGATTGAAGGGAAAGGAGCACAATAAAAAAAAAGCAGTTGATTTCAATATACTTCCTGTTAATGTGAAATTGATTAATAATTGCTTTATCTTTGTCGCGTGTGCAATGAATGCATTTTTTTTTTGCAAACGTGCATAATTAAAATTTCATCGCAACTGATGCAAGGACTTTGGTGTTGAATGTGAACTCAATCCCGTATCGTGCCTTTACATAAAAAAAATTACAAACGATGAAATACCTGTTTTAAATCAGAATTTGACAGCTATCCTGTAATACTGAATTTATCATAATTTTTCGAAGTATAGTTGTCAATTAGCTTGAAAATTACTTATCATTTTCCAAGTGACAATCATTTTCACGTGTCGTTTTCAGTTGGCAGATCTTTGGCGACATAAGGACCTAAACTTATCTATTTTAGGACCCCTAAAAAACAATAACCTGTGATAAAAATAAAAAGTACTCGATGTCATTTTGTTTTCAATCGTTGTAATCACCTGATATAAGTTGTGTGTTGCTATAACAAAGGCGATAAGTTTTTCTTTTTAAAAAAAAGCCTCATCTTTGTCGCCCGGTGATTGAATTTGTATTCCAAATTACATAACTATCAGGTAGTGACTGTTTAAAAAAAAACAGAAAACTAACTACGACCCCGATGTCCAAGCTTTAAATCCTGGGTCCCCACAAAATTAAAGTTTAAAATATTTCCTATGTTTTCTTTATTTCCACTTTTCAAAAAAAAAAATAAAAAAAAATACGCGCATTTTAATCTTATCATTTTACAACGTTCTTGGAACGATTTATTTAACGACGATTGGCAAACCCATCAACGACGGTTGGCAAAAAAATTTGCTAATCGACATAATAAATTGCGATTGTGGTTTCAACTAGTGTTTTTTAAAAATCATTAAAATAACTATCTAAAAATCTGAAAATTCAAAATTTATTTTAGATGATCTAGTTAAAAGTCTAAAACAATGACTGTTTATCCATTTCAAAGTCGTCTTTAATATTAATGATTGAGATCAAAAGCAAATCTTTAACGATTTGCACGAACTCTCCTTTTCCAGATTATGATCTAATATCCAGCATAATATAGCATAGTGATATAAAATATCCAGTAACAGCCATCAACTTCTACGGTTGAAAATTTGTGTAAAAATGTTTTTACACAGAATGATTTTGCTATATGCATTTGCTTATTGTAAAAAAAGAGATCTATAAATATCGTATTTTTTTTTTTTTTAGCAGACTGATGCCTTTGAACATAAAAAAAAGCTGCTTTGAGATTATTATGTAGCATATATTTCGAGAACTATTGCCATAATTTTGAAACAGGAATGATCCTGGGAGAGAAGTTTCACTTGTTCCGAGGAAAGAATTCCAAGTTGAAAGAGATGCGTATTAAACCGGTTCTTTCCTCCTTCCGTTTCAACATTACTTGAGCCTTGTGCTGTAGGATCTTTCCTTTCTAGTCTTAAATATATGTTGACAAGAAAAAGAATTTCGAAAGCAAGACATAGTTCCAATGAGGGCGTATTCATTGAACGCAAGTCCCGAAATAAGCCCTGAAATTCTATTGGATATGAATTCTTATGGGGGAACTGAACTCTACCGAAATAGGTGTTAATTTTTGTTCGTAGGTCGAGTGGTAACCTGGTTTGTCCGACAATAGTATCTCCATGGTAATCACATACGCGCAATTATTATTTTCGCCTACCTGTTAGGTTCCAGTGTATCACCTTTCGCAGTGCGTGGCTCAACAACATATACTATTATATTCTCATATATAAAATTCTTTTGCCTTTATTAACTTTACTTGACAAGAATGAATTTGTGAAATTTGCCTTGAACGCCGGAAGAAAATGCCATCAGTATGGAAAGCTTCCTTTCCCTGTTCTTTTTTAATTGAAATCTTATATCTGCGTAAGATTACCAATTGAAATGTACATTTGGCAATTGAGGGTTGCCATTTAACCAATGGGACATTTACTTTTGTGCGACTTAAATGACTTGATAAATGTCATCGTAAATCATCTTTCTTCTCTTGTTAAAAAAGTCGCCTAACTTTGTCATTAGTATTTAAGTATAAAAAACTTTTGTTATTTTCCTAAATCAATCAAAGGAGCAAAGTGTATGACATTTTGGAAGACATTACGTTCATCATTTGTGCTAGTGTGATGATCGATTTCGCTGTGTATGTCAATCGATGCAGAATGTCTAAAATTTCAATACTATTGCTAAATTTATAACTACTAATAACTTAAATTTTGAAGCAATTTATTTAATTACTTTGAATGTAGCTTAAAAAAAAATGGAAAACTGGGCTTAATTAAATTTGCCTGAAAATATTTTATAATTGTTTAAACATTAAACATTTTGAAAGAAGAAATCGTTATTAAGTTACGAAAAGCGAGACTACTATTTTCAACTTCTGAGTATTTTGGCCACTATTTTCAACATCTAAGACTGCTATTTTGGCTACAATTTTTAACATCCGAGGCTACTAAAGCAACTATTTTCAAGTTTTATAGTCAGTGGCAGCCCTGTAAAAAGCACTTCAACTGGACAAATATGCAGTAGTAAAAAGATTCGATTTCAACTCGTTTTCTTTGGCGTTGTATTTAACTGCAGTTAACCATTTTAGAAGAAAATTTGAAATAAATAATTGATTTCTTGGGTCGAATTCATATGGAGCAAATTATTATTTAAGATCTATTAATTTGGTTAGTAAGATCATGTAAATAATATTGCGTTGCTCTTAAGTGTATAAATTTATACAGACTAGATCTTCTGATTTGTGATCAAACTGATAAAGTTTTTCAATTATTTTTCCGATGCGTAAAAAAACATAGACATTTTTGCACATGAATTTTTTTCAGATTATTGAATTTGAGTTTATTAAAGTTTGTTAAAATTTAAATTCTTATCTTTAAAATGATGCCTCATTTCTAATTATATCTTATTTGAAGTATTTTTAATAATTTTTTGAAATAAACAAAATGTAGGTTTGTAAATCATGTTTTTAAACTTCAAAGCGGAATTTCACAGAATGCTGTTTTTTCATGCTTAAAATCTATTTAATATAAATGCTTGACTTTTTATACATGTTTCTCTAATGTATTTAACACAAGGAATAAATGGTAAGTAGCATATTTAATTTAAAAAAAATCATCTAAAATGTTAGCAATTTTTTTAAACATATTTTTTAAATAATTTTTTGAATTCTTAAAAATAATAAAACCTCGTGTTTAAGTATTCAGAAGTATCCAAATATTATACTGTAAAAGTTTCCGAATGAGGGCAGCAGTTTATCATTTTAGAGGAAAATTCTAAATAAATAATTATTAAATTTTACTTGCATCAAATTCATATGGAGCAAATTATTATAAGATCTATAAATTTTTTCAATTAGATCATGTAAGTACTAATGCGTTTCTCTTAAATGTATACATTTCGTACAGATTAGATCAGTTTTCCAATTATTTTTCAAGTGCATAAAAAAACCTTTAAAATACACTGGTTAAACTTTTTCATCGCAGATCTGTGTCATTCAAATAGCCTAAAGAGTTAAAGGGAAAGTTATGGCTATCCCTCGAATAGAACCGTGTTATTTGTTTCCAAATAATCGCATCCAACATGCATTTAAACAGCTTAGTAGTTGAAAAGTTAAGAAACTTCAAAAACTAAATCATAAAGGTTCTTTTCTAACTCGTAAACGAAATAATAATTAGCAGAAGGCGCGTTTCTACGTATATATATATTTTTAAATCCTGTTTTGGATAAGATATCCTGTTTATGTTTTCGAGGGTACAGTTTTCAAATGAGGATTTTAAATTTATAGAGGTTCGGTTCTTTTCTAATGAATCAAATTGAATTTGTAAATATGAAATTAATTATTCTATGAATCCGCTCAGATTGAGTATGCGTTGTGGAAACAAGATCTGCCTTTGAATGTATCTCTCTATATCTTGAAAGCTGCAGACAAATCGATTTGCATTCATTAGTATCCATGTTACATAGTAGTTTCTTCCTTCGATCGGATGCTTAAATACCACTTATTTCGAGATTAAGTTGGAATAACAAGTCGGAGGAATTTTTGTGGGGTGTTCCCTGTACTTGAAAATGGTTAAGTTCCAAGTCACTTAATTAAAGATGTACATCTCGCACTATTCCTTACAACATTGGGATTTCATTAAAATATTAGACAATTAGCACGAGTGCTCAGATTAAGAATTGCCAATCCCTATTGCGCGACTACATACGAACGGACCGAATTTTTTTCGACCGAAAAAAACTCGCCAGAAAGAACTCGTTAGAATCGTACTCATCAGAACGCAATTTCGACAGAATGATATTTGGACAGAATTAATTTCGACCTAATAAACGCGATTAGAATGAAATTGGTTAGAATTATTGTCATTAGAATTTTTCTCGTTCGAATTTTTTTGGATAGAATGCAAAGAGCTTAGAAAGGCAATGCAAATTTTTCTTTCTCCCACTTTTGGCGATAAATGAGTGTGACTGGTTTTCTGTTCAAAAATAAAGGAATGTATATTAACCTACACATCCTCTTTGGGAATATTTTCGGGAGCCACAGCCAGTGGTTCAATTCCATGTGATAGTCTGCGGTGATGACGATAAGGGCCGTCGCTAAGAATTTCGATTGGGGAGGGGGAGCCGATTGAAATCAAGGCAATTCTCGTGTAAAAGTAGAAATTATCAATAAAAGTATTTATTAATTGTTAATTAATGTATAATGAACTGTTACTACATTTTGAAATGTCTAATTTTTGGAAGTAAAACTAAAATTGAAATGGCTCACTTTAGCGTTAAACCAAACTGTAGTACTGTTTATAAGCAGAAACAAATACCAAAGTATTAATATCTTTAGTTTTAGTTTCGAGGTGATCTTTTTGTTTTTCAAAATGGATTATTTTCAACTAACTCACTAACAAGACTTTGAATTTAGTGACAACATATTCAGCTCTATAAAAAGGCATACCATAATTTTTAGCTCAAAAACTCAATCTACATATAAAGAATAGTACCTGAGGATTTTGTTATTAGAGAGGGACGGAGAATATTCAAATTTACAGTATTATTTCGATCTTGAGGAATTGAACGTTGCTCATTTGTGTGGGGGGAAAAAAAATCCTTTTTCCATCTTTAAAGGGTATGAACCTAACTTGAAATATGTGGATCCACTTTTGAAATAGTTTTTAAAAGTATTTTGACTAATCTAGTTTATCTGAAACATAATTTCTTTCCTATGTTTCGTGTATAAACACAATTACATAATCGAAGATTGACGTGTAAGGGGGCATACTCACGATTCTTAATGGGCCGGTTGTGCCAATGCCAATTTGTAATATTGAAAATAGACTGGCATTATCAATTTATAATAGACAACGCCGGGCTAAAGCTCTTTGAGAACGGAAAACGCCAGAAAATTTAGATAGTATTATAAGGGGAGTTTAAACCTTTTGACATCAACAAAAACAGCCTTTTGGTGTAATTTTTGATATGCTTTAAAATAAAATGTATTTTCTATTTTTATTTGATATTTTAATATGGCACAATATTTAATTCCTTCTTGAAAAATAATAATTATTGTAAGCATAAGTATATTTTTTTAAAAGTTATAAAATTTGAAACGTAATGAGAAGAAATTGAGAAAAAAAAAATCTGAACATAAGTTACCCACAAGATATTTCATTAACTTTCTGGAATAAGCTCAATATTAATTGTAAAAATTAAAGCTAATTTATGGATTTATTCTCTGAGTCAGAATTATTGTTTTTAATACAATGTAGAGATATTTTTATTTAAGATGGAAAAATAAAATATATAAATTTAAAAAAAAATTCTCTAACTATAAATACCATTTTATATAAAAAAATTCTATCTATATATTTAGATATTTTTTAAACGATAGGGCAATATTATTTTTAATATTGTGGGTAACTTTTATTCAGATTCTTTTTCTAAATTTCCTATCATTAAGCTTTATTTGATAACTTAAAAAAAAAAAAAAGACTTATGATAAAATAATTATTGCTTTTCAAGATGGAATTAAGCATTATGTTTTATAAAAATATTAGTTAAAAAGTGCAAATACATTGTTTTTAAAAGCATATAAGTTTTTGTTGTTGTCAAAAGTTTTTACTCCACACTATAAATCTTTCATCCCCTTTTCAATGATTATTTTGTTGAAATAAATACGATAGTGCCTTCTGCTTTCCAGTTTCCGTGTGGCATGCACTATTACGGGAATGCATTTTTAATATATGAAATTTAACACCATTTATGGAGCTCTACTCGACATTAATTGCCATAATTTAGTAAAATGAACAATAGAAATATTTTTTAACAGAATTTTATGCTGGTTCAAAACCTTCATTTTCACTTAACTTCACTTTCGTAGTATAGAAGGAGAAAAAAAAAAAAAAAAAAAAACAATCCTCGTTGAATAACCTTAAAATTGTATATATTATTTTTATCTTTGCTAAAAAATTCAGCAAGATTCATTCTAAATTGAAACTTCAGTTTTCTCCAAGACCAGTGGCGGTATGGATTTGGTAAAAGAGAGCTGATTTTTTGGTTGTTGAAATTTAGGTGTTTAGAAATTTTGTACAAAATGTTTAATTAATATGACACACAATATATATTTTATACGCAAATGACGTTTAATGAGTGTATCATGATTTTTGAGGTGTTACTTAACCAGGGGCGTCCTGGGACATAAAATCGGCCCGGTGATTTTAGATTTATGCCGGCCCAACTTTTCGATATAATTATAATCAAATGTTAATAATTAATGTTAATAATAAATAATGCCAATAATTAAGTTATTAGTTTTAATAATTAGTAAACAAAATTTCAATAATTTAAATAATCAACACATTTTTATTCATTAATTTTAATAAATGAATTGCTCTAATAATTAGTTTAATTATATCAAATGTTCTCTGTCTCTACTATTTATAGTTCCCTTAAGCAGGGGTGGGAATTCTGCGCCAATTGCGCCAGCGCGCTCCAAAAGTGGTATCCTGCTCCAACCTGCTACAAAACCCCATTTAAGCGCATTTCTGCGCCAATTTTGCTTTAAATCTTCCTTTAAACGTGCACGCTAATGCGCCAAACAAGATTGCGCACGCCAAATCTGTGTGGAGACGAAATTACGGCAACCTCGAGGGCCGTTTCCGCACGAATTTGCAAAACATTCGATTTTTCCCGCTAACAGAATGCAATGTGTGGATTATCCCTCTGAAATCGACATTCACGCATGCGCATTCATGTTCAAACGCGCCTTGCATCGGGACAAATTCAAATCGCCGAGTGCTGATAGCTGATATCACGTGCGTTATTGCTAGATAATATTTAGGGGGCAGCCTCAAAATTTCCGATTACTAGTTAGCACGGATGGCCATTTAAATACGTACCTTGATTAAGTGTGTTTCGACGGATTTTTACCACACCCTCTTTTGCTCTAAATATAAAGAAAAAAGGAATTGGTAAAAAGTTAAAGGTGTATAACTATCAAATGTTTTTACTAAGCATTTAAAAAGAATATTTCCGCTCCGACACGCGTAATGACGATACCTTCTATTAAATTTAGGGATGTGTTTTGTAATTTACTTGTTGGCTGTTGATAATTAACTTTTAAACGGCCGTTTTACTACAGAAATGTAATCAAAATCGCGGAATGTTTCCGATTTAAAAAAAAAAAAACTTTTTTAAAAGTTTATAGAACTGCATGTAAGATAAAATCGCCGTTTTGACACTGAATTTGACCCGATTTGACAAAAAAAAAAAAAAAAAAATATCACAAAATTTTAGAACATTCACAAGAAATTTAGAAACATCTTATTTTAATTTTACTGTATTGCTATTTTTGCTATAAGAATTGCTATTTTTATACAAATGAGTCTTATATAATAATAAAATAAAGAGTCATTGGATTTATAGAAAGCTACTTAAAATAGGTGTAAAACTTTACTTACAATTTTTTACCTAAGTAGTTTTGGCAGTAATTTAATTAGTAATTTTAATAAGTTAATTTTTTTTTTTTTTTTTTTACAAATCGACTTCAAATAGAGGTACAGTTCTGAAATTTTCAACGTAAGTAGTTTTGCCCTTTTTTTTTATTAGACTTTTTAAAAACAGAATGTTAAAATTTAATTAGTTTTTTTTAATAAAAAAAAAAATTACAAATCTACTTCCAATAAGGCTACAGCTCAGAAATTTTCACCATAAGTAGTTTTGATCTTCAAATTGTACATTTGTGATAAACAAAACGTCAATTTTAATTATTTTTTAATTTATTTTTTAGTTAACTTTTTTTTATATAAACAGACTTCAAATAGAGGTACGGCTCTGAAATTTTCAACATAGGTAGTTATGACCTTCAAATTGTACATTTGATAAACAGAATGTCAAAACTTTATGATTATTTTTTTTTTATTAATTTTTAAATTAAAATTTTTTTTACAAAGTGACTTCAAATAGAGGTACACCTGAAATTTTCAACCTAAATATGTTTGGACTTCTAATTAGACTTTTGAAACACATAATTTTAAAATTTTAATTTGTTTTTTAATATTTTTACAAAGCGACTTCTAATAGATCTAGAGCTCTGAAATTTTCAATATAAGTAGTTTTGGCCTTCTAATTTTGCTAATTTACAAATTATATTTATGGTGTAATTGCATGTATATCTTATAATTTTATATTTAATAATACATGTTTTTTTGTAGAAAAATGAAATTATACAAGTTTAACTTCTAATTCTTGTAATTGTTGTTGAATCAGCTACAATTTATTATATTTCTGCTATTAATCTTCAAATTTTGCTGCTACATTTTCTCTTATTCTGCTCCAAAAGTTAAATTTTGCTGCTCCAATTTTTTGCGAATCTGCTTAAAACGTTAAATTTTGCTGCTCCAAAATTGCTCCAAACTGGGCTTTAGCACTTCCCACCCCTGCTTAAGTGAACTTGATTTCCATAAGCCATTAATAGTTTGTTGCAAAAACTAAAAATCTAAATTGCAAAATAAAGAATGTCCAGGTATACAACTAGTATGTTTATTAGAAAATTATATCTGAAATGATAATATATCATACCTAGCATTACAGTTGGCGAATTCCAATATGAGTAGACTTTGAAAATTTAAGCTTTGGCCTTTTTAATGTGCCTTTGGCAAATAGAATGTTAAAATTTTAATGAGTTTTTTAATCAGTTTTTTAAAAATGTGTTTTTAATACGCTTTTATTAGCTTCAGACGTGTGTATGTATGTTAGTATGTAACGGAATCTTTGAACATGATTTTGACCCCCTTCAAAACGTCGGATTAACTCGAAATTTGGCATACTTATTAAGGACCGATGACAATTCAATAATTCAATAAGTTTGTCGCTGTATCACAAGGATTAACTCGTGTTGCCCTTGCGCCGTTAAATTCCTACCAACCAACCTTCTCCGAAAACCAACCAGCCGAATCTCCGAATCGGCTGGTGTGCCGTTTGAAAGATTTGTCGTTTGAACGACAGTTATACAAAGCGTGTTTTTTTTTTAGTCGCATTCTCCTTACCAGGATCTTCAGGGTGATTTTTCATATTCAGAGACATGGTAGTGTTTTGTGCCAAGTAATACGGTGTGTACTAAGGCATACACATGACTTAAATTTGAGACAAGCATGTGACTATTGGCAGAAACAACAGGAGAGTTTTATACACTAACTGAAAAAAAATTAGAGTTTACAGAAAAAATAATTAATAGTTTAAGAACTAAAAAACACGCTTTAATAGAAAACCAAACTAAAAAGTAGAAAATAATTAATAGTTTAAAAAACTAAAAAATACGCTTTAATATAAAAGTGAACTAAAAAGTAGAAAATAATTTTAAATAAGTTTGAAATAAGAATAGAGTGATTAACAAGAAATATTTATTTTATCGTAAAAAAGCGTGGGGTGCTTGATGTCAATTGTTGAAAATATTTAATGACAGATAATGATAGATGATGAAAATATCTTAAAAAGCACCCCACGCTTTTTTACGATAAAATAAATATTTCTTGTTAATCACTCTATTCTTATTTCAAACTTATTTAAAATTATTTTCTACTTTTTAGTTCACTTTTCTATTAAAGCGTATTTTTTAGTTTTTTAAACTATTAATTATTTATAAAGTAACTTCTAATGGTCGTTCTGCTCTGGAATTTTGAACATATATAGTAATGGTCTTCTAGTGTACTTTCGACAAACATAATATTTACAATTTTGTTAGTTTTTTTAAATAAGTTTTTTTATTTTTTTATTTTCTTATAGTTTCTTTAATAAGTGACTTCCAGCAAGCGTAAAACTATGAAAATTCAAACATAAGCAGTTTTGACCTTCTAATTTTGCTTTTCACAACAGAATGTTAAAATATTCATATAGGGGTAAGGTAGGTTGTATAAACAGAGAAAAGTCTTTTTTTTTTCTAGATGGTGGAGAGGAAGAGGTTATAACAAGTAATAAGGGTTTACAAAACAAATGACTTTTTAGAGAACGAATCGAGCACATGCTTGCACAGCAATGAACCTTTCTTCCACCAAAAAGAGGATGTGCTTGCATAGCGCTTGATATTGTGTTTACGTACTAAAGATTGTTTCCTTGAGCGAAGCGAGCCTGTGTTTGTGTTGGAATGAAACTTTTACTGAATGTAGAAAGCTTGATTTTGCGTAGAAAGGAAGCTTTGAGCAAGCATAGCGAGCCTTCCTCACAAAGCATCAAAAGCTGGAACCTATACAAAATGATATGTGTCTGCAATGCGTAAGGCAATTATCATATACAAAAACTAAGGGTTTTGGACATCGTACAACTTTCAATTGCGCTTAACACTGAACACTGCATTTATATTTGCCATAAATTGGTGTAATACACCGTTTTCATATTTTCATTAATTTTTTTAAAGAAATATGTAACTTGGCTATAGAAATATTTTACCCCCCACCCCCATCCCAAAGTGGTGAATTTGGAGGTATTGCCTTGCCTTGAGTCTCTTCACGCCTTGTAGGCGCATGAAGCCGCAATTGTCGAAACCCAGTTCCTCCTGTCAGCGCGGCCACCCTGGCAACAGCCCAGCTTGGTCAACCGAGATTGTCTCTTTTCTTCTAGATCATTCGCCTCCACGTCAGTCTTGGTCGTCCTCTCTTCCTTTTACCGTCAGGAGACCATGTTAGGGCGATTCGTTCATTGGATTTGGGGTCCCTTCTAAGAACATGGCCGACCCAATGCCATCTTTAATTTGGAGGTATGCTTTTCGATAAATATTACATTATCCTGTCTCGTAAGTAAAACACAGAAGAAACAGTCACTGATGAATATTCAAGAGAAGAGTCTGTGTTAAAGACATTCGTCTTTCACCTTTTTACGTCTTTATTGTATTTCTAAAAAGGAATTTCGGTAGTGGGGATGTTTAGATCACTTATAATAAATATAAGGATTATCGAAAACGTATATAGCTAAAATCCCCATTTTGGAGAGTTTTTTTTTTTTTTTTTTATTAAAGACCCATACAAGACCCATATTAACGCAAAAAATATCACCAAACTGGCCATTTTTTCTAAATGAATGATGAAAATATAATAACTGTATATGACACAAATCCACTTCAGTATTATAGTGTAATTGAAAGTTGTGCGATGTTCCACACCCTTAATTTCTTTTATATGTATAAAAAAAAATTCTAAAACATTTATCGGAAGTAATTTGAGCTGTCATGTTCTAAGAAACAAGTTTTTTGCTTAACTGTTTTTAGAATGAAAATTTTTAGTTTGTAGAAAAGTTCATCTTCACACAGCTTCACGATATATTTCCTCTTGTTAAGAAAGAATTCGAATGTTAAGCCACTTTTGAAAAATCCTTATTAATAGGGCATAAAGAGAAGGATAAAATATAGAAAAATAAAAGTAAAGACGAAATAAGGAGTCACAGTCAGACCTTTTGATTTTTGTACATATTCAGAGGCAATTTTCTTGTCTTGTACTATTACTTCACGAAATGCATGTTAAATCTCCCTATACCACTTTTCTAAGCCGCCAATTCTTGCTTTGAATCTGAACAAAAATTATTCGACTGATTATAAATTTGTAAGCTTGAACTAAAAATTGTATTTAATTCTCTGTCACTACCACGGATTGAAAAAAAAGTAATTTTCCTTGACTACATTATCTAAATGAGAAAATTAAATATTTGTTTCATATTTAGAAATCTCAGGTAACACAGCAATTGGAAAATGTCGTGACCAAGGTTTCTCGAAAATTTTACAAATTTAACCAAAACTCGAACATCGTTCCAAATAACACGATATTTTTTCTTCTTTTAAATAAATATGTCAAAAACATGTATTTTTTTCTTCCATCCATTCTTATAAATGAAATATTTCAATTTTAAAATAGTGCATCAACATTTCAAAACTTCCATTACACTTTATCCAGCTTTGGACGAGATTAGCCAATAACTGTAACAAAGGCCGATTTACAACATTCTACATCATGATTGAATGTATTAATATTTTGGAAGCAGCACGTAACTAAAGGGGTACGCACAGCTGGTTCTGAATTCTCATCAACTGTTTCTTCAAAGTCATCCCCAAACATATCTGAAACAGGATCAAGATTCTGAGCCCCATTAATCTTGGATTTCTCTGTGTCTAAGTGTATTTATTACAATATAGAATCCCCCCCAAAAAAAAACACTTTTGAAAAGTAGAACCACCAACCTCAAAAACACAAAAACTTTCTTACAATAAAAAAATCATAAACATGATGAAAATTTTCAGCCACAAACACAGTGATATAAAAAGTGGCCAGCCTCTGATTACAACTCTCGGTTGTGACTCGCTTAAGAATATATGGTTACTTAGTTTATTTTTAAAATTTAAGTTTCGCTCCCATAAAAATTTACGCTGCTTGAGGTTGGCGCCCGTCATAGGAATATTAACAATGCTTGCGTTTAAACTAATTTATGACTGTTTGCACGAATATTCCAGTTTACGATTTCATTTGGATGGGTAGGAAATACAAAGTGATGTAAATCTTCATGTTCATGTAATTTTCAAAATAGTATCGAGAAACTGTGCTCAAACGCTTGCATTTGAATCGTTATTAAGAATTTTTTTAAGTAGGAAACTGAAATGCTTGTGGTAAGCTTTTGTTTGGTTGATACATACATTTTGGAAAGTTTTTATTGTGTGAGGGGTTTTAAAGGTTAGTAATTAAGACGGGGGCCAACCTCAAGTAGCGTAAATTTTTATGGGAGCGGAACTTAAATTTAAAAAATAAACTAAGTAAGCATACATTCTTAAGCGAGTCACAACCGAGAGTTGTAATCAGAGGTTGGCCACTTTTTATATCACTGTGTTTGTGGCTGAAAATTTTCATCATGTTTATGATTTTTTTATTGTAAGAAAGTTTTTGTGTTTTTGTGGTTGGTGGTTCTTCTACTTTTCAAAAGTGTTTTTTTTGGGGGAGGGGATATCATAACTTTTTTTTAAACACTGGCGACTTCTTTTTTTTTTTTTAATTTGTCCGTTTCATCGTTTTTCTGTTTATCACCTATGGTACACCTGGTACCAGGGATATTCATAATTCTTCAAACTGATTTCGATGATATCTTACATGCAATAATTATCTTTAAAATTGATAAACCGGAAGTGGTACCAATAGCATACCTGGTACTTTAAACTTTCATAATTCATCAAAACAAAAGTCCAACATGCCATATTTATCTTGGAAATTGATAAACCGAAAGTGGTACTACCTATGCTATACCTGGTAGCTTAAGACAAGCCCAACGACACCCAACATGCCATATTTATCTTCAAAATTGATAAACCAGAAGTAGTACCACCTATGGTACACCTGGTACCATGAATATTCATAATTTTTCAAGTTGAGTTCAATGATATCTTACTTGCCAAAATCTATTTGAAAATTGACAAATTGGTTGAATGCGGATGGCAGTAACCATCAAAATCGACCACGAACGAGTAATAGAAACTTGTGTACGGCAACTCAACTCCCAAAACTTAAAGAAATACGTTGCCATCGACAAAGAGCCTGTCTGCCAAATTTCAGCTCGATTGGTTAGTTTGTACGCACAGCGACCTATTTTAGTGCATAAATAACGACTAATCAGTCCGGGACCCACAGCTTAACTTGGATTCCGAATCACAACGAACATCCACACCTAACCCAGGAATCAAATCGGGCACCTTTAACGTACATCCCACTGAAAATTTATTCTAATAAATTGTTACAAATAAATATTACACGTTTTTTACAGCCTAAATATTGCGGTATAAATTATTTTTATTATACCAAGCATTATTTTGGTTCACATAATAACCCATTGATATTTGACAAAATTTAAAATATTTTCTTAACAACAATTTTAAAATTCACTATGAAATTGTAATTTTGATGATATATGATTCTACGATTTTATTTTACAACAGAAAATAAACAAAATCAATACATCTTTAAAAACGAATAGCATTTTTGCAAATTCCATTAGCCTATAGCAATGCCTGTTTCATTTAGTCTCGCTGCAATGAATTGACTGTGACGTCAGCTCGCATAACCTCCACATTTATACTTTGTATTCAGCCCATAGTATCTTGCAACAAAATGTGATTGTTTTCATTTTTCAATAGAGATTTCCCGAAATTAAAATGTTTTTGAAAGTTAACTCTCTCTAAATTGTCATACAGTTCAAATAACACATGCAACTTGAAGAATAAATATTTCTCTTTAATTCTGTCTCTTCAAAAATTAAATTATTTCAATTTTAAAGGTGTTATAAGCCATTTAGTTATAGTCCAATTCGTTCTGCCTATACTTTAACTTTACGTTCATTCTCACTTAAGCCTAACATGTCGGAAAAACTAACTTCGAAATGATAGCAAACCTGTTTGGCAACTTTTGGCAAATATATTTGAACTTCAATTACAAGCTGATCGCCTTTATCTGTCGCCAAATTATGAAATGAAAAAAAGTGGTTTTAAATTAATTAAAAATAGAAAGAATTATTTAATGAAGTTCAAACCAGCGTAGGATTTTAAGTTGAAACATTCCCCATCCTATAATTCAATCCGTTTGCAGATCTATAGCTTAGTTAGGGCAATACGTTTGTCTAAATTTTTACATCAAAATCGGGCTAGAACTCGTTTTTTTATTTCGTTTTGGCAATTTTAATATTTTTTTTTCTTCGTTGTTTTTTATCCTAGGTACTCAATTTTTTTTCTTTAAAAGATATCACCGAGGCGAATGTATGGTATTTTTTGTATAATTATGTGAAGTTTCGTAAGCGCGCTAGAAAGTAGTCAATTTCGGCTTTTTCGCTGGAAGTTGTGCAGAGAATAGATACTTACTGTCGTTTCTGCCTGTTTAAGGTTGGCGACGAAACGACCGTTTCGTCTGATAAAAATTACATTAAATGGGTCCGTTACCTTAAAAAAAAAATCAAATTCTGTTTCATAATTTAAGGATAATATTCCAACATTTCTTACCAATTAATAAAACTGATTCAAAAGTATTTATACTCTTAAAAGTATATATTTTTTTTACTTATTTTTCTTTAAACATAGGTGTTAACTGTAACTAAACTTCAAAAACGCATATCTTATTCACATGGTTTTCGAGTTTCGACAACATTAAGAATGTCCAGGCGTTTTAAACTCATGTCTATAAATTAAGGATAATTAAGTTTTTCCCTAAAAATTTCTCAGTGGAGGAGCATAGATACATGAAATTCACATCAAAGAGACACCTTTATGTAACATATCGATAAGTAAAACAACTCAGCCGCAAATTGAAATGCAAAGTGTACAGTGTGGGAATATGCAAAAGAATATAGTACCATTAGTGTGCAGTAATACAGATGCATTTACATTAAAAATCAAGCAACTCATTGAGTTGACTTGACTAGCCGTTGTCTTTTAGTGTGAGATATGATATCATCTGTGATCAGTGCCTACTTGCACTGTATTCTCATACTTAACGTGAGTTTCTTGATGAATTCTAGTGGATAAATTGTTCGTCTCACATTTTGAACTATTTGCAAGTGATGTAAAGTTCCCAATGCATTCAATCTTTACACAATGCATTATCTAGAAGCATCCCACACGTTTTGATGACATTTGGATTAGAGGAGTGATCTGGCTTACTTATAGGGGCGATATTCATATTTTTTAATCGTTTATCCGAAGCAAAAGCGGGATAAAATTTGCCATAAGTATCAATAAACACGATTTAGTAACCGATATTTCACCATTAAAGACTTGTAGAGATTAAGTTAACGTAATTAAAGTGAAAAAGTCGAATTTAATTATTTTTTGCTCTCTTGGGGAGCTTATTGAACCAATTTAACTTTATTGCACCTAAAGACCAAATCTTTATAACATCAGATACTGTTTACTGAAACTAATTTTTTCACTCTTATGAGTAATATTGGACTTCAGAGGATCTGTAGAAAGGTGAGAACATGATATTTCAAGGTAAATTCCAATTTAAGAAAACGAGTTTTTGTCTTTATGTTCAATACGTAGTATTTGTTTAAAAAGCTCCCCAAGATCACAAAAGATAATTAAATCCCACTTTTTCACTATAACTACGTTAACTTGATCTAGACAAGTCTCTGATTGTGAAGCATCAGTTTCAAAATCGTGTTTATTAACACTTATGGCAAATTTTATCCCACTTTTGCTTTGGATAAACGATTAAAAATATGAATATCTCCCCTATAACTAAGTTAGATTACTCCTCTAATCCAAACTTCATGAAACATGCGTGGGCCGCTTGTTTCTACATTATGCATTGTGTAAAGATTTAATGTATTGGGAACTTTCCATCACTTGCAAACAATTTAAAATGTGGGGTGAGCAATTTAGTCACTAGAATTCATCAAGAAATTCATGTTAAGTATGAGAATACATTGCCATGTAAACACTGATGACAAAGGATATCATATCTCACACTAAAAGTCAACGGCTAGCCAAGTCAACTCTATGAGTTGCGTGATTTTTAATGTAAATTCATTTGTATAACTGCATACTAATGGTTCTCCATTCTTTTACATATGCCCCCACTGTACACTTTGCATTTCAATATGTTACATAAAGATGTGTCTTTGATGTGAATTTCATGTGTCTATGCTGCTCCACTAAAAAGTTATTTTAGACCAACACTGAATTATTATTAATTCTTAATTTATAGACATTTGTGTAATATATTTAAAATCGTTTTATTTATCCAACTTTTTTCCCCTAACAATATAAATATACACTAAATAGATATAGGCCTTCAAGTTTTCTATTCATGCCACTTTTTTTTTTAAATTCTCAATTTTTTTATGCATCTTTGGGGAGAAATCCTTATATATAAATATATATGTATTTAAAAAAATTCTAAAATAAAAAACTAAAAATTCTAAAATCGTTAAAAATGTTTAAAACATTTATATTTTTGGATAAATAATTTGATTATTTTAAATACTGAGGAGTATTTGTTATCTATGCACATCGAAAAAAAAAAAAAGTTCTGGAAAGTGTAATTTCAAAAATAATAAGCTAGTAAAAGATCAAAAAAGTTTCAAAAGTTTGGTATTATATAACATATCTCGATACCATAAAATGTTGGTATGCTTTTTTTTTTTTTTTAATTTTATATCCAATGGTTGCATTAGAAAGATTTTAAAATATTAAAAATTTCAAACACTTTAAATAAAATAAATATTTTTTCATTTGTATTTAATAACTAAAGTTATAATCGTACAAATTACCATTAATTTCAAGTATAAATAGTAAATAAAATTTATAACTATTTGAAACATATATCAAATTCGTAAATGTTTGTAAATTTTGTTTACTACTCCTCATAATATAAAGTGTTTCATTATAGTTATAATCAAATAATGTTTGCTTTGTAAGATACAATATATAAATAATATCCAAGGCATAATTATGGATTTAAAGTCATGCAAAAATTTTCGTAATGTTGTAATGTTTTATGTTAAATATTGTTACGAATTTTTGTAAATTTGTAAATATTTCGTAATGCTAATTTTGTAAATAGATAAATTTCTGTACATTTCGCATAAGACGGTGCAATAGTTCGACGTTAAATTGGTTTCCCTGCAGTGAGCATCTCAACGCTTGATAACGGGTTTTACAGAGGTAACTCTGGGAAGCGAGTTTCAAGGGGCAGGGCATTTAACATTATGGTAATGGGAATCTCGCCAAATTGGCGAGATAGAGCCAAGTTGGCGATGGTTTTGGCGACTAATTTTTGTCGCCAAATTTGGCGAGAAATCGTCAAATGTCGCCAAACTTGGCGACCATTTGGCGACATTTTCGGTACATGTATGGGTACATGTATCCCATGTATAAGGACTTTTCGACTATAATCCGGAAAGTTCTCCAAATGTCTATCTCTGGAAAGTTCTCCAAATGTCCATCTCTGGAAGGTTCGTGAAGATTCGCAGCCTCCCCTATATAAACCCGGCCGTGAGTGAGTCAGTCAGTTAGTTAGTTGATTTTGAATCACTGAGTTAGTTGTCTCTCAACGTTCATTGGGAGAGCTGTATTCCTGACTTGAGTTAGTTCGCGGATTTTGAGTCATTGAATTAGTTGACTGGAGATACTGAGCGAACTGTATTGCATTGTCTTTTGCGACGATTTAGCAGTTGTTTGTCAAGTTTTTAACTGTTGTTTTGTGCTCTATTGAGGTGAAAAGAGCTGTATTGTGTCTACTAGAACGAGAAGTTCTGGAGCTGTAAGAGAACTGTGAAGAGTTATTTTGGAATAAATTTCTGCAAGTTTTGATCTGACTTTGGCGTCAAATCTTTCGAACCCGTACAACGCAACAATATATTAAATATAATGGTATCTTCATTTCAATTCCAATCGAAACGATTATACCATTACACTTGCAAAAGAGATCAAGAATGACTTTATTTTCGCATCATTATATTTCCAGCATTTTACGCACAAAATGACAACAGTGAACACAAATAAAAGCAAAATATAAAATGAAAATTGTATTTCCGGAATGAATACGAACTTGACGCATGCCGAAAAACATGAATAAGTACAAAAATGTGTTAGTATTCAAGATTAAAATAACGTGACTGTGCGAAAGGAAAAGTAAGGCGAATTGAAAATCTGAGTGTAAAATAACACTACCGAAATAAAAGACTCTGCTGACTAAACCCTGACCTCTGAGACGTCCTTGAAGTTCACGACTAAACCGTCACTAACCACTTATACCGCCAAACCGCCTCCGAGCTTTTGAGTTTCGCCAAATTTGTAAGATTCTAACGAATAGTCCAACAATAGTCCAAAAAACTTCTGGTGACTTGCATTCTGTCCAAACTATTCTAATGAAATACCATTCTAACCATTTTTTATGCCCAAATTTATTCTGATGAAAACCCTTCTGATGAGCTTTTTTCTAACGAGTAAATTCTGGCGAGCTCCGTTCGGTCGAAAAAATTCGGTCCACTCGGTATACACGCGCAACGTGTATAACAAAAACTGTTTTAACAAGTTGACCACTGTCATCTCGTGGTTTGTACTTATCTCTCATTTGACTTTGTTCTAGATGACATTATCGTGCCTTTTATATCGAGAACTTAAAAGACGATATAATTTCTCCAAACGAAAGAATAAATATCGAAGTTGTGGACAACAAGCGCGACTTAAAATCTCGGTTCGGGGATTTTAGTTTTATACTGGCTCGAATTTTCAGTAGAATCCTTAATCAAAATAATGATTATTGTTAATAATAAAATAATTCCAATAATTAATTTTAATAATAAAATAATTCCAATAATTAATTTTAATTATAAATAATTCCAATAATTAATTTTAATAATAAAATAACTCCAATAATTAATTTTAATAATAAAATAATTTTAAGTGTATTTAATGATTAATGTCAATAATTAAATAGTTTATATATTAATTTCAAAAAATTAATTGCTTTAGTAATAGGCTAAATGAAATGAAATTTCATCTGCCGCAACTATTTATACCCCCCTTTTCGAGGGTTTCCACAAACCATTGATAATTTGCTGTAAAAAGTATTAAGAGAATGCTAGCTTATTTCTGGATGTGAGTGAATGCTAGCCTTCCACTGTTTTATTTTCCCTTTTTAAAAATATCGAATTTTTCTTTAAAAAAAAAATATTAATCAACAATTTTCAAGCTATATAATTTGCCTGACGGGGTAAAACTTAATAATTAATAAAGAATTTATTTAAAAAATGACTTATTTTGAATTTTTTTCTTTGCAGTATTCAAGTTGTACTCTCCTAAGCGCACCTTAACAATTAGGATTATCAAGGTAAGCAAGTGTATAAATTTCATTTAACTGTGTGCGATTATTTGCAGGGGGGTGTCCCTTCTTGAAATATGAGCCCATTCACGGTTGGAAAGCAGTGATCGGGCAGTCTTTCCTAATTGACCACTGCAATTGTTATAATTGCCTGATAGGAATTTTTCCAGATTTTCTTCCAGTCGTTACGCAAATGGACCAGGAAAAATAATTACCTTTTAATAACTTTTCCATGTTCCACCTTCTCATCAATAACATTTTGTATTTAAAAATATATCAAACGTCTAAAGGTCACTAGAACCATCTATGCTGTTAGAAAATAAATTAATGGTGAAGCTAATTTTCAACTAATTTAAGGCATTTATAATAAAGTGTTTTATACAATGGAAAATAATATAAAATATTTCATAGTTTTTTCGTTTGTCAGTCAAAAAATAAAGCATCATTGCCCTTTACATTTAATATTTGAACTGCAGATGGTAGCAGCGTTCTATTTTCATTTCAAGAACTTTTATTTCTTGAATTCTGAACCATTTTCTTTTTTGTGGAATTGTGAAGTTCTTTGTCATCAGAGTTCATTTTCCTGGTGTCTACAGAAAAGACAAGTAGAAAATTGTTTATTTTACAAAATAAAATACATAATAAAGTTAACTTTAGAAAATATATACATTTTAATTAATAATTTTAAAACAGCCAGCTTCTAATAATGTAAGTTTCATCATTGTCTTGGAAAATAAAGATCACAATAACAGCAAACCAGGATAATGATGCTTGTTATTTATTCAAATAAATAATTATATTAGATGCATATAAGTTTAGTAGCACCCCACTACTATTGTAATTTAATTCGAAAATGTAATATTGTTTTCAATTGGCATTTTTTTAAAATCGCGTCTTTTCTATAATTGTATTATGAACACCGTTCTCTTGGCACATGGTTTTTTTTAAAATGCTTTTTCCTATTAACAATTAACACATTTTTGCACTTTTTTTTCTTGTTGTATAAAGCCTAGGTAATAAAAAGAGATTTTATGGCTTTTTTAAAAAATGTTTTAATCCTTGGTCCTCGTCGTTAGTCGTTAAGTTCGTAACAAAATACCAAAGTATTTAAACACAACGAACAGAATAAAGTAAAAACAGTTTTAAAATAAAACGACATTTTCATTATGCGTCTATTTCGAAATTGATTTTGTCATCTAGCGTCCATAATACAAATGAATAGAAAACTTGACACGATGTAGAATTGGCATGTTCCTACAGAAATCGATTTCTAAAATCACTTTGTGGTCGATTTCTGAGGTACAAAAGGTCTAATCTTTTTTTTAAATCTTTTATTTTGATTTTGTGGGTGGATGTAATTGTGGAAGCCTATTCAGCTGTCATCCAATCGGGCTGAAACTTAGCAGATAGATTCGATGACAATGCATTCTATCAAATTTTGGGGACGGTCACTAAATGGCCATTTTTACGGAATACTAATAAACCAACTTGCCGTCATCCTATCGCGCTGAAATAGCATTTAACTGATCTCACTAAGAAACTCTTTCCTGTTGCCAAAATAGTTTTAATAAGTAAATAATGATATTGTTTTCATCAGAATAAATAAAAGATATTTGGATGTGAATGCATAAATTCACAATAATTTTTTATAAATAGATTTTGAAACGTAGTTTGCCGCATATTTCCTTGATAGAGATTTTTTTTATATTTAAAATTCGATGCAAACACCAAGTACACGCTGACAATAAAATCGGCCGCTATAAATTGGCCATGCATTTAAAGGATTTATATTATTCCCTTTTTCTATCACTTGTTGGATTGAATTTTGCCACAACAGCCTTCGTATTCCCGAGCATCGAAAGAAGCCATTGACATTTTCTTTCCCATCATCACTTTGAGATTTCCGAGATGTGTGGCTGTTCAATGAGCTTATCTTCAGTTAACTGATTTCTTGTTTGTTGAAAAAACGAGTTGTCGAGTAGTTTATCTTGTGAGCTATTTTTTAATGCAACCTCGAAATCCTCAATTCAAGTTTTTGATATAAATCCTTTATACGCATTGCTAATTTTTATATTCATTAACACAGTGCCGATTCTGTAAACAGCGTGTGCTTGGAGTCTAATTTTACAAATCAAAAACATTACTATCGGCAAAATGTGTCAAACTACGTTTCGAAATTTATTTATTTAAATGAACGTGAATTTATGCATTCACATTCAAACATCTTTTATTTATTCTAATTAAAACAATGTTATTATTTATTTATTAAAAAAAAAAAAATTGTACCGGGAAAGAGTTTCTTCAATGGTCGATTAAATGCTATTTTAGCGCGATTGGATGACGGCAAGTTGGTTTATTAGTATTCCGTAAAAGCGACCTTTTAGTGACAGTTACAGCTCCGAAATTTGCTACAATGAATTGTCATCGACATCAAATCTTTCTGCCAAGTTTCAGTCTGATTGGATGACGGAAAGGAGAGGCCTCCGCAGATATGCCCGACATACACAGCCAACCACAAAATCGAAGTTAATGTAAAAATGTTTTTAAAAATATATCAAATTTATTATCTTTTTCAGCTTAACTGAAAGTCTTATTTTTTCACTAACTTTCTGAATGTTATAAGATTGTTAATAGCGTTGAAAAACTTTTATAAATTACTTGTCCTAATGATCGAGAGAATTTAGCGATGTTTCCTCGCCATTATATAGTTCGTTAAATATAATTAAACAAAATTGATACTCAGAAAAGGACACAATATCATTGAATTACTTTTAGTGTTGATTATTACTATTCATTTCTCTAGTTAAGTATTTTGAATTGTTCTGCTGTCCAAAACCATCGTACAGGAAAACTAGTGTCTTTCTTTCCCATTAAAGACGACTTTGAAATGGATAAACGGTCATTGTTTTTAACTTTTAACATTAAAGGTACATTTTTCACAAATTATTTTTGTGATTTTTAAAAAATACTAAGAGGAACCCGCAATTTATTAGCAAAGATAAAAACAAATATTTCGCAAGTTTTCTTGCGTTAACTGGTTGAAAATCTCCCAGGGAAGTCATTCGGGAGACAATAAAGTCCTCACATAAAAGTTGCTGATATTTCAAAATCCACAAGTTTCAAAGTAAAATTAATGTTATTTTACTACATCACTCCACAGGCTAATGGTTGACTCTTTTTTAGCGCGCTTACGAAACTTCACATAATTATACAAAAAATACCATAGATTTGTCTCGGTGACATCTTTCAAAGAAAAAAAAATTGAATACCTAGGATAAAAGACAACGAAGAAAAAAAATATTGAAATTTCCAAAACAAAATAAAAAAACGAGTTCTAGCCCGATTTTGATGTAAAAATTTAGACAAACGTATTGCCCTAACTAAACTATAGATCTGCAAACGGATTGAATTATAGGATGGGGAATGTTTCAACTTAAAATCCTACGCTGGTTTGAACTTCATTAAATAATTCTTTCTATTTTTAATTAATTTAAAACCACTTTTTTTCATTTCATAATTTGGCGACAGATAAAGGCGATCAGCTTGTAATTGAGGTTCAGATATATATGACAAAAGTTGCCAAACAGGTTTGCTATCATTTCGAAGTTAGTTTTTCCGACATGTTAGGCTTAAGTGAGAATGAACGTATAGTTAAAGTATAGGCAGAAAGAATTGGACTGTAACTATATAGCTTATAACATCTTTAAAATTGAAATAATTTAATTTTTGAAGAGATAGAATTAAAGAGAAATATTTGTTCTTCAAGTTGCATGTGTTATTTGAACTGTATGACAATTTAGAGAGAGTCAACTTTAAAAAACATTTTAATTTCGGAAAATCTCCATTGAAAAATGAAAACAATCACATTTTGTTGCAAGATACTATGGGCTGAATACAAAGTATAAATGTGGAGGTTATACGAGCTGACGTCACAGTCAATTCATTACAGAGGACTAAATGAACCAAGCATTGCGATTGGCTAATGGTACTTTCCGCTGTAAAATGAAATCGTAGAATCAAATATCATCAAAACTGTAATTTCATAGTGAATTTTAAAATTGTTGTTAAGAAAATATTTTAAATTTTGTTAAATATCAATGGGTTATTATGTGAACCAAAATAATGCTTGGTATAATAAAAATTATTTATACCGCAATATTTAGACTGTAAAAAACTTGTAATATTTATTTGTAACAATTTATTAGAATAAATTTTCAGTGGGATGAACGCTCTGGTCTTGTATGTTAAAGGTGCCGGATTTGATTCCTGGGTTAGGTGTGGATGTTCGTTGTGATTCGGAATCCAAGTTAAGCTGTGGGTCCCGGACTGATTAGTCGTTATTTATGCACTAAAATAGGTCGTTGTGCGTACAAACTAACCAATCGAGCTGAAATTTGGCAGACAGGCTCTTTGTCGATGGCAACGTATTTCTTTAAGTTTTGGGAGTTGAGTTGCCGTACACAAGTTTCTATTACTCGTTCGTGGTCGATTTTGATGGTTACTGCCATCCGCATTCTACCAATTTGTCAATTTTCAAATAGATTTTGGCATGTAAGATATCATTGAACTCAACTTGAAAAATTATGAATATTCATGGTACCAGGTGTACCATAGGTGGTACTACTTCTGGTTTATCAATTTTTAAGATAAATATGGCATGTTGGGTGTCGTTGGGCTTGTCTTAAGCTACCAGGTATAGCATAGGTAGTACCACTTTCGGTTTATCAATTTCCAAGATAAATATGGCATGTAAGGTATCATCGAACTCAGTTTGAAGAATTATGAATATCCCTGGTACCAGGTGTACCATAGGTGATAAACAGAAAAACGATGAAACGGACAAATTAAAAAAAAAAGAAGTCGCCAGTGTTTAAAAAAAAGTTATGATATCCCCCCCCAAAAAAAACACTTTTGAAAAGTAGAAGAACCACCAACCTCAAAAACACAAAAACTTTCTTACAATAAAATAATCATAAACATGATGAAAATTTTCAGCCACAAACACAGTGATATAAAAAATGGCCAACCTCTGATTACAACACTCGGTTGTGACTCGCTTAAGAATGTAGGCTTACTTAGTTTATTTTTAAAATTTAAGTTCCGCTCCCATAAAAATTTACGCTGCTTGAGGTTGGCGCCCATCTTAATTACTAACCTTTAAAAACCCCCACACAATAAAAACTTTCCAAAATGTATGTATCAATCAAACAAAAGCTTACCACAAGCACTTCAGTTTCCTACTTAAAAAATTCTTAATAATGATTCAAATGCAAGCGTTTGAGCACAGTTTCTCTATACTATTTTGAAAATTACATGAACATGAAGATTTACATCACTTTGTATTTCCTACTCATCCAAATGAAATTGTAAACTCGAATATTCGTGCAAACAGCCATAAATTAGTTTAAACTCAACCATTGTTAATATTCCTATGACGGGCGCCAACCTCAAGCAGCGTAAATTTTTATGGGAGCGGAACTTAAATTTTAAAAATAAACTAAGTAAGCCTACATTCTTAAGCGAGTCACAACCGAGTGTTGTAATCAGAGGTTGGCCATTTTTGATATCACTGTGTTTGTGGCTGAAAATTTTCATCATGTTTATGATTATTTTATTGTAAGAAAGTTTTTTGTGTTTTTGAGGTTGGTGGTTCTTCTACTTTTCAAAAGTGTTTTTTTGGGGGATTGTGAGATTTGCTGACTCGTCCCCCATGCTGTTTATTATTTTATTACAGCACCTTTTTTTAAAAATGCATTTTGTCCATAAGAATCTATTTTCTGTTTGTCAAGTTATGTGCCTTGATCATCTTAATAGAAATAATGCGCAAATGTATTTTTATGATGTCGTTTAATTATTTGCTTCAATACTTTTAAATATTTGTATAGCGTATATTTAGGCTAACTAAAACGTCAATCACTTATTTTTTGCCATGTGGTAGCGTCATTTTACTGTACATATTTTTACGATATCATTCAGTTCGTCATCTTCAACGTTCTATTGTTAATCATATTTTCGTAATAGTTTTGCTGTCAAATGAAAAGATTTACAATACTACGGCAAACGAAACCTTCTGTTATCGCGTTTATAATATTACAAATCATCTATTTCAGACGCCCACACATATTTTGAAAAGAAATTGGGCTTTCCTTGAAGATTGTCAATGGTAGAAGGCCAAAAGATGGTATCAAGTGCTACCCGACAATAAATTTTATAATTTCGTATCTTATGAAAAAATTTAACTAGTAGTAAAGTAAATAATTAATTCCTAGAACAAGGGTCCAAAATTTACTGTTATTTTAATGAATACTCTGAAACTTACGTAAGAGATGAAGTGAAGTAATAATTCAACATTATATACGTAACTGTTTATTTGGATTTAAATGTTGCCTCTAAACAAGCATACGTTCATCAAATTAAATTAATAAGGAATTCTATTTTTTTTTAAAAATACTTTGTCTTTTTATATTAAACAAGATTAGGAATTTTACTTAAAAGAAAGTTCTTCCAAAGTTAAAAGTTAACCAAGTGTAATAATATTTGTTAATAAAAATACCTATATTTTTATAGAAAGTAGTATAATACATTTTTATAACACTTTGATCTATAACATCAATATATTTTATATATATATATATATATATATATATATATATATATATATATATATATATATATATATATATATATATATATATATATATATATATATATATATTGAAAACTTTAAATCACTTTTTCTCAGTGTCATTACATTTTACATTTCCCTACATGCATGATATATTTTTACTTTCAATTACCCATATGTATACATAGGGTAATGAAAGTATAGTATTCGTCTAAAAATTTTTTTTAATTTTTTACATTTCTCCACGTTTTGGAACATTCTGATTTCAAAAAAGCGATATAGAAAAATTGTCTGTTTGTAGTCAACATAGCTCCCGAACAAATTGACTCACAATGTTCAAATATGGTGTGCTGTTTAATGGTGGCCATGGGATCTACCATTAAGGTTTTCTTCAAAATTGCGCATGCGCATAAGGTAGCTGCCATCTCGAAAGCAGAAAGTGCCTAAAACTGCGACGTACGTCGCAAAACAATCAGAGTCCTTGCAAACAATTTTAAGTTTGGAACAAATGCCCGCGAGTGAGAAAAAGAATTTCACCTACGGGATGTTCTGCAGAACTAAACGACTTGATTGTCCACCCTCAGTTTTCTCGGAACAACATTTCCCCGAGCTTCAGTTTCTTCGAAAAGCTCCCCGCGTTCATAGGGGGATCAATCACGTGTCCCGTTCTGGAGCGCTTTTCTTGCTCAAAGTAATTGATAAAGTTACAAATTTTGAATGTATGCTTTGGTTTGAAAAATAATTTTTTTCGTCATTGTCATTTTGTAATAAATGTGTAGTATTCATTTTATGGTTTTTTTCTTATATATCATATTGGAAATTTTGAAAAAATGTCTGCAGAACATTTGTAACTATCAAAAGTCCCGTTGCAAAACATTATATATTATTCTGCATCTCGGGCTGCCATTGAAAAAATCATTTTTTTCAATGATTGCTAAAAAACGGCTCTGACGATTTTGTTCAAAATCGCTGTGGTAATGTTTCTTAAAGTGTTCTAAACATCCTCAACTCCGAAATTTCTGCAAAATTGCTTTAACGGTGTAAAAAGTTGAAAAACGAATGCCTTCAACACAGAGTTCTCTTTGCTTGAACATAGCTCATCAACGATCGTTTTTTCTCCTCTTCACTGTTTCACTGATAAGAAAGGATAATATAAAAATCATCGAAAAGTAAATCGCCAAAACCATCACTTTGGCAAAGCGAGTTTTTTTTTTTTTTTTTTTTTTTAAAAGACCTTTATAAGAATGGCAATTTTTTCTAAGCGAATGATGAAATTTAAAAACGATAAATAACACAAATCCACATCATTAATATAATGTAATTGAAAATTGTGCGATGTTCCACACTTATAGTTTAAGAAGAAAATCTATGCTTAACTAATTTTAGTACTATCTAATATTCCATGCTCAGTATTGATTAATATTCAAAGAAATTTTTAAAATATTTAGTGATGAAACTGAAAAAAATAGTCGGGAATTATAAAAAAATTTATGCAATTTTGAATTACATGATTCAGTGATAAGATGAATTTGTTTAAACAATTTTGTCATTGATAGTATATATAAGTATTGTATCGAACATTCAAAAATTGAAAGTATAAAATTTAGAAATGATATTTCACTTTCTTAAAGGAAATGTTTGCATTTTTCAGCTTTCTCGTTTGGTTTCATGGATAATTTTTTCAGCACATTTATGAGCTTCATTGGTTTAAAAATCTATTATCTTAAGGATTCTCGTTGGTTACAATCTTTGTGTGGGAAAAAGTTACCTATTCGATAGAAAGACCTTGTTTTGTATGTTTTTGTTCTTCACAAGTAAGGCGTGGATACATTTCTGAAGGTGCGTATTATGCAAAACAAGAAATGATAGTGCGATAAATGCCTTCTTCTAAACACTCTCCAATAATCCCAGACAACAGCCAAGAAAAATTGGCAGAATCTGCTTTAAAAAAAAGTAACAAATTGCCAGAGAAAGCAGAAGCAATGAAAGGTTAATACTATCTTTTTTCTAGTTTTTAGACGGATTTAATGTTTTTTTAAAATTGGGGGGATGGATTTCAGTAGTTTGAGAAGTGAGGAGACGCATGGGTATTTTCTTGACGAGATGAGGAATTCGTCACCCTGTGTTTACCCACACTTTTAGCACTGTCTACTATTGTATAATTTTGCAAATGTAATGGCTGCTTTGTCAACCTATATTATTTATTCTAGTAAACACTTGCATAAATGTAGTTCTACGTATAATAAAATAGACCGTATTTAAAATAGTTTTTTTTTCTTCAAAAACTAACTAGGCTACAAACTCAAATTTTTGCTTGTTTCTCAAATGGGAGAAATTTCTCACCCTGGTAATTGTCGCGTTTTTCTGCAATCGTTTTGTCCGTTTAAAGTACCAACCAGGATTTCATTCTGGGACTTACTAAACTCTAGAGCTAGACCATGAGTAATCTGAAAATGGCATTACCGCTCTGCAATTAATTCTAACCTAGAGAACTATTTTCCAGAAACTTTCCTGATTTACAACTTGCTTTTTTAATGACTTTCCTCAAGTATTCTGCATGCTTATATAGGTAGAACATCTGATAAATCAATATTTCTAGCTGCTAGTCAGGAGGATTTTTTTTTAATTAATTCACCTCCGTTCCACTATTATCTACGAGTGAAATAAATTTTTTGCTAAATGAAGTTTTTACTGATATATGGAAAGAGGTTTTCCCCAGGTTTTAATGCTTTTGTTTACTCTTTGGAAATTTAAAAAAAAAAAAAAAAACACGCTTTCAATTTTAGTCTTGAAAACCGGTTTCAAAGCTGGTAGTTACATTTTCAATACCCCATTTTTAGACAGGCAGCCTTCAAGAATACACATGCGAATAAATCACGATGTGTAGACATTACATATAATTTTTCACTGGATGGTAAAAACTTGCTCTTATTGGCAAACATAGAAAAAAAATGCATAAACCTTGTTCTTCCAATCGTTCAACAATTTACTTTTTATGAGCAGTGTATTGTATACCATAGAACGTGTCCAATTGAATGTGCTTAATAACTCTTTGACTAGAAATTTCAAGAAATGGATCACATGAATAAGGAGTTTCTGAATTGTTGTGTCTGAGAGGGGAATGGAATACATATGTTCCATTAATAATCACAGTTTGTAATTATTTAACTCTCATCATATTTCTTATTATCTACTATTAAAGACTTCTTTAAATTAATTTCCTTCTTGAAATATGGGGGCCACCTATCAAGTAAAAACCACGAAACATGTTGAATTGTTTTGTTCCCTCTTGAATGACGGGGGGATGGTCTCGTTTTCCTTGCACCTGAGTAGCCTGGCAATGGGTCTCATCTTTAGCATAAGTGTGGCCGCGTTTGTTCTGGTTTTGTTGTAGTCATTATGATTACCCAAGTGAGTTACTTGACACATAATGACAGAATTCTGTGTTTCTTAACCTTTAACTGCTATATGCAGTCTGACAGAGTCATTTTTTGCACAATGCTTGCACCCTCTAAAGTATTTCATCTTTTATATTAATTTTTCTGATTTTCTTAAATTTTAAAATGATGTTCACAAATTTGTTTGCCGCATTGTTGCCCTTGCGCCAAAACAAGACCTATTCTTAGGAGAATTTGCGATTGCCCAAAAGTCTGATTCCCACCTCTCATTGCCCATTAAAAACTTTGCTAGTTAAACACAGAATGTATAAAAATACAGAATTTTCTATCAAGGGGCCTTATGCAGCTATTTTAGCCTTCCGTGCGGAATTTAATTTTGTGATTCGCCATGTAATCAATAAAATGATTTACAATTTCAAGTTATCCTAATATTTAAATTCACATGGTTCGTACGTTTTTAAAAACCTTGAAAAGTGTTTGAAAAAAAAATCTTTCATTTTCAAGTGCTTGAATTCTGTAAAAATACGTTTAAAGTGCTTGAATTTCATTTTATTTTTGGTCAACAAAGTGAGCAAAATCTTTCGAATGAAGTTAAGTCAATCATCAACTAGAAAAACATTGCAGTTGAATGTACAAAAATTTCATCCCTTCAATAAGTACAGCGCTACTCATGCTCTACATATCTGAAATATCCGATCAAGTCACGTGATCTCCTTTTCCATTTTTGTGTCGTGTTGGCAAATTTTTTTCACACTGTTTAAAAATAGCAGGGAAATACATTTTCAATTCAAGCTGATTAGAAAAGCCAGAAAGTGCTTTAAAAAACTATGCAATGAGTAAAATATGGATTTAGTTTCTTTAAGAAGTTTGATGGGGATTATTCGAACTATTTCTAATGATAAAAAATACCCCAAAAGCGGATATATTTCGCAACAATTAACGTCGTGGGCTTGATGGACGAAGTTTTAGATACTGAAATACTATGGACATTGAAAATTATAAAAAAAATCGCGACTCTTATGAATTAAATGAAATTATTGATAAATTATGTAATGGACAATTCCCGCATTTTTTAATTTTTTTTATTCAATTCTAAATGTTTCGAAAAGGCCATAAACACAAAAATTTCTTTTATATTTTCGCCAATTATTTCAACGCCAACAATTTGGCTCTCATGATAACTATAGAAACCCTTGACGTCACGTAGTTTGTTGAGTGTTTTGATCGGACTGGTTTTTGCTCGATTTTGAGGCAATTTCTTTTCTTAATATTTAAATAACTAATTTTTAAGAACTTTTGTTTAAATATTTGGAATCAGAAAGAAATTCTTTTTAAATATAAACTAATTTCACTCGTTTTTAAAAAATGCGGGAATTGTCCATTGCATGTTAGCTAATAGCGTGATTGCATTTAAATTCTAAATTTTTTTGTGGAGAAAAAAACTGCATATTATACAATATTTGTAATCAAGCCTTCAGAGTAGATTGGAAGACAGTTTAATCAATAAGACTTTTGTATCATTATTTGAGACAATTAAATGGGTGTTGGTGTAATTACCAAATGCGCACTAGCTACTTTACTTCTGTTGTTATGGGACATAGTACTGTTTCTGATAGATTGGAAGTTTTTTTTTTGTATTGTAACCTTAAAATTTTCTTTTAGGTGAAATCTAAAAAACATCCCCCCCCCCCATATACTCGATTTGAACATGTACCGTTTGCAAAAAAAAATAAAAAAATAACGTGTTTGTGTTGCTAACACCATCCTTGAAAAGTGCTTAAAAAGTCCTTGAATTTGTTTCTCCTTCAAGTGTACGAACCATGATTCAACACAACTTTTTTAAAATGTATACCCAATTACATACCTTAAAATTTTGCCAAATTTTATGAGTCATGGGAACGAATCACCGCTTTGAAACTCTACAATCTTCGTTTTCAAAATTAATTTGACATGGTAGCCTATATGCATGGATAGTCTATCAATTGACGGGTTGTCTGGTGAGATAAGTTCTTGTTTTCTTCAATTCGAGACGCAAATGATGGGCAGATTCCCGTCAAAAGGCCTTATACCCCTTTGAAATTCAGAATCATGTAGAGATATTTCGGACCAGTAGAGCCCTCGTATATTTCCTGCGTCAAGAAAAATCCATCCGACCCAAGAATATCCAATATCTCCATTTGAAGCAAACTTTATATTTTTCCCAATCGAAACATTTTTTCAGTACAGATTTTTGAGTATTTTCATTTAGAAAACAATTTATTCACTTTACTATCTTGTTGATACCTTTAATTTAGCATATAGTACAGGTCTGGAGATACATCTCGATAATACCTACTTACAAGATATTTTTCTCAAAGTCTCAATTTTTGAAGAATTGCAAGTATAACTTTTTTTAAAAATTTGTTTGAAGTTCTGAATGCGCTTAGGAGACTTTTTAAAGATGAGTGATTGAATGAATTTTTTTTATTAATTATGTTTTGAATCAGTTATCTCACTAAATACAAAATTAGATAGGTTTTGTTTTTTTTTTAAATTATTATCTGTACATTTTAGTACAGTGGGGAGCATGATAATTTTTCTTCTAATCTAATTACGGTAAATTTAGAAAATGATTTCAGATACATCACTATATGAGACTCTTGTAATGATTTGTTATTTTTACAAGCAAATATACTAACTTTTACATTTTGTAACTTCTTGGCATAATTTTTTTATCTGCTATATTATACTTATCCATCTATGGATAATTATAATAGAGTAACTAAAAAAAATATTACAAGATGTAAATGTTAGTGTATTAGAAGAGCTGAATTTTGCTTTTTAATTTAACTTAAATACGTCAAAGTCTAATAATGTTTTAATAGGTAGAAGTTCTTAATAGCATAGAATATAGATAGTTTTATATTTCTTTATAAATTTCACTTGATGACAATCCATTTTCATATTTTCTACTCTTGTTCTAAACAATTAAATTTTATTTTCAACTTTTCTAACTCAAAATCATTTTTTTCCAATTCTTGGCTTTTATTTCAGCCAATCAGAGCATTTTTTTTACTTGCCGTTATCGGTTAGGCATGGATGATCGTTGTGGATCCATGTTAAGCTGTAGGTCATCATCATCCATAAAAATAGGTCGTTGAGCGTACAAACCAACCTAGAGTAGTTTTGCTAATCTTTGGCCCTTATCTGTAAATGTGAGTAATTTTTCTTTTTGTTTATCGACTAAAGGAATAATTTCACAGATTCTGTCTAAGGCATTCAATGCTAGTGATTCCTGCATGGAAAACCGTTTGGAATCAGACCATGAAATATCCAAGTAAAAGTCGTGGATTGCCCATTGTTTGAATGTTTAAAATACGTAATAGAACATTGAAATGCGAGAGGTATCTTCAAAAGTCGAAGCAACGTTTTAATGCCTTACATCCGCGCATTTTTTAAAAAGTGTGTACTCTTTTTTACTCTAGTTCAGTTTCAATTGTGATCTTTCAAGAGAGCAATCAAATTCGTCTCTTCGTTCTAGGACGCTTTACGTATTTTAACAATTTTATTTGCAGCATTCAAAGTAGTAAACAGTTTTTAACTTTAATGCAAAGTATTCTATTAAACTCAAAGCTTCAACAATGTCAAGGTTCTTTGTCTATAAGTATTCTGATAGAGCAGTTACTTTTAAGATCGGAAAAAATACCATGCCTACCAAAATTGTTTCAAATTATAAAAAGATTTTTTTAAATGGGTGGTGCTCATTCAGACTTCGAAATTAAAGTTTTCAGAATTTGAAATTTTGAATAATGCGAAAATAAAATCTAAATGCACATCTTTAGGTAGTTTTATAAATTAACTCTATCACAGTCATTAATCCTTCCAAATTTTTTTATAGTAATGTCTCTTCTGTTTTGCTGTTTTGTAAATCCAATAAATTCCAAATCAGAATAAATGTTCTTGTAATTTCAAGGCGGGGGTCGAACTCTAAAAAATTTCACCCTGGAAGATGTCTTAGATTCATCTGAAACGAGTTTCATAACGCAACTCCTAACAATTTATTAATATGAAAGTTTTTTTTGTGTGCGCACTATAGACCTTGAAAAGGATATGAGGATGTTATAGTCTTATTTTAATCTATTTTCAACACATTATTATTATTATTTTTGTACACACAACTATATTGTGGAAAACATTTACTTCTTCGTTTCCCGATTTCAAATTTTCAATTTCCATGTGACTACTTTTTTGTCATCTGAGGGCACCGTGTGGAATATTTAAGAAGCCTGCTTGATCATCACCAAGAGGTTTGTCAAAAACCACCATTTAATAGCACAACTCGTCAAAAGATATCTTACAGAGCCCCTTCTTAAATTCGTAGACACTTGGGAGAGAGTTTCGGCAAAGAAATGTAAAAAAACATTCTGACATACCATATCAACCGCATTCTCCTTTGTAGAAGTTTATTTCATGTATTTTTGCGAAGCAATGAGACGGGTTCGCATATTGTGAAAATGACGTGTTACAAAACTCAATTCATTGAGAATCCGTACATAATATGCTTCACAAATAATTTTAAAGCACGCCGCTTGTGTGTCATTTGTTTTCGACGTTGAGATTCTTTTGTATGGCAGGTTCTTGTCGATCTTTCAATTACCCATATGTTTATTTCCTTCTCAATGCATATAACATAATTTTTCGACACACTGAGTGTAAATTTTTAAAACTTGATAAAAGTTATTTTTAAAATAACGGAGCATAAAATACATAGACTTAATGAGCAGGGCCTGATTTGATCATTTGGGGTCCAAAGTACATGTTTTTAGGGCCTCAAAAAAAAAAATTAGGTGGAGGAGGTGCTCGATATTTATTCTGTTAGAAGGATTTTTCTTCGGCCTATATATGTCTAAAACAGCATCTGTAAGGAAAAACGTTACTGAAATAGTAACATAAAAGACACAATAATAAAGAGTATTGATTCATTGTTACTGAAAAATTCCATATTAGAATTCTGTAAAGTAATTAGGCATGTGAAGCAAAATTAGTTTCGGTATGTAGGACTTCTCTAAAAAATGTCACCTAATTGGGCTTTAAACTAACTATTATGCATTTTAAGTTTAAGAATATTTTTGCACCTAGGATATTTAAGAAAAATGTAGATGATTTACCAATGCAAAGAATAACTACATACTTTAGTGGACAAGTTTATTGATAACCATTTTCTAAAAGAAAATTCTCACATCAAATAATCATAATGCGCTTTCGAGATTTATCTGTTTAACGAAAGCTACTTAAAATTAATTAAAGTTTTTAATTTAAAACCTAATTGAAAACACCACAATAACTTTTGAAAATGTCGGGGTCCCGGGTTGTGCGAGGTCATGGTAACGAGGGGATTTCGAGGGTTATTCTGCGTTTAACTAACTCTTTGTTATTCATGAAATTTCATTATTGGGGATCACTAAGGTTTAAGTAAGTTAAAGCTAAACCAATACCGTCCATTCTTGCAAATTGTGTGCACATTGTTCGCAGCTCTCCGAGGCTGGGGAGATTGACAAAAATAAGAGCTGCTCTGAATATTTGAATGGCGCAATAACTGAATAAAAATGGAAGCAAACCTCAAAATGAAACAGTTTTCATTTTTATGAAGAATGTGCTATTTACAAGATAATTTTCGAAAGTCTAACAATCTCGTGGAGGGATTCAGTAATGAATATTTATAGTGCTTGGATGGTTGGAAATATAGAAAAATAATTTTCTTGATTTTAAACTGTTTATGAATTTATGATTCATAAAAAAATTATAAAATATCTAATCTTAATAAATAAGGGCAAACATTTTAATAAAGGAAGTATGGGTCTATATTGGGTGTTATGGTAGTGGCAAATTCAGAAAGAAAAAAATACATTTCAGTGTTTATGGAAGTTTCTTTAATGGTTAATTTTGGCAGTGTATGTTTGAAATATTTCGAGGGTTCCTTCACTGGTCTTATCTTATTTGATGCGCCTGGAAAAGTTTCTTTGTTGTTGAACAGTTTAAAACCAAGTGGTTTGTATGTGATTGTGAAAAGTGCCATGTTAAAAGGAAACTTTCTTTAGTAAATTGAAACGGCAAGTGAACGATTAGTGCACAAGCGGTCGATAGATTCATTGACAACCCAAACTACAGTGTAAAAACAATTGCTTATTTCAAATGGGGGAAAATCAACCATTAATTTATCCATTCTTAACTTTTGTGATCGAATTATTCAACGTACGACTCTCAATCCGGGAATTTCGAGTTTATGACTTAACTGTTGAACTAAAGTGAAACGTCTTGCCCTTGAATAATCCATACCAAATTGACGTCTGCAAGCTTTTCTCTGTTCCACGCGTGTATTTTCGTTCGTTTGTTTGTAATTGTGGAACATCAACATCGCTGTTCTAAATATAGAACAGCATCCGGCAATGGGGACACCTTTGATTTCATTTTCCCTCCTTATAGATGCATTTCTCGTAGCGCCATCTAGTGTTTAGCTTCGGAGTTGGATGAAGTTGAATTAGGCGACTGGTTAGGAAGAAAAGTTTACATAATAATTTTTTCGATTTCACAGGCGCGTTCTCTTGTTCATATGCGGAACCAGTTTTTATGGTTAACGTCGACTACGTAAACTCAGTTGGAGGAAATACCTCAACTCAAGTTTTTGTGCGAGCTTAATTAAAAACATAAAAAAATCGTTTTGTAAGCTCAATTATTCCATTTGTTTTTAAATACTTTATATTAACTTCGCTTATATAAGTTGCAATAGCCCATAAATGTTGGCAATATATGTAAAGGGTTTAGAGTAAAAACTTTGTCTCCATCATGAAGTTACCATAAAAAATTCGTTAAAAAAATATATCAAAGTGAGTGCTTACTTTCCGAGTTTTTCTTACCCGAACATTGAATTGGAGCACTCGCACATGAGTTGTTCAACTTAAACATCCGAATAGCGGCAGATTTCTAAGTAGTTTTTAGTGTTTGTTCGATTCGCGCTGCTTTTGTGTGGCAATCCAATTAAGCCAGTAATGTATGCTATGTACAGGAGGTTATATTTTAGACTATGTATGATCAGCTCGAATAAATCTTCACAATCAGTTTTCGGAATTTATATTGAGAAAATAGTTTAAATGTTTCATCAACTAGTGACAGTGGTAGGAGGAGGGGGATGCCCAAAAGTTGATGGCAATTGCATCCACCCCCAACGATAAATATTATAATTTCTGATTTTATAATAAAAATATTAACTAGTAAGTAAATAATATATACTTCCTAACACTAACATTTAACAAGGGTTCAACATTTATTATTTTAAGGAATATTCTTCTATTTAGATAAAAAGAAATAATAATTCAACATTATATACATAACTGTTTATGTAGATTTAAATAATTCTTCTAAATGTGCATACTTTCATGAAATTAAATTAATAGAGAACTTAATTTTTTTTTTTTAAGTGGCTTGTCTTTATATGACACAAGAATAGAAATTTAACTTAAAAGAAAGTTCCTCCAAAGTTAAAAGTTGACCAAGCGTAACAGTATTTGTCAGTGGCGGCTGGGGCAGCCGAGACCCCTCACTTTTTTGAACTTTACTTTAATATGTACTTGATAATATGGTTTTGTTGTGGAATATCGTTAAAATAATATTTAAAACAAAGCTTAAAACTTATTTAAACAGTTATTGACTTCACAACATTAACTCGAATAAATGTCAATCGCGACAATTACTATTCGCTAAAAACCCGGTGCGAAAGAATTGCGAACAATAAATAAAATATCAACGATCTTTTATTTCGCTCTTTATTTTGTGTAATTTTCTCAGCAATTTGTTTTTGTTTCGATATTTACCCTCGAAAATGTTTAAGTATTTAAATGTCGTCAAAGGATCGGACCTTTCACATTTCGAATCGTATTCAATTACTATTAACTCAATCCGATACCTTCAGCAGAAGCTATACATGCAGTAAAAAAGAGTCCGCTGTTTTTTACTAGAGTTTAGCCTTCGTATCTATTAAAGATAACACAGAATTGTCGAAACATCTTTTTTTTCAAGTAGTCTAGTAAAATGTAGCAAAGGTAAATCTAGTTACTGTTTCTAGAACAAATCTTAATGAACATTTAGTATAGAATCTGAATTGTGCCCCTTTTAAAATGCAAAATCATACAAGCAATTTGAAAATGTCAAATAAAATGTGTACATTCTTCAAACTGCAGAAACGACGTTTATTTTAACAGGTAGTATATATGAAAGGATCTAAGTGTCGAAGAAAATTCTGTAATAAAAAAGTTATTAAAAGTTTGAAGCTAGTTCCATAACTTCAAAATATCAAAAAACATTTATTTTTAATATGCTCGATTAGCATCTAAAACGTCACCGAATTGAGTCCCATTAGATGCTCTGCAGTATGTGACATCAGCAATTGGGAACCTTTTCGATTGTTGAGTTCCTTTGCTTTTTCGATGCTTCTAAAATTTAAGACGCGCAATGTTTTTAAAGGTTTTCCGGAAGGCCTCTTTCATAGACATTATATAAGAACTAACGATGTTCCGGTGCAGCCCTCTACTAGATATTGTATCAAAAAATATCCTATACATAATGTTATTCGAATGTATTGCCATTAAAAAAACAAGTAATTTAATTAAAACTTTTGAAGGGGTCAACATAACAATACCTTAACTTTGGTAACAAATTTGTAAATATTGCACATTCAAAGCTAATTGCATTTTTCATTAATTCTACTGTTAATACAAAATAATTCTGCATGAATTTACGAAATAGCATTGACTAAAATATTACTAGTAACACCAATGACTTTAAAATAATTTATTTCAATCATTTTGAAATCTTATAGAATTCTTTATTTAAATATTTACTCTAAAATTCCGAAAGGTGAAATTGCAGTTGTAAGCATTATTTTTATGACTCATGTAACATTCAAGGGGAATTTTTCCCCTATGTTTGCTGCAGAATTTTTAATCGAGTTATTAAATTTATTTAATTTGTATCGCCTAACTCTTTCTTGTATATAGAATTGTAATTGAGTAACATTGGTTTTTATACTTTCATCTATTTTATGTAATTCGCATTTTAATTTACTATTATGTCAAAAAAATTAAAAAGCAATGTTTAACTTTGGAAATTATTAAATAGGGGGGAGATTTACGTTCCTACAGTATTGGCTGAAGTTGTTACAAAACTCTGCCACCTTTACTGTGCATAAAATGATTTATGATCTGGTGTTAAAATAGTTTCATCTTCGATTGTTCGCCCAATAGACATGAGCTCATTTTATTGCGTACTCTTAATATAATTAAATGTTTTTAACATGCTTTTCAATACATTTTAGGGGTTTTATGAAGAAATCTGTTATCTTACAGTGAGACTCAGCAGTACACGGTCCTAATTACTGACCATTTAAGGAAGCATAGGTTGGTTTTCCGGAGGACCACTAGGATCTTAAAATAAACTCCACAAGTAAAACATTTAAACCTTCAAACGTATGGACAAAGGCATGTAAGGGGGTGCAGATCGCATATAAAAGGGTAGAGACGGCATCAAACCGCGAATTTTAAAATGAATATTGGATTTCTTACTAAATAATTATTATGGTAAATTATTACTAAATAATAAAATATTAATAAATAGATATGGATTTTACTTTCGAATGAATAATTTGAAACCTATACTTTACTTTTTTCCTATGAATTCTCCACTTCGTTTTTAATTTTCAAAATGCATGAAGGCATCCTTTTAACCTTTCCTGGCGTCGCCCATGCTCAAATGAAACGCCCGTCTTTCTTATATTAATTAATTTTATTGAAATATTTACTTTATTAAAATTTATTTAATTTAATTGTTCAATTAATCTTGTAGGTGTTTTTTGTATGTATATTTGAGTAACATTTACAAAATGAAATGAAATTCATGTATTTTGATATTTTAAACATTTTTTTCCATGACATGCAGCCGATCAAACGGTATAGTGGTTAGCGTGCTAGCTTCTAGACCGCGAGGTTGCGGGTTCGAGTCCCGTGTAAGGCATGGGTGTTTGTTAATGTATGTTGGCTTGTCTAATGACGAATGTTTCGGCGCATTATAGCCCTCGTGTTGCAGGGGCCCCTTTTATTACCCTCGAGCAGAGTTCGCCAAAATGCTTGAAATCTGAGTAAACTTGCATTGACAGTCAATTTCACCCCATATCATGCGTGAATTCACGCATAACATCATGGTTAAATTTTTTTAAATAATCCTTTATTGTTATAAAATCAGAGATCATACTAGCCGTTTTTCGAAGGGCGGCGCTAACTCTCTACCCTTTTTCTTTGAAAATAATGTCCTTCTCTGAAAAAATGAAAATTTATGTTAATTTTCAACTGGAATGCAATATGCAGATCACCCCAATCGAAATCGCATGTCACGCATTTCAATTTCCGATTTTTAACACGAATGGCCATTTCGCACGTTCCTTTATCAGTGTTCCCACGGTCATTGAAAGTCATTAAAAGTACTTAATATTTTTAAACCTGTTTTCAAGGCCTTGAAAGTACTTGAAAATGCTTAGAGGTGCATAAAAGTCCTTGAAAATGCTTAGAGGTGCTTAAAAGTCCTTGAAAATGCTTAGATAGGTCCTTAAAAGTCCTTAATTTTTGTGTATGTTGACCAACTTCAAAATTTACAAAAATGCAACTCAGACTTGCTATCCCAGCGTGCGCGCCACTTATCCTCATTATATCGGAATTTTCTGACATATTTGTATTACACATGCGCCAACTTGTAACTGTTTTGGTAGAATATACTTTATAAAAATATTTTATACAGACATGATGCCTGAATTTTTTTTTTAAGGTCCTTAAAAACATTAATTAGGTCCTTAAAAGTCATTGATTTTCATTCTGTGATTTGAGTGGGAACCCTGTTTATTAAGAATATTTTGCTGGCTTTTTACCAAGTCTTCTAGTACAAAATAGAAAAAAAGAAGGTAATGGAAAACGTAGATTAACACTGCCGATGCCGTCCCACGTCTAATCGGGATTCGTTTTTTTTTTTTTTTTTTTTTTTTTTGGCACTGGCGACTGGACTGGTTTAGAAGTACAGATTATTTCGCCTGACGCCGGCGATTTTTCGAGGTTTTCGGGATATCGTAAATCGTCAAGTTTTACTTCGCCATCATTTGCCCGATAGTTTTCGTGGCGTTGCCGGTATTTTCCCGATAGTTTTTGAGGTATCGCCGGCATTTGCCCGATCGTTTTTGCAGGACACCAACGTGGTGTCACCGCACGGCATAGTGTTAATTATTAGTTTCAGGATTATAACCGTCAGTTGTTTTTAGTAAGCATTTAAAAAGTTGAAATCACTTTTTCTGGATGTCACTACATTTAAAGGTTAACGCTATTTTTTCTGAGTAATTTTTAGACTGATTGAGTATCTTTCAAAGTAAGCGGATGGATTTCAGTGATTTTCGAAGTGAGGAGACGCTTGGGTATTTTCTTGAAAAGTGAGTGGACGCGTCTACCCACACTTCTATGACATTATATAATAAATTCTAACCCTCTATAACTAAACTTAAATCAATGTCACTCTGTAACTAATCATTCGATTCATCATAAACTACGAATTCAAAACAAGTATATTGTTATATTTCCTTTATTCTAACAAATGTGTGTATCTTAAGAGAAATATTTCAATTAAATAATACATACAAAGTTTTCAATATAAATCCTTATGGCTTTGACCGAGCTCTTTCATGACGTCACTTACATGGCGTATCACAATTGGCGCGTTAATATTTTCTTCGCCAATGTTTACTTTCTGACGCTGAACGCTGCTTTAATTGGAATCGTGAATCAACGACTGCAATCTTTCTCCAACGCAATTTATTTTTAAAGTTGTTGGATTATTTGTTGATGGCGTTCAGATTTACTTATGCAGGGCTGCCACTGGAAACTATAAAGGCTACTAAAGCGACTATTTTAGTGAAAAAACGGCCCAAAACGACTATTTTAAGCAAAACCTTCAACTATATTTGGGCTAAGGCTACTATTTTTTTTAAGTAGATATTTTATGATTGTAGGACGGAAAAATTATCGGCACTAAGGTACCGACGCAGTTTAGTCAAAATAGCGATATTTTTAGGGGGGAAATGAACTCTACAGAAATAGGTGTTAATTTTAATTCGTGGATCGAGTGGTAACCTATTTAGTCCCTGGTAATCACACTCGCGCAATTATTATTTTTGCCTTCCTGTTAGGTTCCAATGTTATATCTTTCGCAGTGCGAGGCTCGACAACATACACTATTATATTCTCAAATATCAAATTATTTTGCCTTTATTTACTTTACTTGACAAGAATGAAAAATTTTGCCTTGAATGCCGGAAGAAAATACCATCAGTATGGACAGCTTCTTTACCTTTTCTTTTTTAAATGAAATCTTATATTTGTATAAAAATACCAATTGAAATGTACATTTCGAAAATTGAGGGTTGCCACGTAACTAGTGGGGCATCTATTTTTGCGTAACTTAAATGGCTTGATAATGTCATCGTAAGTCATCTTTCTTCTCTTGTTAAAAAAGTCGCCTAACTTTGCTAAGGTAATTGCATTAGTATTAAAGTATAAAAAAAACCTTGTTATTTTCCTAAATCAATCAAAAGAGCAAAGTGTATGACACTTTGGAACTACACATCACTAAATGTAACCAAGGCTTCAAAGTGGAAGTTATTTATTGTATGTGAAAGTGAAATGCAAGCTTTTGTTTCTTAACATACAGATAAATACATGAAATCCACACTAAAAATCACACATGGTACAGTCTGCGGATGTGCTGATTTCAACTTTTTTTTGACAAAATTTCCTGAGATCGATGCAAATCCGCATTAAAATTTCAGCAGGGTGCATGTGTGTACTTACTTAAAAGTCTGTTCGCTACAGACCCTTGCTTGACTTCCAAAATCTCCGGTGGAATTTTTATCGCTGCTTCCTCTAACATTTGTCAATCAATATTTATGTTAGTGTGTGATTTTATTGAGTGTTATACCGATGTAATCGCAGCTATTGACGGTTTTTAGGCTTGTATGCTGGGCGATCACCGAGATTTACTTTTTCCCCCCGGTTATTTTCTCCGCGTATTACGCTGATGTAATAGACCATTGCGAGATTTGCACCGGTATGATGGACGCTATCGCTAATATTTACATTCTTGTGATGATCGTTTTCACCCGTATTACGTTGATGTAATAGACTTAATTGCTGAGATTTGAATCGGTATGGAAGGCACCGTCACCAATATTTACATTGGAATTCAGGGATGAGTTTCTTCCGCCATGTGATGGAATTCCGCTTTTTTAATTTTTTAGAAAAAAAAATAATTCCGCTTTTTCAAATTTTAATTCCTGAAAAAAATCCGTGTTTTTCCGCTTTTTCTATCCCACAGAAAAATAACCTTTTTTCTAAGGCTGAACCGCGAAGCAGCTTCATTTCCGAAATATCGGAAAACCTATTGCTCAGGCGTCGCATCACATTCCTGCTCCAAGTACAAAAATCTACTGAAATGCATTTCTTTAGTCAGATTGGCGCTCAAACTCGCATTTTGTATACTTCCAACTGCGCCGAAATTTGAGCCTTTTGTGCAATTTTTTTCTCTGCTCAAAATCTAAATTCCTTCTTACGATTTCACGCGATTAACGTATACTAATAATGCGCTTGCTTCCAAGTCTGACATCCACGGAACTATCGTTTATTTATGTCAGTATGTGTTGCTTGTTTTCGTTAAGTGTTACGCTGATGTAATGTCCGCTACTGCCGAGATTTGTGTGGCTAGGACGTGCATTATCGCTGTGATTTAGGTTGCTGTGGTGACCATTTTCCCGGAGTATTACTCCGATATAACAGCGTTATTGCTGAGAATTGTTCCGGTATCTTCGGCGCTAACGCTGATATTTACGTTTATGTGATAGGCATTTTCGTTGGTGCTACCCTGTTGTAAAATCTGAGATTTGTACCGATGTTACCGAAGGAATGTTTTGATGTCCGAGATTTTATGATGGTAATTTTCGTCGAGTATTACACCCATACAATAGTGTTATTGTTGAGAGTTGCTCCGGTATATTAGGTTCTAACTTTGATATTTCAGTTGGCGTGAGAGTTGTTTTTTCATGGAATGCTGTACTTTGATAACATCCGATATTACCGAAATTTGCACTAGTATTACCAAGAAAATGTCGATATTACCGAAATTTTTTCAGATATCGTGGACGCTATTGCCGATACGCACGTTGTTGCGATTTTCATTTCGGCTGATATTTAGATTTTCGCCGGTATTGCAAGCTTTATTGCTTTCGTTATAGTGATGGTCATTTTCGCCGAGGTTTACTCTGACACAATACCGGCTATTACCGAGATTTTCAACACCGTTTTGTAGCCATTCGCCTAGACTACCTTAAATGCGATAGCCACTATATCCGTGATTAGTGCCTGTTTAAGGATCGATTTCGCCGTTTCATGTGAATTTATACTAAAAATTTTTATATCATTTTGTATAAAAATGATATAAAAATATTCTGAAAATTAGTTCCAATTTAAATTTTTCTAAAGAAGCTGTGTTTAAAGTTGTTATTTTAACTGCAATTGTATGTAAAATTGTTTGTTTGTTGCTTTTTATTTTATTGAACAAGCTGAACGGTAGGAATAAAAATTAAATGTAAAGATTTTAGTACTTAAAATGTAGCTTAAAAACTTAGAAAATTTGGTTTAATTATATTCGACCTGTTTGTCAATATGGTATAGCTGCTTAAAGTTGTTTGACTTGTTGAAAATTTGAAGTTTTTGCTGGATACCATCGCTTTTAAAGGATTTTTTTTTTTTTTTTCTGAAGCTATACCATGCCTGATGACAGCACAAAGTGTATCTCTACATCCAAGTGCCTCTATTTTGAACCATTTTTCTCACGGACAGACAGAGAAGGTGCAGTGTTATAAACGCTCATGAAAAACCACAATTTTTTTAAGTATAGCTTAAAATGTGTTTTACACATAAAACGTTTGGAGTTTTGTTTTCAGCTTTTTGAATTTTTACCAAACTCATCCCTGAATAGTCATTTTCACCAAAGGCTAAGCTGATTTAACTGTTTAATAGCTTAATTTTCGATATTGACTGTTTTAGTGCTGATGTTATAACTGCCATCTCTGAGATTTGCATTGTTGTAATGGGTGCTTTTGCCAAGGCTTCCATTGGTGTTACGGCACACATCATGTCCATGATTTGTGCCGGTGTGATGATTGATTTCGCTGTGTAGGTTAATTGATGCAGAATGACTAAAATTTCAATATTGAAGCTAAATTTATAACTACTAATAACTTAAATTTTGAAGCAATTTATTGAATTGCTTTGAATGCTGCTTAAAAAATTTTAAAACTGGGCTTAATTAAATTCGCTTGTCATTTTCAATATAGTATAATTGTTTAAACATTAAGCATTTTGAAAGAAGAAATCGTTATTAAGTTTTGAAAAGCGAGGGTACAATTATCAATGTCTGAGACTACTATTTTCAACGTCCAAGACTACTATTTTGGCTACTATTTTTAACATCTGAGGCTACTAAAGCAACTATTTTCAAAGCTTAGTGAGTGGCAGCCCTGCTTATGAGTTTGCAAAACACTTAAGGGGCATACCATTGAACCGTATTAGCAAAACAATTTAGTATAGGCAAATTAGGGTTGGAGACGGAAATAATTATTAGAAAGCTGATTCCTGCTGAAATAGATTCTTTAAGCCCTCCTGAACTTCCCCAGAAAAGTCCCAAAAAATCCTCCTTGGGCAACATTCTTATATTTTGAATTTAAGTCCGCCATTTTGGATTTTTTTAAAAACGCTATAACTCAACAATACCCAATCATAAACAGGTTCTGTTGGTGTCAAACTTTCTTTTTAGCAAGAACTTGTTACAGCAATAAAAAGTATAAAATAGGGAGTTAATATAATTTTATTAACTTAAAATTGGTTTGAAAATATTAAAAACAGCAATTTGTAGACATTATTTTACAACAAAAGTTTGAAAATTTATTTTTTAATAGAATTCGTTTAAAAGATTTATAAATTAATATGTATAAAGAAACATATATAGTGTTCAATATATTTTAAAAATGTGTGCACTAATTTCTCTGGTTGAAACGCAGGTACGAAATAAAAAATGTCTTTAAATCACTGGTATCTCGAGTCTGCCACGATCTTGATAAGCGAATGATAAAGAAATTCGGAGGATTCACCTGTCACTCCTGTGAAAACTTCTACTGCTTGCGTCGCGTGGAGACTTCCTGGCATTAAACAAATCGCTACAGCACTGTCGCCCTTGTGTCAAGCCACCGCTAACCTTCATAGATCACATTAAAACCTGCTCTATAGTCACTTACGTCCAAACGCCGCTCAAAAACTTATCCGATCGCCTAATAGTAAAATAACCTTGACTGACGAAACTTTCAAACTCTTGATCCGACAAAGTAGTCTTGACTTTAGCCATATTCTAGAGGTAGAGGTGGGCTGATTTAGCGTAATGAATATGTCTAGCTGCATGGAGGTAAATTAACATGTACTGGACAGAGAAGAGATGAAAATACTAGTCACCTGTTCTTTCTGCTTTCATGAAATCATGTATTATAGAAGCTTGCTTGAAGTACTGCAGCCATAATTTAGCTGCACGGTTTCTTTTTTCTAGCGCCTTCGTCACGTTGGATACAATCCTCAGTAATGCTTGAACTTTGGATAGAAAAGATTCTTCGGTGGAAGATAAGTTTATCACCTTGTTATCAATTTCCCTGAGGGATTCGACCTCAGAAGCAATTAAAAATCTGTCTCCCTCACAACTCTCCAAAATCAGATGAGCTATAGCTGCCTGAGAAAGCGAATGAGCTCGTACGGGTCTCGAATAAGCTTGCCCATAACCATGTGGACAAAGGCATTCTTAGAAAATACCTCACCCCACATTCCTTCAATACCACTGTCACCCATAATTTTGGCCCCATGTAACTTCTAAGCAGATGAAATTCCACAAGTCTTACGATTACCTTGGATTATAGTTTCATCAGCCTAGGAGACTAAATATATGGTTTCAATGAAAAGATCAAATGTTACAATACACTTTTGTTGTTGCTTTCTATACATTCTTCAACTGTAAAACGAAGGTAAATTGAGGTGGGGTTGAAGATTGATGAAGTATCACTGATGAGTTTTCGTAGCATTTTTCCCCCCTGCAGCAATCTCCATGAAACCATTCCATCCCGGATCCTTCAGCTTACTTGGGACCTGCCATTCAAATCCAGTGGTATATGTCTCCGATTTCGACATCTACGGGCCTCAATTTCAGGGAAAGGACGTCTTCCAAAAGTAGATGCTTTAATCCATGGTTCTTAACCCGGTCTTGAGTAATGATCGGGATGAATACAAACTTTCCAACAGCAGTTGACGTTAGCAGATTCTTTGGTCGTGGAATACGTGAATTCGTCTGAACAGCTGAAGAAGGCTTCACACACTGTTCTCCTCCCATCACGTGGAAAGTCCCATGTCCATCCACAGTTCGAGTGTTGTGATCGGCATTATCAAAGACATACTGCACAAATCTATTATCCTGAACTTCTCTTGAAGTGTTCACTGTTACGGAAGTTTCAAACTTACAAATCTCGCTGTAGGAAACAGACCAGCCAAAATTGATTAGAAGTTTAATTAGATGTCTTGATCGGAAACGCCAAGAAACACTCCAATTCCAACCTGCACAGCTGACGCAAATGATCGTGGACGCACTGAAGAAATGCTGGAGTGCGCAACACTCAACACCTTCTGATTGCGAACCAAACCTTTTATTGTTTTCATTATACCAGAAAGCAGATAAATAAGCATCTCACCAACTTAATTTTCTCCCCCTTATGATATTTCTTCGCAGGTTGGAAATGCTAAGCAATCATAAACTTAAGATCTTATATTTTCTTGAAAGTTGCTAGTAGCCGCATCTATGATCCTTTTTATTTTTCATCAAAGGTGTCTTTTTTTTGGTCAGTACCAATTTTTCGTCAAAATCTTCGATGCAACTGGCCTAAAAGAAACAACTGTCCCGAAACACTTCATGCTAGCAGAAATAAGAACGGTACTGCCGTAGCGTGCTATTAGAAGCTCCCTCAGACGCTTTTCACTGCAAAACTTGGCACTTTCAGTATTAAAATTTGAGAGCATCTCCATAAGATCAGATAGTAGCTACTGGCAGTCATTGTTGGCATCCAGAAAGATGCTTAATTTATTGAAAGCATCTAACTTCGACTCACCAACAGATATTCAGACCACACTTTCAGATGGCTCGCCTGTCATGCTTGAGCCAACGATTGAAAACCATGCATCACAGTTTTTTTTATGATATTGCGCTTCAATCGCTATCGGATCACATTTGCTGTCAATGCGATTTAGAGCTAATTTCCCCCAATTGTCACACCTCTTTTCACACGAACTCCAAATACTTTAAGCCGACCAAACGGTATAGTGGTTAGCGTGCTAGCTTCTAGACCGCGAGGTTGCGGGTTCGAGTCCCATGTTAGGCATGGGTGTTTGTAAATGTATGTTGGCTTGTCTAATGACGAATGTTTCAGCGCATTATAGCCCTCGTGTTGATGACGGCGCCAGATAATCTGAAAACAACCAATCCAAATACTTTCAATTTTTGGGACACTTTCCACTTGGTATATGTTTGAGTACCTATGTGGGTTCTTCTTGTAAGCTCCTTTATCAACTGTCTCCCCGCAAAAAAAGCAGCATGTTTTAAAGTTGAAGGGATATAGATCACTTCTGAAAAGGGGTTTTGTTGTAATTACTCCTTCAGGTAGAGCTACTGAAATGTAACTCACATGTCTGGTATAATTTTTTCTTCACTGTACATACTCGTACATGATTAACGCCTTCAATTTTTTTCACAATCCCATCTTTTCTATTTATATTGATATTGCTTAAATTCACCAAACCTCTTGTTACATTGACACTGTTGGTGCGTCCCGCCTTCACCACAGAAAATGCAATTTTCTTCCATTTTTATTCAGCTAAAACTTGTAAACGATCAATGATATTTATATAAAAAAAAAAAAACTAATAAAAAGAGTGGCGAAACCTGTTTTTTTGAAAATGAAAGATTTTTATCAAATAAATTTTAAAATTTACAAACCTTTAGTGAAAAAATACTGTTTTTGCAGGTTTTAGGCCTGTTTTATGTTAATAAAATTATATCAACTCTCTATTTCAGACTTTTTACTGCAGTAACAAGTTCTTCTTGCTAAAAAGAAACGTTTGACACCAACAGAACCTGTTTATGATTGTGCATTGCTGAGTTATAGCTTTTTTTTTTTAAATCCAAGATGGCGGACTTAAATTCAAAAATTAAGAATGTTGCCCAAGGAGGATTTTTTGGGACTTTTCTGGAGAAGTTCAGGAGGGCCTAAAGAACATTTTTCATATGAATTCAGCTTTCTAATAATTATTTCCGTCTAGACCCAAATTTGGGTCTAATTTGCCTATACTAATTGTCATTAATGTATTTTTCAAAGGGACAAAACTGCATCCGAAACAGTCGATCAACGAAACTCACACTGACTGCTGTTTCTGTTGCGAAAAGTCGCTTGAAGGTTAATTTATAGTGCTTTAAATTGGGGTATTTTTGTACATAAAAATTTCAAGATATTTAATCCGCGGAAAAAAAAAAGTTAACATCGAAAGTATTCCAGTTATAATTTAAACCACCCAATTTGGCTAAAATGTTTGGCGATAATTGCGTCAACATTGGAGATTGTTGCGCAGCCGCATAGTAAAACCCCATCCTGTAGCGTATTCATTGACTTAAATCAGCCTGTCTAGAGTATGCCTGACATCTTAGCCACTTTAGTTTCAATAATCAAATTACTAAGGTACTTCTAGTAGAGCTAGGAGTATGGAATTTGATATGCTTGGAAGGTAGAACATGTATACAAAGAAGATTTTCCCCTCCTAATCCCTTAAAGAGGGCAATGTTCGAAAAATTTGAATCACGATTCTAATTGGGGCTAGAATTATAAAACTTAGAATACTAGTAGCTCTTAAGAATTGCGAAACAGAATACTTGTAGCTATTAGCATATATAAATTGAAGAGAAACTAAGCCTCTAAGATCAAAAAATAATACTAAAAAAATAGTGTACTTGGCATTGTAAAATTGACCATTGGTGATATTTTATCGCCTTCGAAATCATCGCCAATTGTTTTTTTTTTCTCCTTTGCCAACTTATTTTGCATATCTGAATAAACTATTTATTTAAAATAATTTTATATTATCATCATACTGAATGCATAAGTACGCCATGGATTGCGATCCTGTAAATTTAACTTTCTTAGAAAAATCTCGTGTAATTATCCGCTAATTAAACCTTGTTATTAAAAAAGTTTTTTAAAATTTCCTTAAAACCAAATAATAATTAAAAGAATAAAGATTTCGGCTAATTATATAAATCTCATAATTCACCGCCAGCAAAAAAGTTTGTCAAAAGCCGACTGTATAATAAGTCCCCCCCCCCCCCCCCCCCCCCCCCCAAAAAAAAAAAAAAAAAAAAAAACATGAACCCTTTCAATCTCAGGAAGTTTTCTTGCAAGTTTAAAAATTATGAACACTACATTTTAAAACTAGTTATTGTTGTGCAAATAAATAATAGATTTTAGATTAGTACCTTAAAAAAAAGAAATGAAATCCCACAAAAACATCTCTGAAAAGGCGCCAAGTTCTTCATGCAATGATTACGGCCGTGAAAAGTGTAAGTAAAGTAGAGCCAAGTTTAAAGTTGTTGTAAATTATGGACAATGAAAATTAGTAAATTTTTTTTTCTCAAAATCCCCCTGCATAGGCCTAAATATCTAGCTGCAAAAATATTTGTGACACTTGGCCATTACGTATTCTGGTTCACTGACGCGTAATGGCCAAGTCACACAAGCATTTTTGTAGTTAGATATTTTGGCCTGTAGTGGGGAATTTTAACTTTGAGAAAAGAAATTACTAATTTTCATTGCCCGTAATTTACAATAACTTTAAACTTGGCTCTACTTAAGATCTCAATACTTTTCACGGTCGTAATCTTTGCATTGTCGCCTTTTTACAGAGATGTTTTTATATTCATTATCATGGCGCCGTGTCTATTTGTAGCTTGTTTTTAATATTTAAAATTAAATGCAAACACCATCTCTATCAGCAAAATATGTGGTAAACTACTTTTCAAAATTTATTCATTAAAAATGAATGTGAATTGATGCATCCAATTGTCTTAAAACATTCAATGCCGACCAAACGGTATAGTGGTTAGCGTGCTAGCTTCTGGACCGTGAGGTTGCGGGTTTGAGTCCCGTGTTGGCATGGGTGTTTGTAAATGTATGTTGGCTTGTCTAATGAAGAATGTTTCGACGCATTATAGCCCTCGTGTTGCTGACGGCGCCAGATAATCTGAATACAACCTTAAAACATTCAAATATCTTTTTTTTTTTTTTTATTATTTATTAAAACAATTTTGGCAACATGAAAGAGTTTCTTCAATAATCGGATAAATGCTATTTCAGCGCGATTGGATGACGGCAAGTTGGTTTATTAGTATTCCGTAAAAGCGACCTTTTAGTGTTCGATTGATTTTTTAAAATTGTATGTGAATTTATGCTTTCACGTTCAAATATTTTTTTTATTTTGATTAAAGCAATTTTGGCCCCAGAGGAAAGAGTTTCAACAATGATCGCTTAAATAGGATTGTATTCCAAAACGGAAACGTGTGTAAAAGCGACATTTTAGTGACAACCCCCAAAACTTCGTAGATCGACATCGTTTGATTGGATTACGGCTAGTGGTTGCGGCAACGACAAACATACAATTGAAGTTAATGCTAACCTGCTTTGAAATAGCATCGGATCTGAAGATACGTCTTCATTTATTTTTTGAAATCGGTATGTAAAAATAAATTTTCTATTCGCAGCCTTCTACTTGCCTAATAAGTCACTGAATTATAGGGGATGGCAGGTATTTTCCACGTCATACTTTTCGTTGTACATTAAGAATTCACTCGTGATAAGCATCGTCTGTAGCTTTCATTTGGTCCCTTTTCATTTGGTTTTAGTAAAAAAAAAGAAGTTTCGCCCACCTGATGTCTGTGTGGTTAGCGCTCTCGCATGCTAAGGGTGACGGGTTCGAATACCGGGTTAGGATGGATGTTCGATGTGGTTCGGAATCCACGTTAAGCTGTAGGTCCTGGTCTGATTAGCCGTGCACAAATATAGGTCGTTGAGAGCACAAGCCAAAAAAAAAAAAAAAAAGTTTTCCCTAAACTTAGTAAAAGACTGATTTTTAAATTATTATTTCATTTTTTATCATCTATTTTTGAATATTAATAAATGAGCTAATTAGTCCTCCGAAACTAATAGTAGTAATGTGTAAAAGCGGCTTTTTAGTAACAGACCCAGAACTTTAGATACTTGTTGTTGGTGACTATTATAACATTAAAATCGAGATTAATTTGTATTTATTTGCAGTGGAAGTAAATAAATGAGGAAAAGATTTATTTTAAAACTTAATTTTTTAACTTCAGGCTGCTCCTAACAAGGCCTTTTGTCTTGTATATCAAATATATTTACATGATTAAAAAATGATTGCATGCAAAGAAAAGTTAACTTACAAATGAGCTCAGCTCAGCATGTAAACAACTGTTTGAAAATGAGCGTTTCACGGGACGGAAAAATGCGTAACTGTTTATCCAATAATGACAATGCATTCGGTCAAGTTTCTGCTCGATTGGATGACGGCGAGTAGGTTAATTTGCCCTCCACAGACACACAATCGAGGTTAATAGTGTAAAGGATTTAAATATCCTCTAGAAAAGTCGTTTTTTTCTCCTTTCACTTTGTACGGCGACTTGTTTATATTAATATTAAATATATCGGTCGGTTGGTTATCTTGCGAAATCTAAAGTATACATTTAACATTTAACTGCTGTACGAGGTCCGCGAGTCATTTTATGTGGAATTTTAAGCTGATGCTCACCAATTTGTTTGGCGCAGTATGGACTACGTGTTGCCACCAAATTTATCAAACCATCCAACCACAGTAGTTAAGAATATAATTTCCCAAATGAAAGAATAATCGACATTCATATAATGGATTTAAAGGATTATCTGAACAAAGGCATGTTAATTTTGTTCTTTTTGAGCGAGAACTCGAAATAGCGACGTTTAATAAAGATAACTTTTAAAAGCACGATTGGTCCAACCTTTGATTGCAATTCTTGCTAGTGCCACGCCATCGCGCCTTTTTCAATCGATTTCCAACGGGGTCTAATTCGCGCGCACTAATCAGTGCTTGTGTAGGGATTCCCGGTCATTGCCTTTTCGGTGAATCATGCTGGAATCGGAGCTAGAAAATAATTGGCTGGGATCACCTGCGAGCACGATTTTGAGACCACAACTTAGGGGATGGAGAATAATTTTAATGGTCATAAGTCGGTTTAATCATAACCCCGAGTTTTGTTTAAGGTTAGATATCGGGGTATGGTAGGTAAATTTGCAATGTGATATTTTCGGATTGAAAACAACGTGCAAGAAGCTAGTTTTAGTTACCCATTAGCTGAGAGGATAGTTATATTAGGATGCGAGTGTCCGGTACATTAAATTAATCACTTCCTCTTACCTAAAATGATTCCTCAACTCTTCTAAAATAAGATGAGAAATATTTTTAGAATAATTTGTGCCTCCTGTCTTGTTTTTGCATATCACCTTACACTGTTCAAAATTTTGTTCACGAAAAATTAGTTCCCATTTAGCTGCAACCAACATTTGGTGCTTAGCTTCATAATTTAATGGTGATAAGCATCCGAGGTAGCACCATTAATTCGTAAAACTAAGCACCAAGTGTTGGTTGCAGCTAAATGGGAACCAATTTTTGATGCAAGGTGGATCATAATTTTTAACAGTGTAGTTGAAGAATTATTAAATTTAATAATTCTTCATTCCGAATTGCTGTTTGCTCCAATTTAAAAAAGTGTTATATTTCCAGGGGAAAGGTTGTCCCATTAGAGAAGGGACGTAGAGGTTGCTGAAAAGTCCCGTTTGTGGGGTGTATGGAGGGTATAAGTAGAGGGGGGATGCCCAAAAGTTGGTGACAACCCCCCTTCTCCCATCGATAAATTCCGTATCTTGTAATAAAAATATTAACTAGTAAGGAAATAATTTATACTTCCTAACACAAACGTTGAACAAGGGTCAAAATTCTGTTGTTATTTTAATTAACATATTATGACTTGGTTTTTTTACTTAAAGGTAAGAGATAATGAGAAGTAATTATTAAAAGAAAGTTCCTCCAAGGTTGTAAATTGACGTAACAGCATTTCTTAATAAAAATATTGTATTTTTAAATCACTTTTACGCATTGTCACTAAATTTAAAAATTATTGTTATTTTTCTTTAATAGTTTTTAGACGTATTGAATGTTTTTAAAAGTGGATGGATGGATTTCAGTGGTTTTAGAAGTGGGGAGACGCATGGGTATTTTCTTGAAAAGCAGGGGGACGCGTCACCCCACGTCTACCCTCACTTCTAGCACTGATGGAGGGGTAAAAATCAAGGAGGTTCGAGCAAGCTTGGCGCGAAGAAGCAGACTTTGGCAACCCTACTCTCACTTGAACTAAGCCTATACAAACCGACTTTTTAGTACGCTCTTCTACGGGAAAAAACGTGGGTAGGGTTTGAAATTCTGCCAAATTTTTAATATAGTTTCTAAAAAAGCAATTTCTGTGGTTGTAGGCTATAGTTCAAGACCTGAACTATCAAATGGTATGCGTATTACTCTTCACAGCTAATAATTAAGCAATATTCAGAGGTTTTTAAATCCCTCTCACTAACTTCGATTTTGTATGATACGTGCAAATCGATGGAGGGCTAATTACACATTTGCCGTCATCCAATCGAGAAAAAACTTATCAGATTGATTCGATGTTGATGACAATGCACTCAGTTAAGTTTTGGGGGCTATTACTATCACTAAAAGACTGCTTTTACACACGCTACTATTGGACTAATTAGCCCACTTGCCATCCACCCATCAAGCTGAAACTTGGCAGATGGATTCGATTTGGATGACAATGCATTCCATCAAATTTTTAGGCGAGTCACTACCACTAAAAGGCCACTTTTACGTATGCTTTTTATTGACGCTTTGGTTTACTTATAAACCCTTTTCCTATCATGAGATTAAACATTTAAACTAAGCGGACGCACTCGTTGTCTATGAGAATGCTTTCTATTAAGTTTTGGGACTGTCACACAACGGCAGTTTTTACATGCGTTTCTATTGCCTTACGTTAGAATTATCAGTAGCCTTTACTCACGTTCTATTATCCAGATACAAACCTTAATTCAAACATGTTAAATTTTAGCAATATTTAATGACTGAAATCTTCTACTATTAAAGTTACCGAGTAAAGATATTCAAAGGGCTAATTAAACCACTTGCCGTCATCTAATTGAACTGAGACTTGGCAGATGGACTCGTTGTGGATGAAAATTTAAAAAATGGATTCAATATTTTAAAGCCGACCAAACGGTATAGTGGTTAGCGTGCTAGCTTCTAGACCACGAGGTTGCGGGTTCGAGTCTCGTGTTGGCATGGGTGTTTGTAAATGTATGTTGGCTTGTCTAATGACGAATGTTTCGGCGCATTTTATAGCCCTCGTGTTGCTGACGGCGCCAGATAATCTGAATACAACCAACCAATATTTAAAAAAAAATGGATACCAATATTTTCTTTACCTTTGCACACTATGTAATGTAATCGTTTCGTAATCTATTGGAAATATTTTACACTAGCTGCATGGTTCCTCGTTGCGGATATCCATCATTGGTGTATAGGTCTCGTCTCAGCTTTTGGGGCTTTACTCGAAAAAAGGTTCATTGCCACGCAAATCCAAGCTCGCTTCGCCTGCTGGAAGTTTAATTTTAACATAAAAGCAGCTCGCTTCACTGGCTAAAAAGTTTATTGACACATAAGCACTGGCTCGCTTCACTCGTTCAAAGGTTAGTTGCTACGCAAACACAACTCTCTTCGCTCGCTGAAAAATTCTTTGCTACGCCCTCACAGGCTTGCTTTGCTCGCTGGAAGGTTAATTTTATTGCGCAAGCATATGTTCACTTCGCTCACTGAAACTCGTACCCTACGCTTATTTGAAGTCACTTTATAAAGAAAAACTTTAAAAAAATTTAAATAAAAAAAATTTAAATGTTAACATTTTGTTTAAGAAAATCAAAATTAGAAGTCAAGATCTACTAATGTCGAAAATTTCAGAGCTCTACGCTTATTTAAAATCACTTTATAAAAAAAGCTTAAAAAATTAATTAAAAAATATTAATTAAAGTTTTTGGTTGTTTACTTCGATTGATTATTTCGTTTTCCGTGCGTCAAATTCCTAATGTCCGCTGAAATCTGAATCGTAGCTTTTACAATGGCTTACTTTTGAAGACTTCTCGGTGCTAATTTGTAAAGGGCAATTGAGGGTCCACTGTGGGTGGGCCTGAAACGAGATGCGAGAGCCGGTTTCTCCCCCCCCCCCTGGTGGCGGGTGACAACCGCCCCTCTTTGTTAATTTGTAACGGACGATGGGTACAAGGGTCCGAAAACAAGTCTATTATCACTCCGTGGCCTGAGGGAAGAATAGGAACAGAGAAAAGCCCCCTGCTATTGGGATTTCTAAGCAGAAGTTTTACGACTTGTCGATGAACAAGGCGGCTTCTTTTCTTAGTTCTTAAGGTATTTGGATTTCGAACTTTATGTTTGAAAAGAAAAGGAATAATGGAAAAAACTTGGCTTTCTATTGAAAACTTTGGATGCTCTTTTTCGATTCGAATTTTGTTATAATAGTTTTACAAAACATTATTATTGTAATATCATGGGTCATCAGATATCTACGTTGCTTTGGTTTAATTTATATTATTACTTATGAAGCTCTGATGTGTTTTTGGAATATTTTGCGTGATTGAAATACTTTTGTGAGAATTTTGTTTGAATTCAGTAATTAATTAAGAATAATTTCAATACTGTAATTCGCCAGAAATCAATATTAAAGTCGTATATTGTAAGAAAAAATTGATAAAAGAAGAGTAATGAAAAACAAAATCCTGCCAATTTCTTTACTGCAAGATCTGTCACATTTGTTGCCGCATTGTCGGATGCCACTTTAAACTTTTTCCAATGTTCAGGTATCTTTTGTTATAAAATTTCTTCTATTCATAAATTAGACTCATAATAAAATTCTCAGTTCAGTAATGAATAACTTTTTTCATGCATAACACTATCCTTTAAAATATAATGCACTGTACTAAATAATAACTAAAAAATATTATAATTTTTATTTATTTACCAATTAGAAGAGAAAATTCTTCAACGCAAATAAAAAAAAAGCTTTTAAAAAGCACTGAAACGGTTAACAATAATTATTATCATCAGTTTATATTGACATTATTATATAAACCTACATAATAAAACTCAGAATTAAAAATTAACAGATTTATCTAAACTTTTACAAACTACAGAGAAATTACGGCGCCAGATTAGAGGAACCACCTTGAGTTATTTAATAATGTAAACTTATTAAAGGGTAAATATCTGAAGTACCGAAAGAAAACTGTTCGATGATTTAATTATTTATCTCATTAACATCTTAAATTCAAGATGTCTTTTTACTATTATAACTCATAAAAACAAAGTTTCTAATATAAATCCTTTATATATATGTTTTATGTGTTAAGTCACTGAACTCAGATCAAGTTTTGATAATGTTTGATCTCTAAGGGGAAAAAACAACATCTATTCCGAAATATTTACTAGTTTCAAAACTTGCTTGAATACATTTTCATCCACAGCGAGTCTATCTGGCAAGTTTCAGTCCAATTGGATGAAGTGTGATGTCATCCGAGGGCGACGATAGTAGCTTGTGTAAAAGCATTCTTTTATAATAGTGTCAGTCCCCAAAACTTGACATAATACATTCTTAGTGACAATGAATCTATCTATCAAATTTTAGCGCGATTGGATGACGGTAAGTGGATTTATTAGCATTCAGAAACGATAATAGAAGCCTGTGTTAAAGCGATCTTTTTGAGTGTCTGTGGCAGCCCCCAAAACTTGATACAATGTATTGGAATCTATATCAAATCAATCTGCAAAGTTTCATTTCGACTGGATGACAGAACGGGTGTTAATAAAAAAAATCATTAGAAGTGACAATGTAGTCTCTGCAATAGCGGTCTTTAATTGACAGCCCCCAAAACTTAATAAAATGCATTGTCATCGATATCGAATCTATGTGACCAATTTCAACCAATTGGTTGGTTGGTTCGCTCAAAGACCTATTTTTATGCTCAATAACGGCTAATCAGGCCAGGATTTACAGCTTAACAACGAACATCCATGGCAAAACCCGGATTCAAACCCGGCCTTTGGCATGCGTGGCCAGAGCGCTAACCACACCGCCATCAGGTTGGTCAGCCTGATTGGATGACGGTAAGAGGGTTAATTAGCCATTCGCAGATTTGTAGGTCACACACACACAAAATCGAAATTTATATAAACAATTTTTTAAAAAAGGTAATAATTTGTAAGTAACTGTCAGAACGAATGAAATACAATAATTTGATATAAGTTGAAACATATTGTGACTTACCATAATTTACAAATTTGCACCTGCATATTACATCTTATTATTTGTTTTTCAACCTTCTCGTATATTATACTTGTATGGTCAAATCGCTATTCTCAGAAAAAAAAATTTAATGATTTTTAGAAGAATTTTGTTTATCGATACAAAAGAATCATCCTTTATGGCCCCCTGAGCAGACATCACCCCCCCCTTTCCTCATTGGGGTCAAGTCAATAACGCCACTGCTTATAAAGCAATGTTAAACAGTAAACAAGTCCATTTTATAATTGTTTTAGAATAATAAAAGCTACAAAAATAATGCTAACTCAACACAGATTCTTCCCCCAAACAACTTCCCAAACAAATTGGGAGAAGGGAGGGGGGGGGGGACAGAAGAAGTTCTCTTTGACAAAGAGAAAAATGATATTGTATAAAACAGCGGTTTCTAACCTTTTTAGTTGTTCGGATCAACTATCTATATTATGAAAAAAATATAATGTACACGAAAAATTAAATTATATTTTTTTATAAAGTGAGGAACTTGATTGCACTTGGCTGTTACAACAATTAGAAAACTAAAAAACAAGTGACCAAAGTTTAAAAAAAAAATCATCGGAATTTTTGACATTGTTTATCCCCCGTCAATGAGAGAGTCAATATCTAGATTAAAACTTAGCCATGCTGTTTAATTCACGCATTATTCACTATCGATGTTATTCACTCGTTACAACATCGAAAAATACAATCAAGTGGCTAGATTGTTTCCATCTTAAACCCTGAAGCTCCGATAATATTTATCTCGGCGATTCTCTACCAGAGTTCACGGCCCAGTACCGCGCTACTCGCGTTCCGTGGGGTAGGAACCGCTGGTAGAGAAAATCAACTAAGCTTGGCGCAGTTTGGAGTTTGGCGTCGAAAAGGGCTTAGTTGCTTGGCGAAAACGGCGATAAACCTGCTTCATAGGTACAACCGGTTTCGAATGGTTTTCCAGCTTGCTCACACCTCCTTCTCTTCTAACCTCCTTGGGTAAAAATATACTGCACTTTTTAGCTTCACCTAGACGTTTTTTGGATGAGTTTAAGTTGAAATTCCCTTTAATTTCCTTTTTGCTTCATGTATACAGCTCAAGCTGTTGGTCAAGCTTATAGAAAAATTTCCGAAATTTCCGATTGAACTTTTTTTTTTTTTTTTTTTTTTTTTTAATATTTCATTTAAGCCTAATAATTTAACATATTACACGTGTTTATAGAATTCATGGTTTTGGCTATGACCCCACGAATATTTAATTTTATTGATATAAACGTACATTTTATGCCTAACTTAAAGTGATATAAAACCTCGACCGGAAATGAAATCTGAGTGGCTCTCCATCTCAAATTAATCAGAATTATATATTCTGTCAATGTGCCGAATTACAGAATTGTTTCAGGATATTCAGTTTTCGGCTATAAGGCGCCAGTCGCGCTACTAATAGCTCTACTTTTTATACTTGTTGGTTGTTTCGGATTTAATGGCTTAAGGGCAACGTGAGGACCTAATTGCGCCAGTTACTTGGTAAATAAAATTAAAATGTAATTTTTGCTCACCAAATAGTTTTGGTAACTATAGGTTCAAGTTTTGAAACAAAAGTTAATGATGCGCCAAGATTATCTTTCTATTGATTGAGTTGTTCAATAAGTTGACGGAACAGAGAAGTTTTCACTGCCCTTGTACAACAATGGCCGCAAAGTTATCTCTTCCTTCGTTGAAAAGAACAACTCAGTGGTAGAAGCCATTACTCGTTGGAGACTCGGTAATGTAAGGTAACCGAATGGTGAATCGATGCTTGTCAATCGATCCTTGTTTGGACGAGGTGTGGTTGAGAGTTATTGGGGTTGCATATTAAATAAAAATCGTCGCCAGGAAAAGGGTATTGTGATTAGATCGCTAATCGAGTATGGTTTCTTTAAAGAGGGAAATAAGTCTGTGGGATCTATTGATTAAAATAGCTAATTATTATTGTCGCCTCCATAGAAAATACATTGAGGAAAGGTTAGCGCTCTGGTTATTTGTGAATTATGTAACCAGTGAACTGTCTCTTTTTAGTGTCACTCACAAAAGTTTGTTAATATTTGTAATAAAGGTTATATATAATTCTAGTAATAAGTTGTGATGCGACACAATAAACATGGAATTTAATAAATAGATGTGTATGTGAATGCTTTTTTCAGATATGACATTATCTGTGCTTCTCATGTTCAAACTTTTATTTTTTAATTGTTTCTGTTGGTTGAATGTAATATGTGACGTGGGTATATATTTTAACTGTAAATAACATATGTACTTCAACTTTCACTTATCGTACCACGTGACAGATAGAGAAACGTTGCCATTCTTTACTTTTGTATCTCTGTTCTTGGCAATGGTCGTAATGTAAACATAAAATAGCGATACTGAAAGTAAATAAAAAATTTTAAAGATATTTGATCTCATCAATTGATTTAAATGTATTCTTTGTTAGATTTAGTTTTTATAAATCAAAATGAAAGTAGAATTAGTTAGATATCGTGTTATTTCTTTTTCCGGAAATTTTTTAAATATTGAGATTGAATTAAAAAAAAAATGATACGAGTATTAACTAACAAGAAAGGCTCCATTATTACAGATATAGAATTTTAATGGAATTACAAACGTGAAATAGATGCTAGTCATCAGCTTGTACATTTCGAGCTTCGACTGAAAATGGATGTGTTGGCTTATGTTATGTATATTAGGTTAATTTACATCTTGGATGATTTTTTTTACAGGAAAACATCTTCCATTATAAATATACATATAATTGTATAAAAAAGGCTGATTGTAAAATTTCTATCGGATCTAGAATAAAAAAAGTAAACCATAAAAACTAAGTTTTTAATATAAACCTTTCATATGCATTGTTTGTCCAATCTTCATGTGCAGTTGTAACTTATTCAAGAGATATTGCGCTCAGATCGACTAATTCCCTACCCCCTCCCCCCGTCCAAATAAAAAATGTGGTAGAATGCATTGTCATCGACATTGAGTCTATTTGCCAAGTTTCAGAATTATTGGATGACAGTAAGTGGGTTAATTAGTTCTTCAAAAGATCAATAGTAGCATGTGTAAAAGCAGCCTTTGGTGACAACTCCCAAAACTTTATAAAATGCCATGTCATCGACAACAAATCTATTGGTCAAGTTTGAGCTCAGTTGGTTGGCAGCAAGCCTTCCATATATTTTAACACCACAAACAAAATCAAAGTTAATATAAAGGATTTAATCACTGCTGGCAAGTGCTTTTGTGTAAGAGATTATTTAAATAAATTCCTGCTTCAAGCAAACACACCAATAGGCCAATATATAGGCAAAACAGTTATTTAAAAAAAAAAAAAAGCATAATTATTTCATTAATCCTATTAATAGCAATGCAAAGGAATGTGAAAATTAAGTAACCTTAAAAATATTCTATATTGATATGAGATTAAAAATCTTTAAAACTCAAATAATTGATAGGATTTCATACACATTTGTTTACCCTTTTAATTAATATGTGAAACAACATGTATGTTTAACACATTTTTAAATGTTTTGTTTCACTGATGCGAGATTGACACTGATACTTTAAAAACAAAAACCCACAGACAAACATTCTACATCAAAGTAATGTAAAAATAATGGCAAAATTACGTAATGAAATGGTTTTGGTGGGAAAAACATACCAAGGCAACTTCAAATCATTTCCTTCTTGCTCTATTTCATTATATAAATGGTCTATAGCGACCTTACTAATGAAGTATACCAAGTGCATTTTAAGGAAAAATGAGTTTCCTGTGTCATAAATTAGTTTTTACTAGTATGATATCATTACTTCTCTAATTATAAAAACTGATCAAAGCAAAATTAAAATTGGATAAGTTCTTGCCTGTGAAATGTGGCACAACTTTCTTGAAAAGCTTCTTGCAGTAGCAATAAGCTACCATTTTGATGTGCAACATTTAAGCCGCCATTCAAATCCAATGGTTGAGGAGGTGCTGTGTGGCATTAAGTGTGTCACATGACCATTGGTCTCAATGATTAAAATGAATCAGTCAATATTATAAAAATGACTGTCCTGATAGGAACAACATGCCTAAAAATTCAAATATTAATATATATATATAAATATGTATAAATATATATGTATAAATATATATATATAAATATATATAAATATATATATATATAAATATATATATATAAATATATATGTATAAATATATATATATATAAATATACAGAGTTCATCCTAGAAATGAAAAAGGGCAGGGTGCTATTTTCCAAAAAAAAAAGGGCACTTATATGGCAAATTGCAGAACTACGCGTTTTCTGCCACAATTTCAATATTGTTATACTTTTCTACCATGATAAATAATTTTCAATATTCTGGAAAAAAAATTATAATGCAAAAATCTGTGAATCAAAAACTCGCCCAGAAACTTAAAGATATCAAAATACTGATAAAATGCTTCAATCCTAATTCTGCTGGAATGAGACTGAGAAAATTATTAAAATTAAAAGTGCAATATACACAGTAAAATTTTCATCAAATAGTAATTTTTATAAAATTATCAATTTATAATACAGTAAAATTAAGATAACAATGTTTTAGTATAATGAAAATGTGTTAAGATAAGAACTTTTCATTCCTTCAAAATTTTCTAAAGTTTGAATGAATCAACCTTAAACTGCATCTCTTAGTTTTGCTATTGTCAGATAGAGAATAGAGTTTCTCTAAATTTAACATTATTCATTGTGGGATATCACAAGGAGTATTCCGACTAAAGAACTTGGACTATGTCCTGAAATTTTTGCATTTTTTTATTTTCAAAATCAAATCAAATTTAGCGTCAAAACGGCGATTTTTTTTGCCGTGCATGCCGCTATTATGTAAGCTATAATAGAAGTTTTTTTTTTTTTTTTTTTTTAAATCGGAAATAATCTGGGATTTTGGTTGCATTCCTGTTATGTTTAATTTTAAATATGAAACGGATGTTAAGAAATTAATTGGTAACAGGCAAATTACCATAAATACCCCCTAAATTTAACAGGAGGACATCGCGATTACGCGTGTCCAAACGGAAATATTCTTTTTAAATTCTTAGTGTAAACATTTGATAGTTGTTTGATACTAAGTTATTCAAGTCTTTCAAATTCCTTTCTTCACTATTTTGAAGGAGGCATGGTAAAAATCCAGCGAAATAGACTTAATCATAACACGTACGAAATGGCCATCGGAGTTTACTAATGTGCACTTGGGAAATTGTAAGACGGCGCCAAACAATCCACCTACTAATGAAGTACGTTATATAGACATCTACTCAATGGTTTCAGTCCTTGCGCGTTTGAACATGAATGCTCATGCGCTACAGCCGATTTCAGTAGGGTTGATCCACATATTGCGTACTGTTGGGAGGGGAAAAAACGAAAGCTTTTCGAATTCTTTCAGGATGAAATTTTTTCTGAAAAAGGGCAGGAAGGGCGCTATTTTTTATAGATAGAGGGCAAGAAGGGCGTTATTTTTATAGAAAAAGGGCAGACAGGACGCGCCGCCCCTCGAAAAATGCCTAGGATGAACTCTGTAAATATATATATATATTATATATATATATATATATATATATATATATATATATATATATATATATATATATATATATATATATATATATATATATATATATATATATATATATATATATATATATATACATATATATATATATACAGGGTTTCCGCGAATATGGAAAGTCAGAAAATCATGGAAAGTCATGAATTTTGATATTGGGTAAATATATATAGATAAATATATAATATATTTATAATTATATATATATTATATATATGTATATATATATTATATATATATATATTATATCTATCTATATATATATATATTATATCTATCTATATATATTATATCTATCTATACAGCGTGTCCCCGTATAACCTGGCCGACCTTTATTTTTGACACCGTTGGTCCTAGATGCATAGTCCCAATTGAAGAAATGTTTTAAATCGTTAAAATATTTTTACTGAAGGGTTTTTAAGTTAGCAAAGGGGTTGATATAAAAACTACGAATTGTAAATTTTTATACGGTCCCCAGTTCCCCCCAACTCATATTTAGAAAAATGTAGCCCATGAAAAAACATTTCAAATAAAAAAAAAATTGAAATTTGTTAGACCAATAGCAACGGTGTTATTGGAGTTTAAAGTTTTAACACTATTTGGGGGGCCCGTACATAAATTGAAATGAGGAAATATCGTCTTATTGGAATAACAACGAGCTTCTAGACTAGGTTTGACTATGGCAAACAAGTTGTTGTTCATCACCTAAAACATTATAATTTCTTACTAGAAACTGCTTTAAAAAAAAAAAAAAATTACAAATGATACAACCAGGGTGTCCAGCAGCCTTGAAAATCGGGAAAGTCGGGAAATGTGCTTGAATTTTTTGCACCTCGGGAAAGTCGGGAATTATGCTTGAAATTTTAGAATTTCCAGTCTGCATCGGGAAATCATCTCTTTTTTATACGAAAAATCTTTATGGATAAAAAAAAATGAAAATGTTTTCTTAGATATGCGATTCTTCCGCCGATCGACGGATTTCTGCTCTCTCTCTCTTTTTCTGTAATGTCATAGCTTCTATCGGCATTATTTACATTCATATGTGATTATCATTTTGCTGAAGAACGTTACAGTCATGTAATGGCCGCTATTCTCGTGATTATGTTAGGCGCTATGGCCGAGAATTAGGTTGTTGCTTGATAATTTTTGTCGGATGTTTTTACTGCTCCGATATAACAGTCACTGACGCTATTGCATATATTTGCACCTGACAGACATAATAAAGTTCAGACATGAAAGCGGATTTTCTATTTTTACTAAAATTTCTACCATTTCTGTGATAGATACAAATTTGCATTACAATTTTATTGGGTTTGCTTGGAAGTTTGACAGCCAAGGAACTTGCTTACTTTAGAGTTCCTCCTACTAGATTTTATTACAATTGGTACTCCGACCACAATTAATGAAGGATTGACCCAACTTAACCAATACCTATAATTGATATTGACTTAACTCGATGTTCAGGCAAATCGCCCATCATTTGGGGTCGGGTAGAGCTCCAATATCTGAAACAAAGCATGCATCTATTTAAGCAAAAGCGAATCAACCTTTTCCCCCCAATAATTCAATCCCGCCATATTGCTGCAGACTGTTTGAAAGTAGTTCCTGCATGTAGATGCGAAATGTGAAAATGTTAAATTAGTAGAAATTCTATTGAATGCTCAGAAAGAATACTAATAGCATCCAAAAAAGGAATCAATGGAACTAATTTACTTCTGTTTGGTAAGTCTGCACCTTTTTTTACACAATCGATCTCTTCCTTGAAATTTAAGTTTTGGAGACAGCTAATTACAGAGATTTTCACGCTCTTTATTTCAAACGGAAGTAGACGTTAAAATTCTTTAATCTTTCCTGCTTCTTGAAAAACTTTCAATCTTTAGGTCAACCTTTGCGAGTTTGCACTTATTTATAAACCGCTTGCAATATGTCACGACTCGTATTATATTGGTGAATGAAAAAAAACTTTTCAAATAGTATATTTTAAAACGTGCCGTTTTCCAAACTCATGTGAAGGATATTCTTTCTTTTCTCATTTAGAACCTCGAGGGATTGTCTACTAAATTACTTTTGGTCCGAAAATTCCTCTGCATTGTTCAGAAACTTAAGATCCTTTGGCCATAAATCGCGTTGGGTAAATTTATTTGGTTGCAATTCTCGGGATGCCATATCAACAATATTTTGCTTTAATGTATTGACTAAGATTTGTGTATGTTTTCCGCTATCGCCGACATTTACATTGGAGTAATGATAATTTTCAACTTGGTTTAAGCCGTTTCAATGCCGACCAAACGGTATAGTGGTTAGCGTGCTAGCTTCTAGACAGCGAGGTTGCGGGTCCGAGTCCTGTATAAGGCATGGGTGTTTGTAAATGTATGTTGTCTTGTCAAATGACGAATGTTTCAGCGCATTATAGCCCTCGTGTTGCTGACTGCGACAGATAATCTGAAAACAACCAACCAACTAAGCCGTTTCAATAGTAGCTATTGCCGAGATTTGGGATGCCGTTTTGATGTCATTCGCTTCCCCTGATGCAATAGCCGCTATTTTCCGTGATTAGTGTCTGTATGGAGATCGGTTTCTCTGTTTGGTTTGAATCGATGCAGAATTTCTAGAATTTTGATTTAATTTTGTGCAAGAAAGTTGTCCCAATTTTACTGTTTATCCTTTTTTTAAATTGTAATTTTAACTGTTATTGTATGTTAAATTGTTTATTTTAGCTTGAAAAACAATTTTACATTTTAGCTATAATGGATAATAGTTTAAAAGTTAAAGTAATTTTTTATGTAAGGGTTTAAAATTAACGTGTACAACTGTGTGAAAATTTTTTGCTTTGGCCATGTCATTTACATGCAAAACCTCCCTCCCTTAATTCTTAACAGCAGAAATGTTTGTGATAGCAGTCGTGCTTAAAGTAAACTATTAAAATGCAATCCTAGGTTTATTCCTTTTTCTTTTTATCTGTTAAGGTTTAGACCTTCATATTTATGTATCACTTGTTAAACAATTTTATGTCTTTTTTAACGCCGTAAAAAAAAAAAAAAACTTAAAATAATCTTCTCTTCCTATTTTCAAACTACATAGTCTAATTCTTACATGATGATTAGATATTTTTTAATTTCATAATTTTTTGTAATTTGTCAAATTAGTTCAACATGCTACTTGGTGGGGGTATACTTTGGAAAATGTGGTGGTAATTAATTGCGAGAGGGGTCCTTGAAAATTTTTGGGATGAGCCTTGAAGTTCTTGAAATATGCTTGAATTATCAGAAATTTTGCTGGTCACCCTGTACAACGCAACAGAAAACAAACTTATAAACAATTTTAATTAAGTAATTTTAAATAATAACATAATCAGAAAGCAGCGCTTTTTGTTACACAAACAAAAATAAAAGGTGAGAGAAATAAACAAAGTGAAAGGGATAAATAACCTCTTTCTTAATTACATATTCTCGAAGTGTTTTCCTTCGACTAAAATACCTAAGCGCACACGTCATTCAAATTCATCTTCAATATTTTTCAGCATTAAAGGCGTAATACACCTGGCAGCGGATAAAACTCGATTCTGCATATCTAATAGACTCGTCGATTCTTTTTCATATATCTTGCTTTTCAAAAATTCTCAAAGAAAGAATTCTAAAGGATTTAGATCTGGAAATCTAGGAGGCTATTCTACCAGACCTCCATAGCCGATAATGTTGTCTTGAAACTCACCCCACAAAGGGTGGTGCACCATCCTGTTGAAACCACATCATTTTAATGTCTGCTAACACGACATAGTTATCCAGAAAATCAGATAAAGGTCCCTGTAACAGGTTCGCATACTTTTTAACCTGTTAATGTATCAGCAAAAAAGAAAGGTCCTATTAACGCTCCCTTCCATATGCCACACAAACGGACCATCGCACTTGATGCTTGTTTGGTCGGATCACATGAGGATTTTGCAGGGACCAAAAGTGTGTGTTTTGCCTATTTACTTCCCCAGTTCTTGAAAACGTACACTCATCAGAAAATGGAATGTTATTCACAAATGATGAATCCAATTTTAGTTTGTTCATGATGAAATTGCAGAAATCAAACCGTCTATTTTCATCCCCGGGCAAAAACTCTTGCACCAATCACGGGCGATAAGGATGTGCACCGTGTCGGTTTAAGACTCTCCACACATGGGCTTTTGAGTATCCACATGCTTCACTAATGTCCCTGACACTAGACACTAGGAAAGCAAGAGCATGGCCCAAAATTTCTTCGTCAGAGACAACCACTCTTGTATTTCCGGATCGAGGACGTCTTCCTATGCTACCTGTTTCTCGCAAACGCTTTACAATATTTAAAATCGTAGCTTTAGATGGATTTGGAAAATCCATTTGGAAATAATTTAATTGCATATTGTCTTGCAGATTCTCGCCCATTTCGATTACACTGGCCGTACAGAAATAGCATTTCTGCGTACTGTTCCGCAGTGTACATTTTAACTACGAGGATTGACAAAATAGCTAAATACATCTGGTATCTGGTAACAGTATGACCTGCTTGTATTCTGAAGTGATGAACATACATTATTGGTTTTCTACCTACCAATCAATAATCTGCCACTAAAATTTGCATAGGAACCTACAAATCCCACAGTACTACATGCTAATTTACACATAAGGGTCGGGAATTTTATATTCCTTTTTTGAATTTTTTTGTTTTTTTGACCACTAACGGGAATTTTTTTTCGTTATTTCTAAAATTTTAGGGATAGACGAAAAGTTTAAGTACAATTTTAGGGAGAAACGGAAATTTAAGGAATTATAGGAATTTTAGGGCGAATGCGACCCATGCACAACGCAAGAGTGTGAATTTGTTCGGCCATCACAGATTTAATTTTTTTTTTTCCCCATCCTACGTGGTCGAAAGATTTTTGTTAGTTTTAGGGAGTATGGGCACCTATTATCTCTTTCAAACGAGTTCAGCATCCATAATTCATTATAGACATTGATCGATCGTATTCATGCATTTGATTACAGAATAATTTTCCGAACGCAATTCCTTTTTCTCTGTATTGCATTTTGTGTACATGCCCTTAAAATATGTTAATAAACACGGGTGTAAAGTGGTATAAGTCACTAAATTCCATTTTTCATATCTCCATGAATATTGGTCGTTCAAATTTCAATTTTTTTTTGTTTGAAATGTTTTTTCATGGGCAACATTTTTCTAAATATGAGTTGGGGGAACTGGGGACCGTATAAAAATTTACAATCCGTAATTTTTATACCATCCCCTTTTCTAACTTAAAAACTATTCAATAAAAATATTTTAACGATTTAAAACATTTCTTCAATTGGGACTATGCATCTAGGACCAATGGTGTCGAAAATAAAGGTTGGCCAGGTTATTACCGCCACATATGCCGTGTGATGATAAGAAGCACTCCCAAACGTGATGTTGATGTTCATTTTTCCATGGATGTTGATTTTATCACCAGATACAGTTTGGAGGGTAACGCAGGGCGGCGTCCAGATGCGTCTTCCATCCAGTTGTTGAGCCAAATATTTCCGGATGATGGTCACATTGGCTCCATTATCGATAATCATATTGCAAGGAACTCTATTTATGTGTCCCATAATGAAGATTCCATTACTGCCGCCACTCATTGCAGAAATTTGTAGAGCTCTAAAATGGGGCATCTCAACAACTGGCAACCTCCGCCCAGCGAGATGGCCAGAATTTAGTTTCCCTCCTCCCTTCTGGGAGCGGTCTTAGCTCCAATGTCTTGACAGGATCGGTAGTTTCTCCGTATGTGGCCCTCACATCCACAGTTCCAGCACTTCAGGCTCTGCTTCTTTTCCGGGATATTTCGTCTCAAGTTATTGATCTGTCTTATCAATTCATCCATACAAGCAGCAATTGGGCGTTCTGGCTCCTGGATAGTAGCAGCCCTGATAGGATGGCGTTCTCTACGGGTTGCTTGCTGGGCTGCCTCGTACATCATGGCATACACTAAAGCACTTTTTAAATCCTTGACATCTGCCATTCGCAGGGCCTTCTGTATCTCTACATCCCTGATGCCATCGACGAAGTACTGTAGAGACTGTATTTCTCTCGTTTCAGCGGGGCAGTCTGAAAAGGCGAGATGGGAGAGCCTTTCAACATCTGTGGCGAGCTCCTGGAGTGTTTCGGTAGGCTTCTGTTGGCGAGATTTCAACTGCAGCCTGCTGTTGTCTTTCACACATTTCTCGCCAAACCGCAGTTCTAACGCACTTGAGAGTGCATTGAAGTCAAAGCGTTGCTCTTCGGAAAGCGTTTGTAGTATATCTGCATCTTCAGCTCGCAGAGAGGCAGCTAACTGGCAGGCTTTTGTCACGGAGTCCCATCCGTTGGCGTTGGCGACAATTGTGAATTGAGTTTTATACACTTGCCAGGAAGATTTTCCATCGTAAGTCGAAAGCTTGATTGAAGGTCGGATGGTAATTGGTACACATTTCAAATCTTCCGAAATAGTTCTGCTCGCCAGTCTCTTCTCTAACATTTGGTCTATGTTTTCTTCTATCTCACCCAAATTTTCTTCTAAATTCTTCTTTTCCAGAATCTTTATCTTTCTCTCCAAATCATTAAACTTGAATTCTACATTCTCGACTTTCCCTTCTAAACTATTACATTTCTTTTCGACATTCTCGAATTTCTCTTCAAATTTGTCTTCGATTTGTTTCACGCTTTCTTCCATAATTGCTAAAAGATTATTCTTTAATTCCTCCTGTCCGGCAGAGATCGCAGAAATATTCTTTTGCATTTCCTCCTGGCCCGCTTTCATTTGTTCTTGACTCGCTTTCATTTCTTCTTGGCTCGCTTTTATCTCTTCCTGCCCTTTGGACATTTTCTTCTCCATTTCCTGCATGAAAGCAAAAAGCTGTAGAAATTTTTCATCTTGTTTCGCCATTGCTCGGGTAATCGGCATTCAAACCCCACTTCTGACACCAGTGTTTGCGTGGATGGGTTCTAAAGATTTGAAGCCAAAGCAGATCAAAACTTGCCGGAATTTATTCCAAAATAACTCTTCACAGTTTTCTTACAGCTCCAGAACTTCTCGTTCTAGTAGACACAATACAGCTCTTTTCACATCAATAGAGCACAAAACAGCAGTTAAAAACTTGACAACACAACTGCTAAATCGCCACAAAAGACAATGCAATACAGTTCGCTTTAGAACTACTCGGAATGTTCACCGTGACCCAGTAATTCCAGTCAACTGACTAGTCAACTAACCCAGTCAGCAACTGTCTCAACTAACACTCCCGCTCTCTTGGCCGACTTATATAGGGGAAGCGAACATTCTTGAGACTTCTAGAGGTAGATATTTGGAGAACTTTCCAGATCGTAGTCGAAAAGTCCTACACATGTACATGGGGACCGAAAATGTCGCCAAATGGTCGCCAAGTATGGCGACATTTGGTGATTTCTCGCCAAATTTGGCGACAAAAATTAGTCGCCAAAACCGCCATATATATATATATATTGTTACGAATTTTTGTATATTTGTAAATATTTCGTAGTGTTAATTTTGTAAATACGAAAATTTATGTACATTTTGCATAAGGCAGTGCAATATTTCGTCTTTAGTTTTTTTTCCCCTGCAATGAGTCTCTTGATGCTTGATAACGAGTTTTACAGAGATGACACTAAGAAGCGAGTTTTACAAAGAGCAGGGCATTTAATAATATGGTTATGGCAATCTCGCCAACTTGGCGACGGTTTTGGCGACTAATTTTTGTCGCCAAATTTGGCGAGAAATCACCAAATGTCGCCATACTTGGCGACCATTTGGCGACATTTTTGGTCCCCATGTACATGTATAGGACTTTTCGACTACGATCTATAAAGTTCTCCAAGTATCTACCTCTAGAAGTCTCAAGAATGTTCGCTTCCCCTATATAAGTCAGCCAAGAGAGCGGGAGTGTTAGTTGTTAGTTGAGACAGTTGCTGACTGGGTTAGTTGACTAGTCAGTTGACTGGAATTACTGGGTCTCGGTGAACATTCCGAGTAGTTCTAAAGCGAACTGTATTGCATTGTCTTTTGCGGCGATTTAGCAATTGTGTTGTCAAGTTTTTAACTGCTGTTTTGTGCTCTATTGATGTGAAAAGAGCTGTATTGTGTCTACTAGAACGAGAAGTTCTGGAGCTGTAAGAAAACTGTGAAGAGTTATTTTGGAATAAATTCCTGCAAGTTTTGATCTGCTTTGGCTTCAAATCTTTAGAACCCATCCACGCAAACACTGGTGTCAGAAGTGGGGTTTGAATGCCGATTACCCGAGCAGAGGCGAAACAAGATGAAAAATTTCTACAGCTTTTTGCTTTCATGCAAGAAATTGAGAAGAAAATGTCCAAAGGGCAGGAAGAGATAAAAGCGAGCCAAGAAGAAATGAAAGCGAGTCAATAACAAATGAAAGCGGGCCAGGAGGAAATGCAAAAGAATATTTCTGCGATCTCTGCCGGACAGGAGGAATTAAAGAATAATATTTTAGCAACTATGGAAGAAAGCGTGAAACAAATCGAAGACAAATTTGAAGAGAAATTCGAGAATGTCGAAAAGAAATGTAATAGTTTAGAAGGGAAAGTCGAGAATGTAGAATTCAAGTTTAATGATTTGGAGAGAAAGATAGAGATTCTGGAAAAGAAGAATTTAGATGAAAATTTGGGTGAGATAGAAGAAAAGATAGACCAAATGTTAGAGAAGAGACTGGCGAGCAGAACTATTTCGGAAGATTTGAAATGTGTACCAATTACCATCCGACCTTCAATCAAGCTTTCGACTTACGATGGAAAATCTTCCTGGCAAGTTTATAAAACTCAATTCACAATTGTCGCCAACGCCAACGGATGGGACTCCGTGACAAAAGCCTGCCAATTAGCTTGCCTCTCTGCGAGCTGAAGCTGCAGATATACAGTCAATCAGGGTAACTTTGAGCCATAGGGTGTAACTTTGCGCCACCTCCTAGTTTTCAGTATTTTTGGGTTTAAAGAGCTGCTCATGATCCACTGCTGCAAACTGCTGGCAAGATTGTGAAATTGGCTTTTTGCTTGATAGTTTAATAAATGAATTGACAAAATAGTATATAATTTATTTGGCCATTCAGTTGTTTTTCTGGAGTACTGTTTTCAAGTTCCATTTTAATGCTTATTTGAAGTTGATGTAAATCAACTAATTTATGCAAGAAAGTATCAACTTACCACTTTATCAGCTATATAATTTTCTGAAAAAAGTGAAATTGTTAGTAGCTGAGGGTTATTTATTTACTAACATTTAATAAAAAGCAAAAAACCAAGGCACTATCATTTTACCACATATTCAGTGTAACTTTGAGCCGGTTCAAGGTTAGGCTGATGACAGTGTGCAATGTATACACTGCACATATAATTCTTATTTTATTCTAATTTATTTTTGGTTGCTTTTAAATACATTTATATACATACAAATGCCATTTAATTTACAGAATCTTCTCTTGTATGCAAAATCCGATAAAATGAAAATGTTGGGAGTGAATTCAAGAAGTACCTAATTATATTAAAAACACGTTCACAGAACTAAAAAAAAAAAAAATCTGCCGACCTGTAATGGTTGTAAAAAGCTTTTCAGTTGAGTAAGTGAAAAATCTATATGCACAAAAAATAAATGATAAAGGAATATGTATAGCAAGGATATGATGGGATTGTCCAAAGTCCTCTACCACATGAACTCCTTGGAGACAACAAGAGTAAAAGTCCTACACTAGATGACACACCTAAAGGTTATGTGGTTAGAGCTCGGGCCCTGTATGCCAAATGTTTCGGTTTCGAATCCCGGTTAGTCATGGATGTTCGTTGTAATTCGGAATCTACGTTAAGCTGTAGGTCGTTGAGCGTATAAACCAACCAACCTGAACTAGATGATGCAGGTGACAGTGTGTGTACAACACTGTCATTTTCGGAGAAGATGAAAGTTGCACAATAAGGACATGGTAGAGGTTTATACTGCTCAAATTGTTGGGAGAATGTTACTGAAAAGTCAGAGGTTGTTCTAGTGGTGGCTGTTAAACACATCAATGAGGCAGGAATTTTATACACAGAGCATGCACGTATATTAGATTTTGGTAATGGCATATGCAAAGTTTACGACTGCGTAATTATTCAATACGATGGAGAAGTGTACCCAGACCAAATTGACTTAAAAGACAATGTGATATTTGGCGGTTCATGAAGAAATCTGGTGCATATTGGAAATGGCCCAATATCAATGATGATCTGTGATATGAAAAAGTAGGCGTGTTTAAGAAATTATCACCAGAAATTATTATTCCAGCTAGAACACTGGTGCCGAGTTCGAATCCCGGATTATGCATGGACGTTTGTTGTGGTTCGGAATCCAAGTTAAGCTGTAGGTCTCGTACTGATTAGCCATTACAGTGCATGAAAATAGGTCGTTGAGCGTACAAACCAACCAATCCAGCTAGAACACAAGAATAAATTTTCCAGATCAATGATTCTTTCTTTGATACAAAACTATTAATCTAAAAAATGCCAAAGTGAAATTTTATGAAGTTTGAACTTTGTTTTTAAATTATCATACTATTTTTAACAATAAGAGTGGAATATTTGTGTCTCATTGTGACTTGCAAACACCATAGTACTTAACTAATAGCATAAGGGCGGCCTATCAGTTTTATTATTTTCTATTTATCTTTTCAATTTTTAATTGATAAAATGAGTTTATATTTAAGTGAATGAACTGAAGATTGTTTTTTCACTATATTTGTATGTTAAAACTGAATAATAAATAGGTTTTCTTTGCAATATATTCATGTGATTCGTTATCCACTGTTCCTACCTAACATATTCTTTGTGGTGTTATTTAAAATATCCAAACTTTATGATACTGGTAACTGCAGCTGATGATGTTTCAAATACTTAGAAATTTAATTTTACTCGTTAAAAGTAGTCTAGACTCCAAGATTGAATAAAAAGAGCTATTTTATATGAAACTTCTGATAGTGGTTCAAAGTTACCCTGAATGACAGGGTAACTTTGCGCCGGGTTATTTTCCTATGATTTGGTGCTTTCATCATCAGCATTTACTAATTTGTGCAAACTAAAATATAATTTAGGGTTTATTCTTCCATTTTATGCCATTAGGTCGGAAAATATTATTAAAACATAAGTGGGGAAGAAGAAAATACTGAAAATGTGGTTCAATGTTACCCTGATTGACTGTACTACAAACGCTTTCCGAAGAGCGACGCTTTGACTTCAATGCACTCTCAAGTGCGTTAGAACTGCGGTTTGGCGAGAAATGTGTGAAAGACAACAGCAGGCTGCAGTTGAAATCTCGCCAACAGAAGCCTACCGAAACACTCCAGGAGCTCGCCACAGATGTTGAAAGGCTCTCCCATCTCGCCTTTTCAGACTGCCCCGCTGAAACGAGAGAAATACTGTCTCTACAGTACTTCGTCGATGGCATCAGGGATGTAGAGATACAGAAGGCCCTGCGAATGGCAGATGTCAAGGATTTAAAAAGTGCTTTAGTGTATGCCATGATGTACGAGGCAGCCCAGCAAACAACCCGTAGAGAACGCCATCCTATCAGGGCTGCTACTATCCAGGAGCCAGAACGCCCAATTGCTGCTTGTATGGATGAATTGATAAGACAGATCAATAACTTGAGACGAAATATCCCGGAAAAGAAGCAGAGCCTGAAGTGCTGGAACTGTGGATGTGAGGGCCACATACGGAGAAACTACCGATCCTGTCAAGACATTGGAGCTAAGACCGCTCCCAGAAGGGAGGAGGGAAACTAAATTCTGGCCATCTCGTTGGGCGGAGGTTGCCAGTTGTTGAGATGCCTTATTTTAGAGCTCTACAAATTTCTGCAATGAGTGGCGGCAGTAATGGAATCTTCATTATGGGACACCTAAATGGAGTTTGTTGCAATATGATTATCGATACTGGAGCCAATGTGACCATCATCCGGAAAGATTTGACTCAACAACTGGATGGAAGACGCATCTGGACACCGCCCTGCGTTACCCTCCAAACTGTATCTGGTGATAAAATCAACATCCATGGAAAAATGAACATCAACATCACGTTTGGGAGTGCTTCTTATCATCACACGGCATATGTGGCGGTCATTATGGACACTTGTATACTCGGACTGGACTTTTTAAGGAAATATAATTTTTCCTTAGACTTTAAAAACAATGAGCTGCATTCAGTTTCTGAAGACATAGCGTTATTTGGAATCAAAGATAGTGAAGTTAAATCCGTACATCAAATAATAGCTCAAAATGACATCACATTACCCGAAAGAACATAATTATTACTTCCTGGATACATAGCTGAAGATAAAAGTTTCCGATATGGCATAATGGAATACCCTGAAAATCACAACAGCCCCAAAGGAGTACTGGTGGCTTCAACTCCCGTCGACCTTTCAAGGACTGCCATACCTGTGAGGGTTGCCAATGTGAGTGATAAAGCGAAAGTCATAAAGAAAGGTGAAGTGTTAGCCACGTGTACTCCAGTAACTTGCATAAATCGAAATAGAAATCCTCCAGTCACTGTGTCTTCAGAGAACATAAGATCAGAGCTACTGCATAATGCACCGTTAAACAACGTAGAAAGAAGTGCTGCACAACTGGTCATCCAGGAATTCCAAGATGTCTTTTCCCGCACATCTTCGGATGTCAGACGAACAAGTTTGACGCAGCATAGAATTGATACAGGAGACCACTCACCTATCAAGCAACACCCAAGACGACTACCGTTTGCTAAACAGGAAGAGGTAGGAAGTCTTCTAAAAGAAATGCAAGATAGCGACGTGATTGAACCTTCAGCCAGCCCTTGGGCCTCTCCCATCGTCCTGGTTCGGAAGAAGGATGGTTCAAATAGATTTTGCATCGATTATCGGAGGTTGAACTGTGTCACGAAGAAGGACAGCTACCCTCTTCTCAGGATTGATGACACTCTGGACATTCTTTCTGGAAACAAGTGGTTTTCGACACTAGACTTAAAGAGTGGATATTGGCAGGTTGAGATACATCCTGATGACAAAGAGAAGACAGCATTCACAACTGGACAAGGACTTTGGCAGTTCAAGGTGATGACATTTGGATTATGCAATAGGGTGGAGCGAAAAAACTTTTTCTCGAAATTTACAATGCCCGAGTTATTATTTGGTGCAAAATTGGCTGAAACAAATATTCTCCAAATTTCAGCTCAAAATGTTGCCATCTTGAGGTTCCACACCTCAGGTGAATATTGGTATTGCCTTTTTTTTACGTTTCTAATAAATTTTTATTGAAAAAATAGTAATAAATTAATTAAATAAATAATTAATTTGTAAATTAATATTAAATAATATTTAATATAAGTAACTATTTAATAATTTATGTTAATATTAATATTTATTGTCAAATGTCAGAGCAAAATATAGCATTTTCTATATAAATAGCCATTTTGTACTCCAAAAATATACTAGATGGCAGCACGTATTCTATTTAGATTTTTTTGTTACGTTAAGCCTAAGCAGACACGCGACTTTTATTCTGTGGAATTTACAACAACTTATGACAACTTGTTTTTTAATTTGTAATTGAGAGCAATAAGTTTTACCAAAAGTCCTTCATAATAACACGAAATATTCATGTAAACATAAACATGACCTCAACTAGAAGTGAAACATTTTGTTGTGTTTTTGGAACTCCAGTTCAACTGAAAGAGACAGTGTTACTCACGTATGCTGATTTAATGAAGCATTTCCTATGGATAAAATATGATATATTGTCGAAGAAGGGGAACAAGAAAAATCCTTCTATAAAAGATATAAGCGAAATTGTTTCTTGTGACATTGAAAGAATTTGGAAGAAAGCCTCTTTGCCTGTGGTTATAGTCATCAAAAAGTTATCCGTATTATTAGAAATTACAATGATAAGTACAAAAATATAAAAAGAATACCCAAATCTCGAAAGGAGGCTGACAAAATTAGGAAAGATTTTTTTGGCCAAGCAAACAGTTCTTAGTTTGATATTTCTGTATGTAAATGTGTAAATTTCGAAAAATGCAAGTGTTCAGTGAAAGTTCCAAGTATGGAACGAAAGTTTTTGACAGACCAACGGCATGAGATAAAAATGGTAATAGGATCAATTGACATTTCTGCAACTCAAAAATTGAAGCGTGTAAGAGAAAGACAATGCAGAATAGAAAATCAGGAAGCTAAAGCAAAGGCATTGAAAGTTGATGCTTTTTCATTTAAAAATATTACAGATTTAGAAACCGAAGCCATCTTTTTATCTGATCATGAATTGGAAGATATCTCTGAGGATGATTATGATTACGTTAATCATGAAGCTAAATATCGGAAAATAACTGACGATGAAACTCCCTCAACATCCAAAACATGCCAAATGAGAATATCACTGCCAAATTTAGCTGTTGCTTGTGATAGAACAGGAGTATCGGATAGATCAGCTGCTATCATTGCACCCTCTGTGCTACGTGATGTAGGGATTGTATCCAAAGATACCACTTCTAAAATTATTGATAGGAGTAAACTGAGGAGGGAACGACGAAAGGTACGATCACAGCTTAATTCTACACAAGTAACAGAGTCTTTGTACGCCATCTACTTCGATGGCAGAAAGGACAAAACTATAGTGCAAGAAAAGAAGGGAAATTATTTATATAGGACTATAACTCTGGAAGAGAATGTTGTTTTGTTGTCAGAACCTGGCTCTGTTTATTTGGGACATGTGACTCCGAATTCTGGCTCTAGTGCGAATATTATAGGAAGCATCATCGACTTCGTTACACAGAAAGGGATTACACTTTCGGAACTAGTTGCAGTTGGGTGTGATGGAACGAACGTCAACATTGGGGATAAAAATGACGCAGTAAGACTTCATTTATATATATATATATATATATATATATATATAGGTTTGCATGACCTAAAAACTTGAGCCATTCAATTGAATAAAATATGGATTAATCGGAAAGTGTCAAAATATATACAATTAAATTGTTTTGAGTTTAGGGCCTTTTAACTTTTGACGGCAGTATACTTCTCCGAATGTATGTTCCGAATACCTTTCAAAGGAATTATTTAAAGAGAAATGCCTTTTAGAAAGGAAGCGCTTCCCCTCTTCCTCACATTTGTGTCTCGAACTGAGGAACACAAGAAAAACTCTTGCCAGGCAACACAATAATTGGCAGAAACTATCTGACGTAATCGAAGCTATTCCAGCGGTGATTCGTTTCCTTAACTCCTCGAATTTGGTAGAATTTTAAGTTAAATAATTGGGTTTAAATTTTAACTACTTTGTTTTAAATTTAAAAACCAGGAAGACTTGAAATTATAAATGTATAAATGACTTATTGATAGACAACATGGCAAATCACAATTTTAAATTTCATACATAGGAGGTGAAAATATCATCATGAGACTCCTTAATAAGCCTTTTTTTTTTTTTTTTTAATTTATTTGTTTAGCGTAATAATGTTTGTAAAGGGAGGTGAGGGGGGGGGAGGGGTTGGGAATCGGAAGTTTGGGCAGTCGTAAAATTTCCTTAGAATAGGCCTTGAATATTAGTATGATTTAGCAGACAGTTGGGATACAGAAAACAATTTTCAAAAAAGCATGAGAATTGTAGACCTTCAATAGGTTTACTAGAATATCAAAATCCTCCTATTTAGTCAAGAGAGTTACTTTGCAAAAGGTTATCAAGTTCTAATTTATTTATGTCATAAAGTTTTCAGCCTTTGTGCATTTTCCATGGTGTACCAAAAGCCAAGACAGTTTATAGATCATAACTCTTTGTCAATGCATCTTAGGAACAAATAGTATATTTAAGATTTATGAAGTATTACTTTTGCTACAACTTTTGTTATGAAGTTTTTTTGTGGAGCTATTATGTCAAGAGTTATGCTGCATCAAAGTAAAAACTTTTTCGTAGGAATGCTAGTTTTTAAAGATTTTTTTTAAATTTTCGATCAAATATCCATAATGATATACTACCATACAAAAATATCTTGTAGGAAATTTATAATTCTACAACTTTTATATTACTTCAAGTTGTTTTGTAAGACTAAGACCTGCAAAGGAGCTAATCTGCTTTGCAGGTTTATGAGATAATCTTTAATAATTTATTTATTGGTGGTGGAGGGGGGAGAGAATAGTTTCTTACTGCAAAACCTGACAACTGTTACAGAAAATAAAACAATATATTGGTAAATATTGATAGGCTTTGTAAAATAGAAGTATAAATATTAAAATAATGCATATACGTAATAATTGTAATATCTATTTATCATTTTTGCCGTGCTGCACCAAAAACCTACATCTTGAAATTTTGGATTCCTGGAAATGCCTGTAATGTTTTGTGCAAAGCTCTGCTAAGCGATTTGGAAACATACCTAGTTCTAGTGGGTTATTATACAGTAGTAGTTTTTTTTGCTCGTTTCTATCTTTTTTTTATTGCGTTTATATATCCTATGTTTTTTCTTTTTTTTATTTTCTTTTTGAAAGTCTGAATTTTGCAATAGCTTCTTTGCTTTTTTTTCATTCTTGCTGCACTTGTATATTGTTTGTTTTTCATTTCTGAAAAATTGAAGAAATGTAACATCACAATCAATAAATATTTTACAATAGTTGATTGTTTTATTAACTTATTAAATAAGAAAGTTATATACAGTATGATCAAGAACTATTCATGGTATATTTATTTTATTAGTGTATGTTAACAATAAACATGGCTGACTCTTTTACTTTCAAAATTTTCAATGAAGGAATGAATACATTTAAAAACTTAATTGATGAAAAAAAATTAAATTCTTGATTGCTATTTAGCAATGTTGTTTTGTGTTTAAATCTGTTGAACAAGTTTCCAATCTTTTAGAAGAAGAAAAACATTCACCACATAAACAAAGCCATCATTTACGAAAAACTGGGTGTAAAAAATTATTTATTCTGGCATTTGACATTTGTTGGTTTCACATGGTTAATACAAATACAAATCCTGCACATTAAAAATCTTGCTAATTGTCTTAGTGTCATTTGGCCTCTTTTTCTTGAATCCCATCAATTTAAAGCCTGTATTACACTAATCTCTGTAAATTGGGTTATTTGTATTCACTTTTCTTTAATTTTCAAGAGGGGTGCAAGTCTACCTCCTTGCCCCTACCTGGCGGCACCTATGAATTGCGACATTGTTTTTCCCATAACATGCATGTAATACAGTAAAAGACCGATTATCCGGAATCGGCGGGAAATTAGGATTTCCGGATAACCGAATTTTCCGGTTAATTGAATGTCGACGTTTTTTCGCCAAATTTAAACGGCAAATAACGATATTTTTTATAGGGGACACCTTACATTAAAATCGTCACAACCGGAATATTTAAAAAATATTCTACTTAGCTTTTTTAGTTAAAATAATGTTATATTTTACCCTTATAATCGGCAATAATTTGAAATATGTTACCAAAATTAAATCATTTTCATATCAGAAATTCCGTAAAAAAATTATAGAAGATTAAGCATTGTAAAATATAAAAAAAAATAGAGAGGTCTCTTGATTGTACCGATTTTAACCGAACCTATATTTTAGGGTTACCGGGCCCGGGCGGACAAAGTGGACTATCGCTATTTCAGTTCCGGAGGGGAAGTTTTCTTGTGTGCGTTTTCACGGTCCGATTCCGAGAATTCTGGAAAAGTAGCTTCTGTATTTGGAAACTCCGGTGATTCCCTTGTCTTACCAAATTATCTGCTGGAGAATGTTTTCCCGATGCTGTGGATAATGGAATTTCGATTGCGCAACCCTCTTTCTTATACAATTGAAACAAGCTAGATTTATTAATAGATTCGGCAAATAACCACAGTATATGTATTTTTCCGGATATATTCCGGAAAAAAACATTTTCCATTAAGAATATTAAGGTTTTTTGCTGAGAATTCACAGTTGTTTGAATAAGACCTTCGGCATTCCGGATAAACCTGTAAGTGTCATAATAATTTAATTCATCTTTTTAGTTTCTATCTTGTGGCAATAGTAATAATAGTTTAATTCAGCTTTTTAGTTTCTATCTTGTGGCAATGGTTTTTGTAAATAAACGAAATCGAAAATGAGAAACGCAACGGTTGTTATGGCGTCCGTTTTTTTTTTTTTATTTTAATTAGAAGCAGAAAACAGGTAATTATCTACTGCAAATTCTAATATTTAAGTTATCGTTGAGTTATTTTACATTTTTGGCGTCCGTGACAGGACAAGATAAATAGGAATATGTTTAGTCAAGTTAAAGGTTTCAAAAAAGAAGATCTGAAAGCCGTTGCGGAAGAAATCGGCGAAAATGTTTCGCCCAATGCTAAAATGGCTGAGATAAAGAACATTATTCTTAGCAGCGAAGAGTATAAAAAGGATCCGGGTTTCACCAAGGACATTTTGGAGAATATTATTTCTGAAAGAAAAATTCGAGAAGAACAAGAACGAGAAAGAATTAATCGTGAACAAGAAAGGAATTACGATTTAGAGAAAGCCATGATGGAACATGAACTGGAATTGGCGAGAGTTCGTGCGGAGGATTAAGGAGTGGCTTCCGTTTTGGAATCAGTTTGAACGCATTGATAAAGATGAAGATATTGCGCCAGAAGACAAGTTTCAATACCTAATACAAGCTACCGTTCCGGGGACCAGGGCAAGAGAAGTCGTAGAGAGTTTCCCGCCAACAAGCGCAAATTACTCGCAAGCGATTGAAAGTTTAAAATCACGGTTCGGCAGGGAAGAGCTTCTTGTTGAGGTATACGTCCGGGAGCTTTTAAAGCTTATTATATTTGTCCAGAGCAAACAGAAGTTTTCTCCAACATCATTGTACGATAAGCTTGAGTCATATTTGCGTGCATTGGATTCATTAGGAGTTACAACCGAAAAATGTGCCTCGATTTTGTATCCTATGGTGGAATCATGTATTCCTGATGACTTTCTAAAAGCATGGAATAGGAGCTCAATTTCTTCAGGAAAGGAAGCCAAAGTGCGTCTCACTGACCTGATGTCATTTCTAAAGTCAGAAGTAGAAGGCGAAGAAAGAATCGGTCTTGCGATGGAAGGTTTTGGATTGGCAAAAAATGAACTCCCTCGAGTTAACAAAAATAAAAAGTATGAATCTGACTTGTTTAGAAATAAAACACCAACTGCAGCTGGTTTGCTGTCAACAACCTCTGAAGTAAGAAATAAATGCATTTTTTGTGAGGGAAAACACAGGAGCTCCGAATGCTTTTCTGCCCAAAAAATGAGCATTATCGCCAAGCAGAATGTTTTAAAGGCCAAGCGCTGCTGTTTTGCCTGTCTTACGCCTGGTCATAACGCTAAGAATTGTCGAGTATTTTTGAAGTGTTTGATATGTGGGAAGAAACACGTTCCACTAATGTGTGAAAAGCTGGAGGTACAAAATACGCCAAAGGCGGAAGAAAATGTGACCGAGAACGAAGTCAACCTTTCAAATATGAGCACGAATCCAAAGGTGTTTTTGCAAACTCTGAAATCCCAACTTATTTCTAATGGCCAAGAAAAGAGTGTCCGTCTTTTATTGGACAGCGGATCACAAAGATCATACATTTTGAAAGATGTAGCAAAGAAGATGCAATACTCACCGATTAGACAAGAAAGTGTGACACATGTGTTATTTGGAGGTGTTGCAACGAAGGAATATAAACACGACTGTTTTAAAATAAAATTGAAAAATTTGAACAGTCAGTTCAAGTGCAATTTTGAAGTTTTAGACCAAGATGTCATATGCAATAATATTCCTCCTGTTGGAAAAGGTTCGTGGCTTAAAGAGCTGCAAGATAAAAACATCGTTTTGACAGACGTTGGTAACACCAGTGATCCAATCGAAATTCTCATCGGAGCTGACATAATGGGTAAATTGTTTACTGGTCGCCAAGAAGTGTTGTCTTCTGGATTGGTAGCAATAGAAACTTATTTGGGATGGACTTTGATGGGAAAAGTACCCCGAAGCGACATAAGAGCTGATAGTTTGGCCATGACGGTGACAAATCTATTTGTGAAGGAGGCAGATTTAGCTGATCTATGGAGACTGGATTTAATTGGAATTAAAGATCCCATTGAAAAGAAATCTCAGAGGGAACAGGATTTTATTACAAAGAAGCATTTTCAAGAAACTGTTCGTTTCAATGAGAAAGGTCGATATGAAGTTCAGTTGCCATGGAGTGAAGGCTGTTCTCCGTTACCTAACAATTTCGACTTAGCTAAAAAACGGTTGGAGATTACAACTTCTAAACTTGTTTCCAATCACCTGTATAAAGATTACGAAAACGTTTTGCAAGGATGGTTGAAAGAAGGAATAATTGAAGTAGTCCCGGCAGCTGATTTAGATTCTTATGGTAATTACTTGCCTCATCGACCCGTAATAAAAGAAAGTAGTAGTACAACACCCATTCGCCCTGTTTTTGATGCATCAGCAAGAATGCATAATCACCCTTCTCTAAACCAGTGTTTAGAACGTGGGCCTAATTTTATCGAGTTAATTCCAGATATTCTGCTGAGATTTAGGGAGCGAAAGATTGGTGTAACAGCCGACATTCAGAAGGCCTTTTTACAGATCAGCGTGTGTCAAGCCGATAGAGACTTCTTGAGATTCCTATGGTGGGAGAGCAGAGAAGAAAAGAAACTCCAAGTATTTCGTCATACCAGAGTAGTGTTTGGAGTAAAATGTAGTCCTTTTCTTTTGGGAGCAGTCATAGAACATCATGTGAACTGTTCAGAAGACTTAGAATCTGATTTTAAGGAGAAGCTTCTTAAAAGTTTTTACGTCAATAATGTGGTGGCTAGTGTTAATAGTGAAGAAGAATTAAAGAATTTTGTGGCGAAATCCAAAGAAGTAATGCGTAAAGGAGGATTTGATCTCAGAGGCTGGGAAAACTCTGGAGAAAAATGCAAAGCAGGTGAATCCCCTGAAACTCCCATAGTTGGACTGATTTGGAATCGTCAAGAGGACACATTGAAAATTAATATGAATTGGTTAAAGGAAGTAAATCTTCATTGTCTCACCAAACGAATGATTTTGTCAGTCGCCCATAAAGTTTATGATCCTGTTGGCTATTCTTCACCGGTGATGCTTTGTCCTAAATTAATGTTGCGAGAAGCTTGTAGAAAAGGAATCGGTTGGGATGAAGAAATCGCAGGAGACATAAGAAATAAGTTCTTTCAGTGGTTTGAGAAATTAAAGTTCTTAGAAGAAATACGTATACCCAGGTACATTAAAAGCGATCACGAGAAATTGGAAAATTGTGAAATACACTGTTTTTGTGATGCCTTTGCCGCTGTAGTCTTCTTGAGAATTGAAACTGAAAATAAGACAGAGTTAGTACTTCTTGCATCAAAATCTCGCATTGCACTTCTCAAGGATGGAACTATTCCTCGGTTGGAGCTTTTAGCTGCTTTAGTGGGAGCTCGATTGACGAAGTCGGTTATAGATGCCCTGGGATGGGAAGGAGTAAAATGTCATTACTGGAGTGACTCGACGACAGTGCTCGCATGGATATCTCGAGAAGAAAACTGGTCGGTTTTTGTTAGAAATAGAGTGCAAGAAATAAAGAAACTGAGTAGTCCCTCCTCATGGCACCATGTACCTGGTGAAATGAATCCTGGAGATCTACCATCGAGAGGATATAATGCAAAGCAACTATTGAACCTCGCATGGTGGGAGGGTCCACTATGGCTGAAAGAATCCAGGAATAGTTGGAGTCATGTAGGGATAGAAGAAATTATCAATGAAGAAGAGATTCTCAAAGAGAAGTTAAAATCTACTACCCTCACAAATGTTGAGGAAAGTTCTGAAGCAAACTGGTATTATTAATACTTCTCAAAGTATCCGCACATTATCCGTCTGGTTTGTTGGATTTGCCGATTCATTCATAACTGTTCTTCAGTTAAAGAAGATAGAACATTTGGAGAAATTTCAGCCCTGGAGTATGGAAATGCGGAATTAAAAGTATTGAAGATGATACAGCAAGAATCTTTGGCAGCTTTGGAAAATAAAAAGCTAAAAAATCTCTCGACATATAGGGATGATGACGGCATTATTAGAGTAAAGACGCAAATTACTTACAGGAAAGATGAAGAAGACTTTAGAAAACCTGTTCTTCTACCAGCTGATCATGAAGTAGTTAAGAGACTTATACGTTTTCATCACGAGAAAAACTCGCATTGTGGTGCTCAAATGTTGTTAAATATCTTACGAGAGAGATACTGGATATTAAATGGCAAGAAAACTGTGAGGAAAATCATCTCGAGCTGTACTATCTGTGCAAGATTCTCTTCTCGGAAGGTCGAAAGTACAGTTTCCCCGCTTCCAGAAAATCGTGTACGGGATGCTGCAGTCTTTCAGATTTCAGGGGTGGATGCCGCTGGACCCTTATACCTGAAGGATAATACGAAAGCATGGGTACTTATCTTTACCTGCGCGATATATAGAGCTGTACATCTCGAGTTGGTCAGCAGTGTTTCTACAGAAGTTTTTTTGATGGCATTAAGGAGATTTGTGGCCAGAAGAGGTAGATGTTCTGCAATTTATTGCGACAACGGTAGTAACTTCGTCGGTGCCGCGAACTGTCTACGTATGTTGGACTGGAATAAAATTATGAAACATGGAGCCATCAATAACATTGAATGGAAGTTCAATCCACCGACAGCTGCGTGGTGGGGTGGATGGTGGGAGCGGCTCATTAGAATAATGAAAGACCTGCTCAAAAGAGTTTTAGGCCGAGCCCTTCTATCTCAAGAAGAGATTCTGACAGTGTTGTGCGACTGCGAATCACTGATGAACTCGCGTCCTCTTACATATATTTCGGAGAGTAATGCAGATCCAGTTCCCCTTTCACCATCCATGTTTCTACAAGACATACAGGAATGGAGAGTGCCAGACCTTGATGCAGTCGATCAGAAAAGCCTAAATCGAAGATTAAAGTATCGGCAGGCTCTACAAAAGGATCTCCGAAACAGATTTCGATCAGAGTATTTAGGTCTTCTTGTACAGAGGAATAAAAAGGCAGAGTCCCGTATCATATCAGTGGGAGAGATTGTATTAGTTGGAACCGACAACAGCAAAAGAATAAATTTTCCTTTAGGACGAGTTGTCGAGCTACTACCTGGTAATGATGGCAATGTGAGGTTGGTCAGAGTGCAAACAGCCCATTCTAATCTCCTCCGCCCTATCCAGAGATTATATCCTTTAGAAATTTCTGCAGACTCGGATATTTTAAACTCTGGTAGTAAATTAAACATGAAACTGAAATCATGGGTGCCTAAAGAAGATGTGCCTGTTGCTACAGCGAATCAATCTAGCCACATCACTAGAACTGGACGGGCTGTTAAGATTCCTGAAAGACTGAACTTGTAACCCTTTTGAACTGTCTTAAACTCAAATTGGTCTTTTAAGTTTTCTTTGTCAAGTTAATTTAAGCTGAAGTGTTGAGATGCTTCCATCTCAAGGTGGGAGTATGTTAAGTGTCATAATAATTTAATTCATCTTTTTAGTTTCTATCTTGTGGCAATAGTAATAATAGTTTAATTCAGCTTTTTAGTTTCTATCTTGTGGCAATGGTTTTTGTAAATAAACGAAATCGAAAATGAAAAACGCAACGGTTGTTATGGCGTCCGTGTTTTTTTTTATTTTAATTAGAAGCAGAAAACAGGTAATTATCTACTGCAAATTCTAATATTTAAGTTATCGTTGAGTTATTTTACAAAACCGGAATAAAAAAAAATCAATTTTTATAACAATATATTCATTTCTAATCAGCGCAAATTCAGCTATTTCGCCATTACAAATTAAGAGTGATTTTCTGAGAGCGGGGCACACTTAGCATTGGGCTGTGATTATGCTAAGTTTTGATTTCCATGAAATTTTCAGCAAATGTTCTCTATGTTATGTTGATTACAAATATGAAAACCGCTTTACAAAATTCCATTCCATTGTCATGTTTCAGCTGGTTTTGTAGAGGAAGGGAGGCGCATTTTATAGCATTTTTAATGAAAAACGCTATCATTAGAATTAATTTTTTGCCAAATTTTCTGCATGTTCCAAACTTTTGATTGCCAAAATGTATAATAGACTACTAATACTAATTGTTATCAGTGCTAATTTCTTGGCACATCACTAAAGTTTTGGTGCAGATAGCGGACAAAAATATGTCCGATTCACTATTTTTTACTACTTTAAGAGCAAAAATTTAGCTGACTTCAGATATAGGCCAAACATTTGGCATTGTTGTGTGACAGTACACAACTAATATAATGCATTAGCACAAAAAAAACTTTGGCACCTATCTGAAGTTTCCAGTCAAGTCAGTCCAAAATCTGGATTTTTTGACTTTTAGGCCTAATTTAAGGCCAAAAATCTCAAAACTTCAGAATCTAAAATAAGGTGATGGTGCTAACAGAAAGTGACTATAGTGTAATTAACACTGCCATCGTCTGTTTTTTGGCACCTCTGCTCATTTTTATGAAATAACGATGTAAATATGGTCAAAATGTTCAAAAACGGCAAAATTGATCGATGCCATTTTCCATTGATGAGGTGAGCTGCAAACTTGTGCCAAGTGTTTTCTTTCATTTTTTGCTTCATAAAACCATTCAAAGGTCAGAATAGGCTTTATAACTTTGACACATGCTTGAAGTTTTTTAAAAAATAAAAGGATTTTTATTGATATTACTAAAAAGTTATCAAGAATCATCCTGGTCCGCTATATTTATCCTTTACATGTTAAAGTTTTCTGATGGAATCTTTTAGTATGATATAAGATTCATAATTTTTAGTGGCAGCAGTATGAATAAGAATTGTCGATAGAAATGACAATGCTGGTTGTTGTAGCACAGTAAAAGTAATTGCAAAGCGCCCATAAGCCAAGAAATGGGACTGAAGATCATACGCAGTTAATTCAAAGAACCACAGCGTTTCAAAGATGACCATGACACTTCCTCATCACAAGAGATATATAAAGCTCTTCTCTCTAATGGCATCATTAGAAATGTGAAATGCTCTGTTGTTCATATTTAACAATACGAAGGTTCTATAGATAAAATCACTTTCAAAAACATATCGTCATAACATTCTTTTAACCTAGAGAATTAAGAGGGAATAACATTTTAGATCCATCATGATATTGGACCTTGGAACTAAACTGACATAAAGATAGAAGATGCCAAGCACAAATTTAAATCATACAACCTTTTTCTGAAGATTTTTTTCCAAAAGGAAGCCGCCCCAAAAGAAGCAACCTAGGAAACAAAAATTAGTAGTGTTTAGTCCTGAGTGGAATGTACTGCAACGTTTAACTCAATCAAGGACTTAGATATTAATCATGCAGTGGCGTAGCCAGGATTTTTTTTCAGGGGGGCCGAAACAAAAATTGTAAATCATGATAAATGAATAATTAGGGTTTGTATACTTAGTAATTTCTGAGGTGCCAACTTCAGTTTGTAGACATGTGATCTCCTTAATAATCACAAGTATCCCTCTTCAACTTTTAGTAATATTCAGAAATGGTTATTTTCTTTACACATAAAAATTAAAATGTTAATAAATAGAATACCAAATGGCACTATAACGATTCAACCTGCTAATAACACAAAATATTTCTAAAATTCAGAAACAAATCCCTAAAAATTCAGGACAATCCATAAGAATTTGCATATCTCTGTATTTTCTCACTAGCCAATTTAACAACATGGCTTTTTTAACCTAAAATTTTTTTTTTAAAGAATTCTTGTATAAGTCCACTTTAGCTTAGAGAAGGGCAAAAAAAAAGAAGGGGGGGGGGGGGAACAGAAAAACAACAACAGTTAGTGTCCAAATAAAAATAAAAATCGGGGCTTCAAATCAGACACTATAATTAACACACATGTAAGCAATTTGGTTTGTACTCTTAGTGTTAATAAAATTAAGTTGTATCGTAGGTTAGACGCAGCTGAATTACACCAAATAATATTTTATTTTAATCCTTTCTTTAAAAGTTATAGGACACAATAGTTTCATTTATAAAAATCTTGTTTTATTCATAAAGTTCTTGTTTTATGGAAATAATGATGATAAAGAGTTGAAAACAACAGGATAATGACTGATTTTTTAAAAAACTTATTCTGTAATTATACTATAACTAATTATATATTAAATTATACTAACACTATAATTTAAAAATTCCCATTTCAAAATATCAATTCGACATACAAACTCATTTTACACATTGGTTTGTTGGCAATAAGTTAACTCGTGTAAATGCTTGTCTAAACGGTATTTCTTTGTGCACTTTTCTATCAGGTAGATTATCAAAGTATTAAAATATTATTGCAATAAAAATTTCGAATATATTTTTTCCATATTTTAAAATTACTTATTAATTACTTACCATGTTCTTATACAAGTGAGTAGCAACGATTACGAATTGTAAAGCGAAAGTTACCATGGAGACTCTGTAGTTTTAAAAAGAATATGTGTAATTCTAAAAATAATAATATCTGTTCGTATTTGAAAGATTTTTTTATGTTTGTCAAAATTAATGTGTTCGTCGTAATACTGTGGAATTCTTTATTAATAGTTATCCATAACTACGAAACTTCGAACCTGATCTGCTTGATGGTTTTAATTCAACAAGGCCAAGGAGGGAGAGGGTTAGGCCGCCATTGAGAACGGTCGGAAAGGAACAGCTCCCCCATTAGAAGTTCTTCATAAGTTTGAAATAAATATCGTTAAGTTTTTAAAAGACGGCAGTTAGAGTTACAGGAAGAACGAATAAAACTTGATAAATAAAAATAATATACAATCATGATACTTAAAAAATCGAAATTTTTTTACTTTTAATCATTTCGGGGGGGGGGGGGGGCTTGTGAGCCCCTTCCTGTCTACGCCGCTGTAATCATGTACTGGATGAACAACATACAACTGTACTAGCAGTAACAATGTCCAAAAGACAAAGCCAAAACATATTATGTAAGAAAATGAAGACCAAAGCAAGTAATATAACATACTCATTAATCTCTAACAAACAAGAGAGCTATGAAATTCCACTGGTTAAGTCTGATAAAATACCCACTATTTATGTCGGGCAATGGAGGAAGAAAAGCAGTAGTTGACATTGACGAAAAAGTCCTATAAATAAGACCGCCTTCATGTAAAGAGAAGAAACATGCTGAAAAGTTTGTTCGAAAAGTTTAGTACATTCAATGAAGATACTTTTAGATTTAAATGGAACAAAAATGTTTAGTGTTTCTGACTACTTTAAAAAAAGCAGGTGATGTCCCAATATTCTGTGTTAGTAACTAAACAAAATCAAACTCTTCATACATATTTGAAGTTAAAAAGAAACTAAGTCCAATAGGAATATGAAGCAAAAGAGGAAGATGAAGGTCTGGAAATTTAAATGAAAGAAATGTCTGATAATGACGAAGTGAACTGGAATTTAGAAACTGCTGTAGAAGGAAATAATTTTCAAAATACTATGAATTCTCTGGCAGCTATTCAACAAAACATTATGATAAATTCAACATGCAAATACAATTCTCCCCTAAAAATATCATCTTATTATGGTGTATATTATACAAGAACCTGCTACATTGAAAAAATACAAGCAATATGAGTTGATACAAAACACTTGCATCAATATGAAGTCAAATTTCTTCCCAAGATAGAAGCTAATCAATATGATTGGTTAAAACAACTAGAGAATGTTTCAGAAGTCATTTTCTATGGTCCGTTGACAGTAACTGGGGTGGCTCCGTTTTTTCTTTTGTAAAAATGAGGGGATAATGTAAGTGTATCATACAAAAAGTTTAAAAATGAACTAAAAGAGAAAAGCAAAATGTCAAAGTTTGGATTGTAATTTGTTTGTAAGCAATAATATGCCTATGCTAGCTAATTGTTGTGAAAGTCAATAAAAGAATTGCAACATAGCACCGTATATGGCCAAGTTTTATATAAGTAAGCACAAAGTATATACATATGTTGCTTACACAGAGAGAGATCCATTAAAGCCAGCTTAAAAGTAAGAGCAAAACGTTTAAAGAATTTATGGTTTTTGATTATTTTAAGTACCTCAAGTTTACATTTAAAATTTATATGTGTGTTTTATCTATAATAGGTACGAAATTTGAATAAATATATATCATAGAGTTACTTATTATTTATTCAATTTCATAAAAAAAAAAATACATGAAAAACAATAATTGTGGAAACATGATTGCTGTATCCCTATTTTTCCATTCAAATATTAAGAACATTAAATATTAAAAAAAAAAGAAAAAAAAATAGCCTAATAATAGGTGCCAAAGCAATAAAACATATTCTTAAATTTAAATGGTTTTTTGAGTCAAAAAATGAAAGTAAGCCCTTGGCACAAGTCTGCAGTTTACTTCATCAGTGGAAAATGGCATTGATCAATTTTATCGCTTTTGAACATTTTGACTATATTTAAATCGTTATTTAATAAAAATGAGAAGAGGTGCCGAAAAACAGACGATGGCAGCGTTTAGTACACTAAAGTCCCTCTCTGTTAGCACCATCACCTTATTTTAGAGATACTGAAGTTTTGAGATTTTTGGCCTTAAATTAGGCCTAAAAGTCTAAACATCCAGATTTCGGACTGACTTGACTGGAAACTTCAGATAGGTGCCAAAGTTTTTTTTTACGCTAAAGTATTATGTTTGTGGTGTACTATCACACAACAATGCCAAATGTTTGGCACATATGTAAAGTCAGCTAAATTTTGGCTCTTAAAGTAGTAAAAAATAGTGAATCGGACATATTTTTGTCCGCTATCTGCACCAAAACTTTAGTAATGTGCCAAAAAATTAGCACTGATAACAATTAGTACTAGTAGTGTATTATACATTTTTGCAATCAAAAGTTTGGCACATGCAGAAAATTTGGCAAAAAATTAATTCTAATGATAGCGTTTTTCATCAAAAATGCTATAAAACGCGCCTTCCTTCCTCTACAAAACCAGCTGAAACATGACAATGGAATGAAATTTTTTAAAGCGGTTTTAAAATTTGTAATCAGGATAACATAGAGAACACTTCCTGAAAATTTCAGTGAAATCAAAAATTAGCATAATCACGAGCGTACCCCTCTCTCAGAAAATCACTCTTAAAAACTATCAAAATAAAGAAAGAAAAAGACACTCAACTTCGAAATCTCAAAAAAAAAAAAAAAAAAAAAAAAAAAAAAAATGGCGACTTATCGCCGTTTTTTGGCCTAACTTGATTTCTAAAAAATTCCGGTTGATTGAGCTTTCCGGTTGATTGAATGCCGGATAATCGGGCTTTTACTGTAATTGTTATTCCTGGGCATGTTTCACATAATCTATCGATTATTTTTAATTAGCCATCCTTAGTCGGAAATTGTTTCTGGTTGCCATGTTTATGAATAACATAGACAAACTAAATCTGAACTCTGACTACATCTTTTGCTTCAATTGTGGAAAAGAAAATAGTACAAAGTTACCTGCTTATTAGACCTGAAGCAAATTTTTAATAGTTTAACTGTAACCTTATATATATTGATTTATCATTTAAAAAACCTGTTGAAATGTTTTCTAAATTTCCAATGAGTAGTTAACTATATAAATGATGACAAGGAAATGACTGACTTGAGTGTTAATTGCTAAAATGGATTTCATTAATTTGTGTTTCAATTAATAGTTACAGATCAAATACTAATAGCATGCAACATTTTATTAAACACTTTTTAGATAATTCAATAATTTTCTAAAAAAACTTCTTAAAAATCTATAAATCAAAACATTTTGTTTTCCCTCCACTTGTTTCAGTATGGTTTAAAACTCCCCAGAAATAATCCTTTCCATTTTGATATTTGGTTGTCCCAGCCAATGATAATACTACATTATCCTATAATGAATGTGAAATGCCTGTATTCTGTTGGATAACAGGTTTTTTCCACTCCTTTAATGAAAGATTGATTGGGTCCATAAACACATTTTGATTAATATCTGACATGTTTTTCAGCATTAAATGGTGAAATCTTAGATTTAGGCTGCATTCTAAATTGAATGAAATGAGAGAGAGAGAGGGATAAAATTTAACTTTAAATTAAAGTGTTTTTTCAGTATTTTGACAAAAAGTAATTTAGTACTATAATACCTTTTTTTATACACAGAATTGTAGAAAATTGGAAGAAAAACACTTGGGTTCAAACAGTTTTATCCTCAGACTCTTAAAAACCAAAAATATAGTTATCCTGATTTTTTTTTTTGCTTTTATATATGATGAATACATGATTTACTTTAACATGTCGATGAATACATGATTTACTTTAACATGTTGAATCATAAAAAAATCAAAAAAAAATCTTTGAGCTCTTGCTCTCATATACCTCTCAAAATTTTACTTGTACCCTTGAATGTGGTTCCCATTATTGACAAAATACTTTATTTGAGTTTTAAAAAAGTTGAAACATTCTTTTGTCATTTATGTCCTTTTCATCAATATAAGATTGTTTTATTGATTTTTTTTCAGGTTTTGCTTGAAGGTCTTGCCTTATTTCAGTTTATTACCATCACCAACTTCCAAGTTCTCTGCCTCTTTATGTGTTATAACTCCAATTATAAAAGGAAGCATTGTGGTGGTAAGAATAGAAAGTTTGTTTTTAAATACTTAATTTTTTAATTTTAGTAACTAGTTTCTTGTCATTGTGCATAGGTCCCATTTTTTGACACTCGCTTCACTTGCTATACGTTTCATTGCTATGCAAGTATAGGTTTGCTTCGCTCGCTGAAATATTATAAATGTGCTACGCAAGCACAGCCTTGATTTGCTGCTCCCTTTCATGTCACTGAAAAGTTCATTGCAAACCAAGCACTGGGTTGCTTTACTTGTTGAAAAGTTCATTGCTGCAAAATCACATGCTCTGTTTGCTCGCTGAAAGGTTTATTGCTATTGAATGTTGCTACACATAAAAAAAATTCCCTGTTGCAATAATACCTCTCCCCTTCGTAAGTTTTTTTAAAAAAATCCTTGCCACCTCCTCAATTTCAGAGCTTTATTCCCCTCAGGAGCTCACATCTTGTGAGTACCGGTTTGGCAAATCAGAAGTACCTTAGTCAGGCCTAGCATTTTTCTCTTCTTTCCCTTCTTTTTTTGCGAAGACCCTAAGAAGCACACTGCTTTTTTTTTAAATTTATATTCTGTTTGCACATTAAATTAGTATTTCTTTTGGTTTTCTTTAAACTATGATGGCCTTTTTTTCGTCTAGCATCTCTAATTTCCATTCTTCTTTTTGGATTTGACATTTTAAATTTTTTTATAATTTATATGTCTTTCGTATCTGTCAGCTTGTTGGCTTGCACGTTTGCCGTGTGCGGAGATCTTTAAGGGTGGAAAATGGGATCCTGGGGTTCATGCAGAGTTCCATTTCAGGACAGGTTTCAGTTTCCTTGGGACATCATTGCATTCCCTTTGGCACATGCTTCATCTGAAATGGGAGACAGAGTATGGCCTGACTCTGTCAATTGACTGGCGGAATCGGAGCATTTATGTGTTGCCTACTGTTTCTGGGCTAGAAACAAGTGCTTGTGCCAAAGGTGGTTTGCCTGCCAAATTAACTTTTCAAGTGTTTGGGACCAACTTGAGCCAGGGTCTGATAAAATGGACGTACGCGTGTACGATGTATGTAGGAAATCGTCATATCCCGCAGGAAATTAAAATCAAAAGTCGATTTTTTTTCTTTTTCTAAATGCGCCAAACAGAGTGAGCGATCCGCATTCTGGCAAGAGCAACGACATCGTTCAGCAGGGTTGCTATTCCCCATATAGTTCCCCACCAGTTACTTCTAGGAAAATGGAGAAATTTCAGTTAGGTAGGATGGGGAAGAGAGAGGTGTTGCCTCCCGTGTAACTCCGGGAGGGAAGAGGTTTGGGGGGAGATGCTATTCCCCATATAGTTCCTCACCAGTTACTTCTAGGAAGAAGGAGAAATTCCAGTTGGGTTGGGCGGGGAAGGGAGAAGTGTTGACACCGGTGGGATTCATTTCCTAATTTTGGAATCTGAACCTATTGAAACATGCAATTACAAGTTTTTCTTTTACCGTAACTTTTTCAATCCATTTGCATCTTGAGTTTTTGGCACTTGAGAGTTCATTTCCTTCAATCTTCTTTTTAATTTGAAAGAATTCTTGGGATATTTCATTGTAATTTAAAAGGAACCACATTTTTCTTTAAAATAAAAAGGAGCTATCCTAGCAAGTCAAGGAAAATAAAATGCTGTATTTGCAATGAAGAAATGTTGGAGCAAAACTATTCCCATCATTTAAATCGAAAGCACAAAAATGAAAACAGTTAGGAAAGGAAGTTTTGCATCAATGTTTGTTTTCGTTTCACAAGCTCAACCTTGAAGCCAACCCAGTACTAATGACCCTAATATTGAAACTGAAAATTTGCCATTGGAAACCGATGTTTATCTTGCAGAGTCTGATGCTTCCAAAATCCATGCCAAGAAGGTTTTGAATTAAACAACTTTAAATCCTCAATAGTACGTAAAAATTAATTTTCTGCAGCGGTATAATTTAAAGCGCACAGACTTGCAGGAAATTTTGGTAATGGTATTTGTGCACGCAGGAAGAAAATATTTTTCTGGAGCCCTGCTTTGCGCACCACCTCCTAGTTAGCCAGTGGCTACTACCCATGTTTGACTCAGTGGTGTGTGGTGTGTCTTTTCTTTTGTTTCTACCTTTTTTGTGCCCCAAGGGAAGCTTTAATCCCCAATTTAATCATTACCATTTTAAAAGTTTGATTCAGTTTTACTATGTATCTACATATGCATTTACCTTATATGACACATTATGACAATCAAAACTATATGCAGTTATCAAAAACCTTTGACAAATAATAATGGTACTTTCTTGTTGTGTAATTATCGCAATAGATTGCGCCACCAATTCTGCGAGTCAGTGAGCGATCATCAAAAATATGTTAATGGAAGGTAGTAGACTAGAAATGTTAACGCTACAAAAAATTAATTAAGAGGTTATGTCCTGTAAAAATTGTTAATGGATGTATGCATAACCCGAACATGCATGTAATCACAGACAATTAAACACTACATTAAGATACAAAACTTGTCTTGGTTTTCTCAATAAGAATAAAAGTTATAGCAAGTGGTTTGATTTTTTTTGTGTTTTTTACATGTGTTTTAAGGTATGGTTATTCGCTTGAGCTTGTTTATTATAGTTTTTCTTACAATTCAGTGTATAGTTTACCTAAATCTACTGTGATTTCTGAAGGACTTCATATAAAATGGGCTTTCTATTACTTCATATGATATGTTTAAATGAATATAATATTGTTTTTAATGGCAGTTTTTTTACAGTATTCACATTGAAGTGAACGGAGGAAGAGAATTTTTTTATCTTGTTCTGTTTCCACTAAGGCCTCAAAATTCCGATTGTCAGCACCTGGTCTGCACACATGGATAAGAAGAAGCCGGTTAAACGGCCTCGTATGGATGCAACGCCTCGTAAGTATTCAGTATTTTTATTAACTTCTGAAATAAGAAAAGGATGCCGAATCCAATACTCATTCTAATATTCTTCCCAGCAACTTTTATTAAAAACAAATGATATCGGAAATGTAATATATTCATTAAAATATAATACTATGTTTGGCATTCATCAGCTTTAGCTGTGGCCCCTGAAGTCTCAATTTTCACTCTAGCCTGGTAGCTAATTTTTACTTTCAGTTATGTTCTTTTACATTGGCATAGTAGAAGTCTTTCCTTACAGCTATTAAAATTTATAATTGTACAATTTCTTTCTCTTTAGCTACATTATTAAATCCTGTGTTGATTAACCCTTGTGGTTTTGCCCTCACGTTTTCTTTATGTTGGTTCTTTATGTCTAATTTTAAGTTGTTTTTCCTATTTTGTGCAGTTGGTGCTCGTGCTCCTATACCAAATGGCCCTATGCATACGCGTCCACTTGTGGCACTCTTGGATGGTAGGGATTGTTCTGTGGAAATGCCTATTCTGAAAGATGTAGCTACAGTGGCCTTTTGCGATGCCCAGTCAACCCAAGAAATCCATGAAAAGGTAATATTACACCTTGAAATAATTTTTTTTCCAACTCTACATTTTAAATTTGTTTGTAACATTATATCAGATTTCATTCTAGAAATGAAAAAGGGTAGAGTGCTTTTTTTCAAGAGGCATCTCTGTTTATGAGGGCACTTTTATGGCAAATTACAAAATTTGGTAACTGGTTTTCTGTTATATATTTTATATAGTTTTATTTTTCCACCACAAAGAATATTTTTAAATTATTGTTTTTTTAAGAAAATTAATAATGCTCATGAGGGCACAAATCAAAAACTTATACTTAAGAGCTCTGTCTACTTTGGATGCATGAAAAAAACGCTATTTTTATTAAAAAAATTTAAGAATATTGTTATGTTTATTGATATAAAACTTTTTAGGCTTAACAAAAACATTCGTAAATTATTTTTTAAAAAAATATATCGATTTTAACCAGTTTTTTAGTGTGAAAATGCCAGGTAAACGGGTGTCATTAAAATGTAGGTAGGTGTATGCTGTTGAAAAAATCTGAACAGACCACCTGAAACAAAAAAATTGCATGGTTTTAGGTTAAGTGTGACAGTGGGTATATCCTGTACCTCTAATATTAATTTATATGCAAAAATAACAAAATAACGGGAAAAAAATAATTAAAAACATGTTTTTTTGCCAAAAAAATATAGTAAATATTAAAATTTTGCAATAATTCTGGTACGGGATATAGCGATAACTGTAAGAATATAGTTAAAATTTTATAAGGATAAGTTCAGTAGTTTCTGAGATTTTTTCAACAGCGCAACCTTTTGAGGACTCCTATTTACCTGGCATTTTCACACTAAAAAACTGCTTAACATCAATATTTTTTTTTTTATTTATGAATGTTTTTGTTGAGATAACAAGTTTTATATCAATAAATATAACAGTATTCTTTAAAAAAAAAAAACTTTTTTTTTTCATGCATCCAAAGTATACAGAGCTCTTAAAAGATATCCGAATGCTGAAACATCCATATAAAATGCATCATGCTTGCATTGTACTTCTGCTAGAATATAATTAAGAAAACTATCTGCACTTAGTAATATTTTCATAATTTTTTATTTCTAGCTTTTAAAATATACCAGATTCAGGAAATCACATGGAATATTCTGACTAAAGTTTTTTTAAAAAAATGCATTTTTTTAATTTTCCAAATCAGATGAAATTCTACATTAAAACAGCAATTTCTTGCCATACATGCAGCTACTATAAGCTTTAAAAAAAGTATGTATGTATACTTTTTCAATTTGGAAAAAAAATCAGGAATTTTTATTGCATCCCTATGATAGTTATTTTCCACTCTAAACCCTATGTTTATAAATTAGTTAACAAGTACATTAAAAAATACATTCCCCTGAATTTTATATTAGAGCAGAGTGGCCACAGAACCGGGAAAACCTGGAAATCAGGGAAACGTCAGGGAACTTTTTCAAATTTCATGAAAATCAGGGAAATTTTTTATTGTTTAAGGTATGTTCATCCATATTTTGGCGCTATTTACATGGAGATTTGTAGTGGTAAGCCATTAGAAGTTTAATTTTACGGAATAATTTAAACTTTTCATCTCCAGCAAAACTATTTTTAAAAAAATTGCATATTATCTCTTTAGCATACATGTTCTATTTGATCAGGGTGTCTAGACACTTGGAAAACCTAAGAAAATTGGGCAAATTTTAAAAAAAGTTTGCTCTAAAATCAGGGAACTTTTTTTCCTGAATTTTGTGGCCACTCTGTAGAGCATCATGATTATGCATATCGGTGTGGATATATGTTTTTTAAATGTTTAATTAAAACACTTGATTATTTTCCTTAAATTAACTTTTAATTTACCTTTTCTATTTTGAGCAAGAAGGCATGGTAAAAAGCTTGCAAAATACACTTTATCAAGGTACCTACAAAATGGTCATCCATGCTAATTAGCACTTATAAATTTTAAGATGGCCCCCTATGATCCACCTATCAGTGATTTACATGGTATCAGCAGCCATTCAATGACTTCAGTCAGTCACTGGTTTGTGCGAGACAGGTTTGAGCATGAATATGCTGCATGACCGGCGTTATCGATAGGGGTGTTTGGCATACTGTGTTCCATTGGGATTTTTTTTTAAATTGTTTACAGAAAGGGACAAGAATGTTGCTATCTTCAAAGAAATGTGCTGGAAGGGCGATTTTTAAAGATAAAGGGCAAAGAGGGTGCACCACCTTTCAAAAACCACCTTGATTGATCTTTGATTATAAATTTTAGCTCTGATTTTGTTTTTTTCTTTGTCCAGTTGAAAAACATATAATCAGGGTAGTATATTTATAAACCTTCAATTTAAAAGGAGAGCAGAACTAGCTTTTTTTATGCTACTTGAAATGTGTTCTTTTAGCTTGGTTTTCTTGATTCATTTCAATATGACATATTTAATTTTCCATAAATAAATGTTTTTGCGAATTAACTTCTTAATTTCTGATAAAAAGATTTTTAAAGTATTTAAACTGTCTACATTACTTATGTTGATGTGGACAAATTGACTGACAGCTTATCATTGTCATCTTTCTCATTTGACAGCATCAGATCAGATATTTTGTAAAAAAAACTTCCAGGTGATTGCTTGCTAACACTGTCTACATATTTCAAAAGATTTATTTGAAGATGACTGAATTCATCATCTTCCATGAAATTCTGCTCATAATTTGTCTTAGATTTTCCTTCAGGAAATCCTTCTATAATGGCTTTTGAAAATTCACATTTTAAAAACAAGAAATACACTTTTTTTCTATTTTATCCTACGCTGTCAATGTAAAAATATTTTTTGCTTTCATGAAACATTTTGTTTATTTGAAAATTTTCATTGAATGATTGTGCCATCCATGTCTTCTTGTTTTCGTCATAATCAGTAGATAAATTTTTCTCATTTTTGAAGCATTGAGGTTTCTTCAATTTATCAATTATAATTAATTAGTTAGTTCTTGAAACTCATTGTGTTTATGCTTAGTGATTCATATTTTGGATAATTTACTACCTTGACAATTTTTGGCTTTCACAATATAGACCTTACTTGCTTCATCTGTGTTGATGGTTTATTCAAAGTGTCTGTTTCAAATCAAAGGTAAGCTGTTATCAATTCAAACCTTCAATATGCTTCATCCACACCATCAGATTCTCCGCAGACAGACTTGATACATAAGTTGTTTTGCTTCTTGAACCTGTTGATCCAAACATTCAATGCTGTGATTTGCTTCGGTTGAAGTTGAGCAGAAATTTCAATGGCGTTCTTTAAAATTAAAATCTTAATTATATGTGTTTGTTTAAAATCACTCTAGTAAGACCTTTCAAATTTATTAAACAGCAAAATTTTTTGGAGGTTTTACCACCAAAATTTTTAAAAATTAGCTACCTTTTTTAAAGTATAGTTTGCAGTGTTACATTACCGAGACCTAGCAATTTCGCCAAATCAAATTTGAACTAATGAACATTACAATAATGTAAAAAGCCTGATTATATTTAAAACAGAAAACGTTAAGTTTGAGTCTCTTTGTAGTTACTATTCTTTATTTCTAAATTGTAAAGTGTAATGCCATTCTAACTGGCTATTAGCCATAATAGTATTTGAGATTGAGTCATGCCTGGTGCTATTCAATCTGTTTTCAAAGTAGATACGATGATGAATGTGAAAATCTCATAGGGATTGATGGGCTGCCTTGTTTAAAAGTGGTTTTTTTTGTGAAGTTTAGGCAGTTGAAAGCAGACTTGAAAGTCCTCTTGTACAATCTAAGTTGTCTTGATTTTGATTGATGTAATAGCATTATTCTTGCTCTGCCTTCACAAACAAAAAGTACCCAATATAAGTAACCAATGCAATGGATTTTTTAACTAGTATCTTGCGACTATTTACAAAAGTTCTTTTATTCTTTGAAATGCATGTTCTAACATTTTATAGAATATAGAAATTTCTTGAAATTTCTGCATTCGAATGAAACTTAAATTTTCTGCAGGATTCAATAATGTAAGTTATGGCATTGAAACTTGTTAAAATGTTTTTTTCTTTTTTGCGAAAAGTAATTAATGTTGTTAACTCATTATTGCAAATGCTATTTTCATTATTTAATTGCATCCGTAATAGCAAATTTTACTTTTAATAAAATGTCGTAAATGTTTCAAAAAAAATTTTTGTCTATACAAATGAACTGTTTCTACTCTTGACATTTATATTTCATCAGTCTATTTAAGTTTCACAACTTAAGTTTAAGAATATCTTCATTGAAATAACAATTTCCCTCAAGTTAAACTTTTGAAAAGTTTAAAAAATGAATTGTTTGATTCATTCCATGATTCAGGCCATGCTTTCCAAACAATAGGATCTAGATTATTTCATTCTGAAACATTCAGTTCAATTACATTTATGGCATACTGATCCTCCTCTCTTCACCCTGTTTCTCAATTAAATATCCAAGATATTTTCAAAATTTAGTGCAAGATATTCTCTTGATATAATAGTTTTTTTTTTATTTAAATATATTAAAATATGTGTATTTTAAGGTATAGAAAATTATCAAGAGCAAAAAGTTTCAAGACTGCTTCAAGATACAATTTATACAAAAGTGTGGCATTGTTAAATATAAATACCACTAATATTTTTGGGCATTTACTTTTTTTTTTTTTTTTACAAGGCTTTCTAAATAGAACTCTGTATTTTAGTCAAATGGAAAAATTTTCTAGATTGCCTGAGTTCTTCCATTGAATTCCATTATTTACTCTGCTTTGCAATTTCTCTTACAATAAATTTCCTTCTTAAAATTAAGATTTGTCAGCAAACAATTTCTGAAAGGCGTAGTCATTTTTTTAATAAGTATAGTTGTTTAAAATTTGAAGTAATTGTTTTTAAAATAATGTGTGATAAAGTGTGAAAAAGTGCATTGCCTATGTTAACACACAATATTTTGTTTATTTCTATCTATCTTAATGTTTTTTATATTTATTGCTGTTTGAATTATGATAATAATGTAGCTCACAATTTAGTGTAGCAAAACTATTTTATAATAGATAAATCAATTTTTTTTATAAATTATTGTGTTTATGTTATTTGTGCATGCTTTTAGACTCGTGTTTTTTGTTGATAACTTTTTGTATTAAGTCGTGTTTTTTGGGTCTTACAAGCCATTTTCTTATAACAATGGGACCACATTCTGTAAAACATCTGCATCCTGTATTCTTAGATATGTTCGATTAGAACTATTATTATTTTACTAACAGTTAACTTACTTTCTATGTGTACCCGCTATCACAATAATAATTATAGTTCAACATTTGACCAGTTTGTGAATTGGATGTTATGTTATCATACATCGTTCCATTGTATTTTGGTATCATTGTACTTTCGTTCCATTGTATCTTGCATTTTTATACCTTTGGTGTGGCTTTTATGGGGAAAGGGGTGAGTACTAAGTGCTAGAATGCAATAAAATATACTTAAACAACAATTTAAAGTAGAGTTACGATATCATTGACATATTTTCAATCTGAAGATTTTGGCCTCTTCATCAACTGATTAGCTGTGACCAAATTCTTTTGACGTTAACTTTTTTTTTATGCTAATGACTGAATTTGAATTTCTCTAAAACTTGTATTTTCTTCATACTTTTGAATTACCTGTTTTTGCCATAGTTCACTGAAAAATTTGTCTAAAGTTTTATATTTGTATGCAACTGAAATCAAAAACTTCTTATTGTGTTTTATTTGAGACAACAAATATTTTCATTCTGTGTATGCTTTTAATTCGTTTGTATTAGGTTCTAAATGAAGCTGTGGGAGCGTTAATGTGGCATACAATAACATTAACAAAAGAAGATCTTGACAAATTTAAAGCATTGAGGATAATAGTTCGTATTGGCTCTGGAGTTGACAACATTGATATCAAAGCTGCTGGTGAATTAGGTGAGACTTTTAATTTATTATCTTTTTAAATTAAAGAATTTGAATTTTTCTGATAAATTTTTTCATAGAATGTTATTTTCTTTTTGACTTTGTCTTCTTCAAAACAATAAAAGTGAATGTCTAACCCAGTAGCACAACTTTTCCAAGTTGCATAAAATACATAAGCCTTTTATATGTAAATTTTCTCCAAAATTCCTGTTTTAAATAAATATAAAAATTTAACAAAATAAATTAAATATTTAAAATTTTCGTATCTTATTATTATTTTTTTTTTAGTTTCATATTTTAAGAAATTTTTATGACAGATAATAAAAAAAAAATGTATACAAAATACAACCAAAAATGCTTTGTAGCCCTATGTTTTTACATCAAAAGTTAAGCCTAGTTAGTATTGTAACATTTTACTAAACACACTTTTTTCCATTGCTTACAGTCTAATCTTGAAAAAAGAGGACTCCTATTAAATTTCAGATTTAAAAAGCTGTTTTCTAAATAAATAATCTACATTATATTATTTTTGTTTTCTGAGTACTTAATATTTAATAAAAATTGAAGAAATCAACAATTACTTGAAAAATAGTTTGTCCCTACTAACCATCTTTGTCACAGTTATGTCACTGCAACGATGTTTTTTGTCGCAAAGATCACAGTCACAATGTGACTTGCATGGGATATCACAGCAGTGTCGCAAAAGTTCACGTCACTTACGACTTGCATGTGATATCCAAGGTGTTTAGCAACTTGGAACTTCAAAAAAAGGGACTAAGGGACCAACAATTTTAAAAAAAGGTACTTGTAAAAAAAAGGGACTTTTAAACAAAATTTGTTTTTATAGCATAGAAAAAAATGCCTAGTGTTCAGTACCTACAATTAAGGGGTTGAATTAAAAATTATTTGTCCAAGTGCAAACTTTGCACTCCAAACATTCATCTGGAGTGCACATTAAAATGAAAAGAATTAATTATTGACTGTATATTACTAAAAAAACACTGAGAATTATAATTACCACATTTTTAAAATTGTAAACAGACAGAATGCAAATAGCAATTTTGGAGTGCAAATTTCACCTTTGCATCGGATTATTTCAACACATGATTGAACACTAGAATTCTTAGGATCTGTAGAAAAATTGTATTTAACACCAAAAATCCCCGTTAATACAATAATACAACACTCCTTTAAGATTATTATAACACGTGTTTGTGGAAAGCAAAATTAAAAGGCCAAAAGTTTGGCCTTCAAAGTTGAAACTTTCAGAGCTCTACGCCTATTACAAGACACTTTTTGTGAAAACATTTATTAAAAAACAAATTAAAATTTTAACATTCTTTTTGTCAATAGTCCAATTAGAATGCCAAAACTACTTGTGTGGAAAATTTCAGAACTGTAGCTCAATATACGATATCGATTGGTCATGCAGTAAAGTACTAGACGAAACTATATAAAAAAAAAAACGTCAGATCGACAACAGTCCACATACTACATATTTAATTATTAGATACATTAAACTCAATTTGAAAAAAAAATCTAATTGCATTTATGAACAAATGATCTTGATTGGTCAAGTGGTCAAGTACTAGACGAAATTCAAAAAAAATAAGTTCAGATCGAAAACCCTCCAAAACCATATATTTAATTGCTAAGTACAATTCAATTTAAAAAAGCTGTTTGCATTTATTTACAAACGATCTTGTTCGGTCACATGGTCAAGTATTAGACGAAATTTAAATAACGCAAGCCCAGATTGAAAACCGTCCATGAAACTCTATATTTAATTGTTAAATAAAAAAACTTTTGAATAAATGATTTAAGTGTAATGCTATTTTTAAAGTCGCAAATTTTAAATGAAATTTTTATCTTAATACATAAAAACCGTGCTATATTGTCGAAGAAAATCAAGGATTCGACTCTTGAAATCGAAAATCAAAGAGTTCTTAAGGAGTTTCAAGAACCCATGGGAACCCTGATATGAAAATATTTTTTTTAAAAATTTACTTAAGCCGGATTTACACGCTACCAGTCGAGGTTCCAGTTTAGATCGCCCGCCAGAGACGTCAACAGGCTACTGGTTCCAGTAAACCAAACATTTTCTACTGCTGGCGCCGGCAATTCCGATTAACCAATCACGTGCGCTCTTCCGTGATCACTGATAGACGGCGCTACGGTTGCTTAGATGATGTCATAGAACTGGTGATCTAAACTGGAGGCCCGACTGGTAGCGTGTAAATCCGGCTTTACATTTTTATTCGAGAAATTCCGATTCGTATTTTTCAATCCCACAATAAGTGATGAAAACTCCTGTTCTAAGTCGAAAAAACGTAGTTCCCAGAATCTGTGATGGTTACGACCTTTGAGCTACCAAACGATTACATAACCTTTGACCTTGATGATTCAATATAGAACCAAACCAGTTCTGTAAACAGCAATCAACTAATCAATGCTAATTCACCGTAACTGGACGTGACAGGGATTTCTGGTCTGCTTTTCTTCCCTCTTGTGTTCGACAAAGAGGGAAAAAAGGGAAATGGCGCGTACTAGTCACGTAGTACAAATATATTTTAAAAAAGGGACTAAAGGGACCAAACGTTAAAAAAAGGGGACAAAAGGGACAATAATAAAAAAAAGGTACATTAAGGTACTAAGGGACTAACGCTAAATGCCCTGGATATCGTAGCGACATCACACTGTGATGATGTCGTGATGTTACTTTGTGATATCCCAAAATAATTTTACAATGAAAATCACAAATAAGTCATTATGTGACATGTATGTGATATACGACATAATTTTGCGATATTTCAGTGATATACAGGGATATCACATTTTGACATTTATATTATTTTTTGGGGTTTTACGGTATAGTGCTAGAATTGTAAGAACACAGTAGTCTTTTTATAAAATCCGATTTGTGCAGGCAAGGTTTTGAGCAAGCACTTTACTGATGAAAAACATCTTCCACACTTTAAGGTAGTGATGGGAAATACACTAGAGATTAAAATCTCCAAATTGGTTGTTTACAAACTTTCAGTCCTATCCTCTTTTATTGTGCATTAATTTTCTTAATATAGTTGTTTGATTATATGAGTGATTAGAAATTTATCTTTTGGTTATATGAGTGATTAAGAAATTATTGTTTGATGATTTGTTTTAAATTATTTCATTATCTCCCAAAAGACAACTAGACTTTTTTAAATGCCAAATTGAAAGGTCAGTCAGAAAAAGTCATGAAAAGTAATGTTTTCCTCCATGCGGCCATGTTTAATTTCTTTGTGGAAAATGAACTAAATTGGGAATATTGATAGGAATCCCCAAAGGCAATCAGTACTTGTTAGGCTAGAGTTATTTGAAATAATTTCATTTCATATGATTAAACTACTTTGTACCCTTGCATTGAATTGATAATAATTTTACGTTAGATTCACCTGACTCTTTTTATTGAGAGTTACAATACATACATTACGCAATATTTTGGAGATATAAGTTTACAATTCAAATCTTGTTTGTTTCCTTCAAATCGAAATTCTCTGTACACACCAAGAAAAAGTTTTCATAAATAAAAATATGTACCTTGATTACAAAACATACTAAAAATAAATAATAATGAAAAAGTAATATGACCTACTAAAACAAAATAAGTACTTGCTTTTATAAGGAAATAAAGCATTGCCAGCTTTACATATGAATAGATGTATTATAAAAAAATTATTGAAACAACTTCCCCTTTAAGTTTGCAAAATAAAAATTATCATTTTGAGAGAAATTCAAGCTATCGCCAGTGGTTCAGTAGATTGCCAGCTTTACATATGAAGAGATGTATTATACAAAAACCTATTGAAACTACTTCCCCATTTAGTTTGCAAAATAAAAATTGTTTTTATTTTGAGAGAAATTTTAGCAATCACCAGTGGTACAGTAGTTAAGGTGGCAGTCTAATAATCTTAAGGTTACATGATTGAAAACCAACTGGGCACATTGATGTGTTAAAAATTTATTTTAAAATGAAAGTGGTTTTCAAACTTAAAGTTGAAACACATGTTTTCAGAGCTTTGATAAGCTTGCAATTTTATTGAAAAATATTTTTTTTTACTTATTTCTAGTGGCACTGTTTTAATGGTTCAACTTAAAGTATCCAAGTCATTTCTGGAAATTGAACAAAAGATGAATATATGAAATTTATTGACCTGTTTTAATTCGTCATTACCCTGGTTGAAATTCCAAACTTCCATGATCATTTCTGGGGAGTATAGACCCTTGTACCTAGTAAAACATACAAAAAAATACTTCCTATAAATAAGCTGAGAAGAATTTAAGAGTAACCAAAAATCTTGGAATAGTTTTGACTATAAGCCTGGTTAAAATTCCCAAATTTTAGGGTCATTTCCATGGGAAAGGGTGTGAGGGGGGGGGGGAGGACAGACCCTTATACGCTTTAAAGCTTTGAATTGTGCAAAATGCCCTTCCACTAATCAAGTTGAGGAGAATAAAAAAAAGTATGACCAAAATTCATCAAATAGTATTGGCTGTAGCCCTAGTTAAAGTTTTGGTGCAACCAGAAGAACTAAATTCTGGTGACTTCGACTTTCAGAGGAATTTTTCCCTTGTTCACTCTTAACAATTATGTTTTTTTTTTTTTTGTTTTTTTTTTCATTTACTCACCTGGGACAACAAAATTACCAGGGTTCTAGTTATAATAGAAGCTGTGAGGGGTTGAAAACTGGCATCAGCTCGGTTAACATAATATGCACTTGCATGTCTGCTGTTTTGACATCAGACTTGGTGGCAGGACACCACCATGCTCTTAGAGGTAATACCTATTTTGGAAACCCTATATTTGTTCTTTGACATTTATTGAAGGTTTTTTTTTAATTATACTTAATGAGAATACATGAAAACCCTCTGCTGTAGCTGATGTAAATTTTTTTTATTTGAAGCTAGAAAACTTAATAGAAGCTAAGAATAAAACAATATTTTTTAACAACACATTAATATAATAAGTTGAATATGTATTTTTCATTAATTATATTCAGGTATAGCTGTTTGTAATGTGCCAGGATTTGGAGTTGAGGAAGTTGCTGATACAACATTGTGCCTCATTCTTAATTTATATCGTCGTACATATTGGCTAGCAAATATGGTAAGAGAAGGAAAGAAATTTCAAGGCCCAGAACAAGTACGAGAAGCTGCTCAGGGATGTGCTAGAATTCGTGGGGATACACTTGGTATCATTGGACTAGGTAATATTAACATTTATACGATTGAAAGTCTAATAGTTTGAAAAATATTACATAAACTTTTTTACAGTGTTTTGTACTTCAGAGACTTCTGTACTTTAAGTAATTAGAATACACTTTTCCTCTGGCTTCTGAATTGGTATTTTGTGTTATATTATTGATATTCTTTGTAGCTAAATATTCTGAGCTCTTTGCAACATCTTTTTAGATTTTTATAATTTTTTTTTTTTTTGGCAGAAAGACCACCATTTTTCTTTATTTTCAAGATATGATTGAAATAAAATGTGTATTTCATGCTCTCTTTCAATAGGTACACAACATTTTCTCATGTAAGCATAAAAACGTAGCACAAATGAGGATACTTTTGTATTATTTAGAAGAGTACCTTTGACATTAATCCTGTTTTGGAAATAAATTTAGTGTTTTTTAAAATTTTATTTGGCATTCATAGTGAATAATGAAGAAATACCAAAGCTCATAATATAAAATCTTTGGAGCATAAGTTTTATTATGACTTTTTCACCATGGAAATGATGTCATAGTTTTTACCAGATAAAAATTATAATTTATTCTTCCTTCAAAAGCTCACAAAACTTCTGCGAACAAAAGAGCAATTGCTATCCAGCTTCAATACAAGCTTCGGTTTGTACGAAATAATTCAGGCTCAGCGAAAGTAAACAAAAAGTTTGATGCTTTCTAAATAGCGTCTGATCAACACTGATACTCGACTGATCTCGCAATTCTATATTTTGCTTCCTTTTATAGTCTCACAGTAGAAATTTCTAGCAAAATGCAGTCAACCAATCACATGATGGAAATGCCACGAAATTTCCAGATTGATTTAACTGTTGCCCTCTTTTTTTTCTAACCTGTATTATTGCTGTTATAGAATAATATGAAATAAAATAGAACTTTAAAAGTAATATGTTCCTATTTACAATTATATACAGAATAAAATAAGATGAAATAGAACTTTAAAATATATATGTCACTATTTACAATTATATACAGACATTTTTTGTAACATTATTAATAAGCGCAATGATATTCTCTTTATACAGCCGTGGGCAAAAGTTTTAAACACCATTTAAAAATCCCTTGTTTGCAAAATACTGTTGTGTTGGGAAAAAGCTTCTTGCGGACAAAATAATTATTTTTAAAAATGCTCAACTATCTTTCAACAATCGTCTTTGTTTCTTTAATTCAATTTTTGCTGCAAGGCATATTTAAGGGGATGCGGTACCCCAAAAATTATTTTAAGCAATTATACCACTAAAATATAAACTATAGTAATTTTACATTGTGTTGATTGCAAGTAAACATAATCAGACCTAAAAAAAATAATTTTATAAATAATTTTTGATTAATTCAATTTTTTCAAAACGCTACTCCTTCCACAATTTTGAGTATTTTTCCATGAAATTTTCACAATATATTCGTATTATAATTGTTAACAATAATTAGTATGGATTCGAAGATGCAAGCTATAGAAAAGGTTTTATATGTTTTTAGACAAAAAACAGCAGAAATATGAAGATTTTTTTCAGGTTTTCATTTAAAAAAAAAACTAAACATAGCACACCTTATTCCATACTAACTTTTGTTTATAAGATGTATATAAATACACTATAAAAATTTATCAATCCTAACTGAATTTAGAAAAAAGCCTTAGGGTTTTAAACAACACTCAAATTGAAAAATTACAAACCGAGAAAAACAGTGTTAAAGATTTCTTTTCCAATTTTAAAGTATTTACAAACATACTATTGTACAGAGACTTGTTACTATAAATATACTAATAATTTCACTATAATTTAGAGCAATTAAACATAAAATGGAAATTTATTTGTATTGTGTTTAATACTTTTAGGATTTAAACGTTCTTTAAAAATTTGATTGGTTTGGAACAAAAATAAGTAAAAAAACAAATATATACACTTTACATTATATTAAAAATGTTTTAAAAGTGTGTCTAAACTTTTGGTAAGTTAGTGCGAGTAAATTTAGGGTTGTATAAAGTTAGAAACTGCGTGCTTTATACACAATTCCTTCATTCTTCTTTATCGCAATAGCCCTTCGCTGTCGTGTAAGTTTAATTTTCTTTTGTGCAATCTTATAGGTCTCAGAAGTTTTCCGTCTTCTCAAATATGTTTGGAGAATGTCTCTACGCATAGCAGAATTTCTTGAAAAGTTACTTTGTGACATACCACTCTTCTCCTGAAGTTTGTCCACAGCTTTAAGAGTTCCAGAATTAAATTCCGCAACAATATCACATACCGCAATGGTAACTCTTTCAACGAATGCACAACTTTCTTTTGAGCACTTGCTCCATATCATTGAATGCAGACTCTCGTTAGAATTCTCGGTGGCACATCGAGTACAGCGCTCTAAAAGCTCATCTGATGCTAGCCTTTAGTAGATAGGTCTTTGACAAATGGGATTCAGAAACAGGAGTACCCACATTATTCTTGTGGCATCCAGGTTTCATTTTGTTGGATACAGCTGATTGGTAAAAGCACCAACTGTCTTTACCCTTCGGACACTTTGAATGCTGTGGTTTGCTGTCGATAGAAATTGCGTGAAAAAGTGTAGCAAAAATAGCCTCCTTCATTCCCTTTGTGTTTCCTTTATTCCTTATAATCGCGTTCTTGTAATAATTGGTTAATTTTCTGATCTTTTTCCTCTGACAAGTTGCCATACTTTTTTCTACCAATGGACTCGCCTTTATTGCTCCACATTTGAACAAATTTTTTAAGTCCAGTATACAGTCGTTTCCAACATGATTTATACCACATCACTTCCATCGATATTCGCAGCTGTCAGTGCATTGAAGGCCTTCGAGTCGCCATCGGACAATACTGTAATGTAATGGAGTCCCTTTCTTGGGATCGTTTCCACAACTGCAGAGCCGCGGAAACTTTCATAGCACCAGAGGATCCAGAGTGATTGATAGAGCACTCCGTCTGGTGAGCCTCATACCAAATTGAAAAGTCGGCAGAACTTTCTCCCAATGTTGACTTGGTTTGCTCACATGTGGTACACCTCACTATATAGTCAACAACATATCCCATGAGGAGGTCGATGACACACTCCACACCAATATTTGAAGAGTGGCCTCGTGTTAACCACGTTCCATCATAGGATACAGCAATGTCAACAATATCTGCCGGCTTTTTTAAATAAGCACATTTTACCTTTTTCCTGGCGTCTTTTAAAATGCCATCCGTTGCCTTTATGGAGCACTCTAAAATGTACTTCTTGTACAAATTAAATGTCTTGCTTGACATGCCTTCAATATTCATCTGCATACAAAACTTTTCGAGTGCAGAAAATCCTTTACCAAAACTAAGGAAAGTTTGAACAATGCAAAAGTTTACATCAGACAGCTTTTTGTGGTTGTTCAAAGGAGAGGAAGAAGATGTTTTAGTATGAATGCTGTCACAAGTGCTGCAAACAACTTTCAGTTCTTGGGAAAAGCCCTTTCTAGGTCCAACTTCAACTCGAATAGATGCATTTTCGCAAAACTTGCACTTCAAACCTTCCATTAATTGAGATAGAGTTTTTGCTTCTACAATAATGTAACCAAATAATGAAGTTTCACTATTTTCTTCTTCGGGATGAAGTTCCAATTCAGTTACTCGCAAGTTTTTTTGAGACTGCGATTCCGAAACCAAAACATCTTTTACTGCGTTTTGTTTACACCATCTCTTTGAAACATTCTGTTTCGTAGAATTACTGGAGTACTTTCTTCAAGGCATAATACTCAAAAAGGAGTTTTAAATGTAATATAGATCTTCGTAGGTAAAGTAGAGAGATAAAATATGTCAAAATTTACAAGTTTGAAAAGTTTAAAAATTTCAAATTGGCAAAATAAACAACTCGGTAGAATAAAAATAAACATCGGTTGTAAAAAGACACAGCTACAGTTAACTAATATACTTGATCTATTTCATTTTGATTTATAAAATAGCCAAATAATTAATACATTTTCAGAATATACAGTGACCGAAAATATTCCCCCTCCAAACTACTTCTTAAATTCGCTTAAAACCGTTTGAGATGGTTTAGAAAATACAATACAACTTTTTATCTATAAAAGATACAAGTATAAATTTTTGAACAGTTATTCAGAAAGATATTCTCCACACTATGGGATAAAAATTGAAAAATCAACATTTTCGTCATTTTTTGGGTACCATGTCCCTTTAATGTTTGCTTTGAAATAATTGGATTTTCCCCGACCTTGCATTTGATAAGAATATTCCAAAAGTTTTCTATAAAGTTAATATACGGAGTAGGGTGGTTAAAAAAAAATTGAGCTAAAGTTCAGGCCACTCCCTATTTTTTTAGACTCAACAGTAGTATAATGCCGGACAAGTTTTAGCTTCTTACTCAAATTCTAAGTGGGTTCTCAATGACCTCCACAATTTAACATTAGCAAGCATATAGGAAATGCAACAAATAATTTACTGTTAAGAAATATTTTTAATTTTTACCACAAGTTGTTTGTAGAAATTTAATTTGTTCTATTATATTATTATTAATTCTAAACTATTTTATTATATGTAACACTAGGGGGCTCTGCTCGCTGACGCTTGCCAACCCCCGAACGCGGTCGCTGCGTGATCTCCAAAGGGGGCTTCGCCCCCTTCTCGGTGACCCCCACCTTGGCTGTGTATTGATAACGCCTAAGAAATAGAATAGCTGGGGATTTTTAACGCTTTTCCTGTGATTCATTCTTGAATTGGTACCTTTGGTTTGCCTCTCTATTGTCATGTTGTTGATGTTATTGAAATATGAATGATAACTTCGATTACCACTGACATGCCATAAACCGTTACCAGAGAGTTTTGCATTATCCCCCCCCCCCCCCCCGTGCCCAATTTTGAAATCGAAGAGGTAATTGACATTTTTGATTACCTTCGAGATGAAAAATTGAAAGCCGAAATAATTAAATGTTGCAACAAGCACAATTAACACATAAACAAAACTCATAAATTAAACACAAAAGAAATATTGGTACACAAGCAGTAACAGACGCTAATTGCGACTTTTTGCTATGTGACTACAAGAAAGCACAATAGAAAGACATTTTTTAATATTAACGAACACGCATTTAATGTAACGCTCAGATAATAATAAAATCATTGGCGTTACAGGATGCCAACAAAAATATAAATACTTCTGTGTGCACACACAAAATATACTGAGATCTTTTGTTTAAAATTCCCGTAATTTACAAATTATTCCTTTTCGAATTTTGAAAACCGAAGCTGTAACCAAAACGCAGGTTTAGCAGTAAAAATATTAAATGAAAAAATATTAACAAACATATCAACAAATTAACTCAATAACAGGGCCCCCATATTGAAGAGATCCCACAAGAACTACTCCCTTTCATTGTTATAATACAT